>OX578279.1:48260821-48860821 GCA_951217055.1 Gerris lacustris
TGCCCTACCTAAGAAAAATATTAATATATTGATCCCATTGGTTCTTTTCTGGGAGATAACTCAAATCAAATTGAACGATCCGTCCTAATATGAAATTTAATCATTCCAAAAGAGGACTTACCCAGGTCCCCACCATAACAAGATTTATACTTTCTTTCATTTTATAAGTATTATTTTACTTTCAAGCTAACCGAATGTAACGTACGAATTGGGATCGTTCTAAAAAACGTATTTAAGTCTTCTATATAATAATAATAAAAACATGCTTTATTTTAATAATTTACAAATAAGATAATACACTTAATTGCTTACATGGTTACTCATGGCATTTTGCCGTCTGAGAGAGTTGGCTTTAGGCAGCTCTAATAACAAAATAACAAGAACTAGTAGATAATAAGAAGTTCTTGAATTCTTATTTTAAAACTAAATTCTTACATAATATAATGGGGACTTATAATTAAAACCTACACTAACATACCCATACCCATACAATCATACACGTACACAACACACATACACATACATCTAAATAATAGCAATTAACTTGTAAATATACATTAGTTTATATAATATCTTTTCTTGGTTCTATCAATAATAAATTATTTATATCTCTTAAAATTAAAGTAAAAATGTTTTGGAAATAAATAACAGTGCATTAAAAATTCATAACAATAGGTTTAAAAAATTAAATAAATATTAATTTAAATCAAATTATAATTAAAAAAAAAAAAAAAAAAAAAAAAATTATAATTATTAACAACTACGGGAAACAACCAGAGAAAAATACACTCCAGCGCTGGGATTTGAACCACAGGCCTCTATATTTCCAGTATACTATACTGGAAATGAGGTTCAAATCCCAGCGCTGGAGTGTATTTTTCTCTGGTTGTTTCCCGTAGTTGTATAGTATACTGGAAATATAGAGGCCTGTGGTTCAAATCCCAGCGCTGGAGTGTATTTTTCTCTGGTTGTTTCCCGTAGTTGTTAATAATTATAATTTGATTTAAATTAAAATTTAATCTTTCCGTAATATGAATACTAGCAAAATCGTAAAATATGAATTTAAAATTAAATAAGTAATAACTATACAACAATACGTTAAAAAATGTATAACAATAGGCAAAAAAAACAACAAAAACAACAATAAGCTGAAAATTCAAAATGCTTTGATTCCTTTAAACTTAAACTACACAATTGTCTAAGCTATCTTAGAGAAATTAATATATAGACATACATATTTAATGAAAAATATTTGGTAAATTATTTGGTAGATCATTGATTCGTGTTTTCTATTTTTATTTACTTTATTTTTACTACGTTTTTATTAGCTTGCTTTCTTGTTTGTTTGTTTGTTTATTTGTTTGTTTGTTTATCCAGTACAAATCTTGGAATCGAATTTTAACTAACATCCCGAGTACCTAGACATTTGATACTTTCAGAATAGCTCAGAACACAATGACAATGCATTATTTTAATACATTTAGTCCTCTTTCAGCAGAATTTAATTCGTTTTCAACAAATTTTGTGTATGGAAAGTTAGTTCAGAAAAAATCCGCAAGTTTTTTATTTGTTTTGAAATGTCCCATATTTACAATCTTCATATTGATTTTTTATTTAGTCAATAGAAAATTTAAAAACGTAGTATATAAAAAGTTCTTTTAATCTTGTAATTATAATTTTTTGTTTTTAGAGATTCCACCCTATATGACCATGCATATTTTAGATACTTAACAAGAAGGTGCCACTGTGTATTACAATTTAATAGAGCCAAATACTGATCGAATTTGTGCGAAATATTGATTTCTTAATTCGCTGAGCTTCGGACAACGAGAAACGAAATATAAACCTGTTTCCTCTTCAGCCAGATTGCACATGACACATTTATTTTCATTCTCATCCTTCCACCTTTTATAATTTAAAGCCAATATGTCATCTTGCTTTAAAGACCCAGCTAATAGTGTTGCACGAGTAGTCGTCTCTCTAAAGTAACTGGATTCTCTCATATCTATTTGGCTGAAAATATAGTAATACGAAGATTTGCTCCGAGCTTCCAGGTATTTTTCTTTGTAGGATAGTTTCAAACGATCTAGAAAATTGAATAATGTTTCTTTATTTACATCCAAAACACTTTCTAAAGTACAGTTTACGTTTAGAGTAACTTGTAAATCGTTCCAACCTTTAAACCAAAACACTTTGGCTTTAGTGACTTGATTTACGAGGAAATTTGGAAGTCTATCAGATGGTAAGTCCAGAAACTCTAAGTATATATTTAAAATGTAATTTATCGTGTAATAATGGAGAGGGTTCATATCGGATTCTAGGTAGATCATGTAATTGGGTGTATTAAGGCTCAACCGCCCTTTGAGGTTAGCAAAATCATTTGCTAACCTCAAGATATCAAAAATCTAAGTACAGGCTTCATTCCTAATTTTAATTCTGCACAATTTGAGCCCTATTTCAACTCCCTACTACAATAAATACTACAATTATTGTAGTATTTATTGTTGTGAGTTTTATCGTTGTATTGAAATGGCACCTGTACTATTTATCATAGGAAGTTGAAATAGGGCTCAAAATGTGCAGAATTTGAAATGAAATTAGGAATGAAGCATGTACTTAGATTTGTGATATCTTGCTTAGAACCAATAACATTTTAATTTGACTGTTTTTTCTAACCTCAAAGGGTGGTAGAGCCTTAAGGAGTAATGAAATGCATTTTTTATAAAGTATGTTTGGAGGCTGTCTACTCTGTTGTCTTCTATCCAACCCCAGACTTGGGCACCGTAGCATAGAATGGAGCGTGAAACTGCTGTAAAGATTCTTTTCTTCACCGAATAGGCAATATCCTTTTCCCAAAATAATCTTTGCCACGAGTTATTTATGGCGAATTTGGCTAATCCTAATTTTTGGTCGAAGTTTGTTTCATAGATAACTGTGGTGTAACTGTTATGCCTAGGTATTTATAAGAATTAACTAATTTAACTATCTCTATTTTATCTCCTCCATAACACCAACCGTATTTATGTCTTCTATTTCCTGGAAAAAAATCCGAAGCCAAAATTCTTGGACAGAAATCCGTCAACATTTTTTCAGACATCAGGCAATTTTTTTTGTCTCATTTCTTTCAGTCTCAGTCTGTTAAAATTTCTGCAAAACAACATTTATTATAGAGTCAAACATTCCACATCCAATTTTTAAGAAATTTTGTCGAAAGAAGCCCACATATGGTGAAAAATTCATTTTAATCGTCAACACCATTAAATATTAATACTTTTATTCAAGGTAAAAAAGTTATGGCCGATTTAAAATAAAAGCAGAGGGAAAAAAATTAATAAATTAGAGAATAATAGGTTTTTTAAGACAAATTAGAAGTAAAGTACGCTATGTGCCACACTAACTGGCTGATTATTTTACTTATTTATAAATTGAAAATAATTATTTAACTTGTCGCCTAGACTTCCATGTCTTTCCTATTTCAAGCGAAGTTTTATTTTTAATAATAGTTATCGTAACTTTTCATTTCTTATGTTTGTAAAGCCTTTCATATTTTATAAATAAGAAATAACATTAATATGATTTCATTATTATTACCTACATATTATAAGAGAAGAAATTAATTACTTAGTAACTAATTAAACTGTATTTCCAATTTTACTTTCTCATATACGAGTGTAGTGAATATAAAGAGAAAGTATTGTGATAACGCGAATATTCGATTTTGATGGATTTAAACGTTTAAGATCCCTTGAGTCCAAAAAAGTGTTTAAGAACAAGGTCTCTTAGGAGTAAGGAAAAACGCGTGGAGCTTAAACTATTAGACCGATTTCAATTAAATTTTGCGTATGCTTATATAGAAAATCAATACGCAATACCAATATATAGGGACATTCATTTTACCTTCAAATTTGGGGATGCTACTCCATAATAGGACGTAAAAGCTAACCACCATTAAAGTACAAGATAATCCAATTTTTAAGAAATTTGGATGGTTTGTTAAAAGCATCCCATACACATAATTTTACCCATATGTGAAATTAATTAATATTGCATAAAAGTTAGTGAGACTCCACTGGGAACAGAAATAGATCCAAATCTCATTTGACCATCCCTCCAATAATGTCCAATAATGAGAAAGCTATATATGGTAAAAAATTTGGCAGACTATTTTTTTTTATTTTATTTTTTTTTTTTAACGGCTCCTAGAATTTGTTTTTTTGCAAATACAGAATTTATTATTATAATAGAAAACAAGATAATGGATCTGTGATTGCGAGAAGCTTAACCCTCTAACGCAAGGCTAAAAAAAATAGTTTTCCCTAAATGTAGAGTGGTAGCTTATATATTCCAATAATTTATATTTATTATTGTCTCAACCCCAGCAGCTTTTCACCACCTTAATATATTGTGTAACAGACAAAAAATAATAACCATATTTTTTTAAAATTTTGTTTTTGTGAGCCTTTTTTGTATTTCCAATATCACAGGTGATTTTTAAGGGGATTTTAGGGTGGTAGCTATGTTTACCACCGTGCGAAAGGCTTGACGCTCAGGGACAGTCCAAAAAACAACAATGCAAGTAAGGAGAGATATGTTGATATAAATCATCCTAGTGATGATGATGTTCTTCCACCTAAACAAACAAACAAACAAAACCATTTATCCGAAATAACTGAGTTTGTTTTTGGTAAACTCGAAACCTGTTTACTTTTGCAATACTCCACAACCTTCAATGCATTATTATAATTTGGATTATTTAATCCTTGTTTAGATTTAAGTTCTTTATGTTCGTAAGTTGGAACACTGGAGTGCGGAAAAGTAAAATGAATGGGGTAAAGTAAAACGAGTGCAGTAAAGTAGTAAGTGCAGGAATCTGCTGTTTTGCGTACTATTTTGAGTGTGATAGCAACCACTTTATCGGTCAACTGTAGGGAAAAAATTTCCATGCTATAAAATTAAAAATTAATTTCGTCACGGGATATAATTTCTGAACATGTAGATGCACCGAATTTCTAGGGAAATCGGTTGAGTAATTTAGGCTCCACGCTTCTGAGAGGAGACAGACAAGTTTTAAAATCAATATTTTTGGTTCAGGGAACCTTAAAACGTATAAATCCACCCAAATCGATACTTGCTGCATGACAATCATATCTCTTCATTTATATGAGAGGTACTGGGGAAAAATAACATTTTAATTCGAGAATTGAATTGTCGAATGCCTCGAGATGAGCAGCCCAGTGGCTCACAGCAACAGTAGACTCTTGTACACTTAACACTCTGTTCACACGGTAACACTTTGTCAACCTGCTAACACTCGGTACACACAAGTTTTCCACCCTGCTAATATTATTAATAATTTTATATAATTTAATACGCTTATATGATATGAATTAAGCTACAATTAAAAAGTAAGTTGTTGAAGTAAATAAATACATTGAATACAAATTACAATTAAAAATGTATTTAGTTATTTAATGATTTATACACTTCCTTCTTCATTCAAATTACTCCTATGTAAATAATTAAATTAAGATTAGTGGAGAGAAATCGGTATTTATATATACATGTAACATGGCGTAAGAGGGTTGGGTCGTGTTTATGTTTGGATAAGTTGCGCCTGTGTTGTGTTTTGTATGATCTTGCGCAGTCCTTGGAATGAGGTTGTGAAGCTCGGCCGCCAGGTAGCGCTGTTGGTGTCGGTTACTTGTGTAGCTCGGATTATAGTCGTGTTTCGTGTTCAGTTTCAGTTGTACCAAGGTAACGTGAGCGAGTTTGCTAACTCTACACACGCATGCGATCCAATCCGCGCCAAACTCGATCCCATTTCGATTTTAAACCAGTTGTTTTCCAATATAATATCGAAACGGACTCTCGGCTATATCCATAATGTGTAAGTAAACTTGTACAATTATTTCTTATTTTCCTATCGTCTTGTCCTATTAACTTTAACATAAAGTTTAATACATCACTTAAATATAATTCAACACTTAATTATTTCTTTTTGATTATTAAGTAAATGTTCCTTCTTTAGGGACGAAAAAAAAGGGTGCAGTGAACACTGAGAAAAAAAAACGGGTGCAGTGAAAACTGCATGGATGAACACACTTTTTATTACTTATTTATATAATTGACAGAGTATTTATATAATTAAAATTATAAGTGAAACTAATTAAAACTGCATACATTTGTAAAACATAAAGCGATAATAAAAAACTATGAAAACTAGTATTTTATGTCAATAAATATAAACTTGTTACATCGTTTATTCTACTTAAAATGGTGTATATTACTTGTTGGTATTATACGCTTAACTGGCTTAACTAAATAAACAGTATAATAATAAATAACAATTATTAAAGACTTCTAATTTTAAACAAATAAGAAAATGTTTTGGTGGACAATGAGTCTAATTAAAATATATCTTAAGCCAGAATGTTTAAAACATTATAAACAACAATTAATAAAACATTATATAAATAACAGTCATGTTATAACAATAAAAATATATGAACTACAACCGTGTTAATACAAAGAAATATTATAATTATACAATAATTAATACTGTTTATTTCACTCAACGTAATACATATATTTAAAATTGAAACATAAATAGTGCAAAAATTCATCACTTATATCCCTCATTCATTAAAATAAAAATATTCCGTAAAAGGTAATTAAATAAGCTTCAATTTATTAATAATTAAATTAGTGTAATTTCTTCAATTAGTTGCAAACTCACGAATTTAGGATGTACGGGGAAATAATAAGCATGACCTACTCAAAAAGATCTTTAATTTGATATACAACATGGCATAATATGACTTAAAACCCCATAATGTTTGTGTTTTCGGTCCTTTGTGGCGGCCATTTTGAAAATAATATAAAATGTTGTAATGTGCATGTGTACTTGCTATTACTCTCATCAAGAGATTTAAAATGATAATATATGATATGCAACATACAATAAACAACACCGTCATTTCGGCCATATTATATATAGTTTTCAGAGTGCTGGATATTTATTTTTAATGATAATAAAAACACATATTTGTCCTACTCTTAAAGACCTTTAAAAACATGTAACTTCATTTTTTTTTTCTTTTTTAGGAGTCCGCCAAAAAATTGTCACAGTCACAAATGCTGAGAAGTATCTCTGTACCGAATTTTGTTCAAATCGATCCATTTTACGCCAGTTTTTGTTATACAAACACAAACCCACAAAATGAGGAACTCAATTACGCTCAGCCAATCAATTTGTTACAACAAGTGATGCAGCGCATAAAGAACTCGCTTAAAAAAAATCAATTTCATTTTACTCTTATTGAATCAGCAAAGTGAGTACTTTCAGAGACTTGACATTTTAAAAGATTGTTTGTCTAACGATGACTGGCATTAAAAATTGAACGATTTGAACGAAATTCGGCACACAGGTGCATCTCAGCATTTGTGACAAATTTATAGTTTTTGGAAATTTCACACTTAATATTTTCAAGATGATGACCTATATGGCAGACGACTATAAGAAAGTTTCCACTTTTTAGTCAGTATGACATATTATACATAGTTTTAAAGTTCTTGAAGAGGTAGGAAAAGATTAAGTTTCATTTTCGCCAGCATTTTGAAAACAAATTTGACCGAAGGAAAAAGAAGCAGAGGGCGTTAGACAAATAAACTTTTCAAAGTCCAAGTGGTGATCTAAAGAACTGATTTTTTAAAAACTAGTTATGCATCGCGTCGCATAAAGAACTCTGGTGAAAAAAACAACAACAAATGTTCATATATCGGCCATATTTGTATTTTGAAAATGCTAATAGGAAACTTACATATTCTTAACGTTCCTGATAAGAGCTTTAAAATCGTATCGTACCAAATCCACATTTCGATTTCAAAATGCCGGCCAAGAACGGAATTTTTGTAGTAATATAGTTATATATTATTTACCTACTCTTTAAGACCTTTAAATTGGTGTATAATAAGTCATGCTGACTATAAACGTTTTTTTAGTCGTCCGCCATCCGCCATATTGATGGGTATCTTGAAAATATTAAGCTTGAAATTTACCATGGTCACATATTCTTTTCCTACACTTCAAGACCTTTAAATTGATGTGTAACATGTCATGCTGACTAAAAACTATTCGATTAGTCATCCTCTGTATTGGCTGCCATCTTGAAAATATTTAGTGTGATACTTTCAAAAACTATACAGTTGTCATAAATCCGAAGATGCGCTTGTGTGCCAAATTTCGTTCAAATCGGTAAATTTTTACGTCAGTTATCGTTAAACAAACAAAAACACACTCGAACTTTACAAAGCTGAAGTCTCTGAAATGAAGAACTCACTACGCTTGTTCAGTTAAACAGTAATTAAAGATTTTCTTAATGATTAACTAAGCATTTACGATTACCTTATATTATAATCTTCCACATTTCGGTAGGATCTTACATTTTACTTTAATTTTTCCCCCTTTTTATTCTGTTCCCACTTATTTTATTTGTATTTATTTATTTTATTTGTATTTTTTTTTGTCATTTTATTTAATTAGCTAATTTTATCTAATTAATTGTGCTTTTATTTTTTTTTTTTAATGATTTCGTATTTTATCGGCAAATTTCTTTGTAATTTTTATCATTTTTAGTTTCTATTATTTTATTCATTAGATACTAATTTTACGCTTACTTAATTTAATTTCTGTTTTACTGCTTCATCTAATTGTTTCGTATTTATTTTGACTTTTAAGCTTAATTAAGTTGTTTTAATTAGTTATTAATTAATTACTGTTTTTACCTGGTTTATGATCTATTGTTTTTTTTTAGTCACTAATGATGGCCTTATAAAGGCTGAAAGCTGCTTATAGGCTTATAAAAAGTTTCAGTTTACGTGGAGAGAGTTTAAATTATTTTTTTATATTAAATAGGTCCATTTTACATTAGTAAAAGTGGAATTCTCCGATCATTATTTTACAAATCAATGTACTATCGTTTCAAAAATTCATATCAGTGGTCTTCCGGATTTAAAATAAAGTATTTTGTGATCCGTGAGGCCCGAAAGTTTGGCGACCGCTGGTTTAGGTTACATAGATAATATACAAATTACATATATTAATTCTAATTAGAAAACTATATTTGATTTATTTCTACATTTTTAACTTTTTTTTTTTTTAATAAATTAATTAATAAAAACCGTACCAAGTATTTTAAGTAAAATTTTAAAGTACCGAGGTCACATTTAACAAAATAGCAAGTAATTGAGTTATCTGGAGAAAAAAATTATGAGTGGAAAGTGAGTTATGATAACTTGGAGCGCCCGAAACTATAAAATTAAAAGGAGTCTCTAGACTCCCACCAATACCGGAAAGATTCCTCAAGTTTATCAGGAAGTAGGAAGCCACCAAACCGACAGTCATTTATCATACTTAAAATACTGATAAATATCTACCAATATTAAATTAAAACCAAAAAATATGTTTAGCTGATAGGTTAGCTGATTTCTTAAATTTGTCTTAAGCCTTTACCATAACATTCTGCTCAGTGGCGTAACTATAGGCCCACACGGGCCCCAAAAACTACTTGCGGGGGGGGGGATGCCCTAGTTACGCCACTGATTCTGCTGTAGCAATGTGACGACCCAATAATTAATCAATAATAACAGTTCATTTGATAGCTTATTACTTGAATGTTGGTAACAATGTTTGCACTTGTTTTTTAAAGCACAAGAAGTGTTTTAGGATACTGTTACTAAGATTACTAGCACAATAATAAAATATAGAATGTACTTATGAACGAGACGCTTCGTGTGTTATCGTATTGTACTTAACTAAATACTAAATGTCTCCTTCTAAGTCAAGCGCTGGATAAGGTATAGGGACCGCACACCCCAAGCAAGTCTCGAATTTCATTATCAGCCTTGAAAACTGGATGAGGACTCTCATCATTCATCAATTCATCACCTCTTCCACTCAATAAGAAGCCAAAATAGTTAACTTTACAGTCCATAAAGTTAAGTCGGCCTCTGGGTTTACCTTTTTTTTACGATAAAGCTATTTTACCTACACGTCTTCCCCGCAAGTATCTTAATTATGTTTAAACAAATAATATAAAAAAGTATATATAATATAAGCAGAATGAAGTAAATATTTTGTATTGAATACATTGAGGAGTAAGTTAGACTCACTTATCTGGCTCGGGTTAGTCGAACACTTATTATGTATTTGATGTATAATTACTCCAATGGAATATTCCCATGAAGTGAATTCCCGACGTTTAACAACATTTTCAAATTAATATATTCCTGCAGGGGCAGTAATGTATAATTTTCATCGGAAAAGTAATACTACCACAGCTATTTTTCAAGGTGACCGTAGTGACTTAGACTAAATAATTAGAAAACTTAGATATACACTAACTTGACTACCGTCATCTAAAATAATAAAATAACTATTACACGTGCTTCTGATCAACATATTAATATGATTTAACCCATCTTAACCAGTCACATTTAAACCCCTCATTTGTTAAAATTTTCTATAAAAATGTCATATTTTAGAAGAGATCTCTTAAAGGAAGGACTGCACTTGCAAGGAAATAGCTTTGGACTTGTAAAAGTAACAAAACTCTATGCTAAAATTATCATCTTTCTTTAGTTTTAAAAAGCACTCTTCTTGTGTTCTTTTGAGTTTACTGATAAAATGGAATACATTTGCGAACTGATATCTTAACATAGTGACAATTATTCACAAGGAAACAGTTGCTCTTATAGTGTTGTTACGGATACTTTAATAAATCATATAATTTTCTTTTAATTGTTATATCTGTCGAGTGCTACGGGGTTGCTTATGGATATCGAATAAAAGGACAGGACAGGATATTTTTGGTTTGAAATATTTGGAGCTTATTTTGGGACGGAGGTGAGTAAGGTGATACGAGGAGAAGGTTGTATTGACGCGAGGTTTATAAGACAGAGCTATGGGTGAGATTAGTAAGGTACTAGTCACACAGCCAGGTTGCTTGCCTTGCTCCCAACTCACACTGTCTCACATCATTACTAAATATTCGTTGACTTTCTGCACCTAACAACTCTACTTGCTTCATATCCACCACTCCACTCACTTATAAGTAAACTTAGTTATTTGCACTCAGCTAAGTTCTATATACTGCGCTTGTTTCATTATTCTATTCCATCTTTATTCTCAAGACTGGTTATACTCTCTCATCGTGTCGTGTTTAGAGTCTTTCATCTTTTCATGCATATTCATTATTCTGGATTTGCAGGAGTTCCTGTTGTCTCAACAAATATGTTGGTTCTCAATTTCGGCCATATTTGTTTTAAAAACGGTAATTTTTTTTTAAACAAATTTTTTGTATAATAATAAAATTAAACATTTTTCCCCAACTCTTTGAGACCTTTATACCATTTATATCCTGTCACGTTAACTAGAAACTTTTTTTTTAGCCGTCCGACATATTAGCCACCATCTTAAAAATATTAATTGTGAAAGTTTAAATTTACATTCTATATTCTTACTCTTAAAGACTTTTAAAACGGTGTATGAAATGTCATGCTACCTCTTTTTAGTCGGCCGCCATATTGAAAATACAGTGAACAGAAAATACAGTATAAGTGAAATATCCAGACGCTATTCAGTTGTCTCTAATACTGAGATGACCCTGCATACAAAATTCTACTCCAGTTATCGTCAGCGTCCGGCAAACAAACGAACGCACGAACTTTAAAAATCTCAAGTCTCTGAAATTATATCTCTTACGCTCGTTCAACTAATTTTGAAATATTCCGTGGAAATTTGATTCATTGATCCAAAATTCGAATTCGATCGTTTGTGTGTGGCCGGTCGTCAAAATCTTTGGAATGCTAATTAACTCTCTTCCTGTCATCCAATCGAGCGGCACATAGACTCTGTATCTAGACAAAAACATTTGATCAATTTTCAGGGTTATTATGATTGTTATAATACATAATATTATATATTATATAAAAGATTTATAATCAAAACTTTTTATGGGTTATTATTATTAAGTTGTAAGATGGCAGATGGGATAGTGCGATTCACTTGTATCACTAACTCTCCAAAAATATAATTAACTATTCATTCCTGCACTTAACTCCATTTCTACAATATGTCACTTTTACCACTTGTATCTCCCCCCCCCCCCCCCCCCCCGGCTCCTAGAGTTAGAGCCTTTCTTTTAACGTCACTGCTAGTTTGAACTTAATGAATATGCGCAGTGTCGTGCATTAGTTTTAGTTGCTCATGTACACGAATTTTCCTTTGCATACAATTACAATAAATATTATTAGATTCTTTCTCTATAAGTGAAATATCGTCGCACGATTTCTTAGCTCATTCTATAAAAATGTAGTTTGTTGGCCGCTATAGCTATACAGACAATATATAAAGTTAAGGGCCCGAAGGTCAAATAATCCAGTCATATTTTCTACATAATATAACATCGAGTTTTGTTTTTAATATCCGACCAGATTTTTATACTCATCAATTGCTCGTTAATTTGTTTGCTGAACCGAATTCTAAATTTAAACGGTTACAACTCATCGTTACACTTTAGTCTATTATTAAGCATCTCTTATTTATTTCTTTACCCTCGGTGAAGATTTAAACAAGACATCTTTGAAAAAAATAAAAATATATATAATAAAAAATGTATATAAAAAACAAACTCGAGTCGGTATTCATGCGATTGCTTATTGTTTGCATGATATTATGTGTGACTTATTTTACAATAGTTTTTATTATAAATGTAACATTATTTATAATGTAATTGTTATTTTATTCTTATTTAATTACTTACTAATAACTATAGTTTTACATAATTACTATAGTTTTAACATTAATTTAATAGTTAAAGAAAAGTTCGGAAGCCGGATATTCTCGAAAGAAGAATGTTCAATTAAATTATTAAAGCAAGTGTTTTTCAATTAGTGCTTTTGTAGCATTTTATTAGAATAAGACTTAAAAATTAAATTTAATCGTTTTGTTGTCGAATCGAAACTTAATAAAATAAAACTTTTTGTTCTCTAATTGGTCGTCGTGATGATTTATGATTACCGGTGAATAATTTTTTTTTTTTTTTTTTTTAACGTAATTGAACAGCGTCTTCAGGACGGAATGGAATACAAATATTTATTACGCTGTATGTGTGAGTTATCGGGATTTTCCAAGACGTAGCAATGAACCGACAGAAACTCGAAAAAATGAACCATCGACCAAATTGTTAGTCGGATACGACTCATTTTTTCCGATGCTTCTCTCTTTTAATCCAACACTGCATACCTACCAATATTTATTTTTCTCATTTTAATGTAAAAATAGTATCTATCCTACCTAATATAATAGAGCCAAAGTACATTGGACGAAACATCTCTTTGTCTCAATAGTTATTTAGTAAAAGTAATTTAAATTCTGAAAAAAACATAGGGGAGTAACAATCTAAAGAAGCACCCTGACTATTTAACCGAAGAGACTATATCTTACCAGTCTAGATTTTAGAGGTATCTTAATTACCAGTAGATTATTATATTATTATTATTTAAAATGAGTAAAATTACAAATAATTAAGTACACCATACTTTATTCTATAAATGCGAAGCAGTGATGGATAAGATGGTTTAATAATTGAGGTAAAACACTTAATTCATTCAGAAACGTTTCGACTCATCATGTAGAGTCATCCTCAGTCAATTATATTTATATCTAAGAACAACAATTTATCATATAATTAGAATTTTTCCTTCACCCATCTTCATAATTTTACAATTTAATTTAATACTAAACTATTCAAAATAAATATATATAGTTATAATTTAAAATAGTTTAATAGTAAATTATTCTAAATTAAAACAATATATTATAACAATTAAAACTGACCCTGACTTATAACATGTGATTTTAATCAAAATTATCAGCGAGTGACCGCAATAATTATTAATAACTTATAGGAGAAACTAATCATTTATATATGGGGGATAGAAGTACAATTTAAATAGATGTATTATGTCGCTTATATACATTATATTATTACCTGATAATGATGAAATTAAATTCTCTTGCTTATGAAAACTACATTGCGATATTACCAATTGATCACGGCGCGATAATGCGATGTTTTCATAATCAATAGAATTAAATTTCATCATTGTAAGGTAATAATATAATGTATATGTAGGTATATTAGCAACCTAATAAATATGTTTAATTTATATACATATCCCCCGTTTATAAATTACTAGCTGACCCAACGAACTTCGTACCTCCTAATAATCATTAATAACATAAAACATGTATAGCTGCTCCCTAAATGAAAATATGACAAAATGTACATAACAACATTTTTCTGTATTCTTAAAGAGCTTTTCAGCGATATGCGTCATTCAAGGTTTTCATTACTTTGGCATGTGAACTCCGTACCCCTGTGAACCAAAATTTAAACATAGTTTTACTAACTGAAAAAACTTCCCGGGCATGCGTCCAACCATTCCCCAAAGTTTTATCGCAATCGGATGACATACAGACAAACAAACATTCATTTTTATTTATACAGATATAGATTATAGAAATATTTTTCCTGTATTTTCCATTTTACCCCCCTCCTAAATGAAAATATGACAAAAATGTACATAACAACAATTACTTTACTCTTAAAGAATTTTTCAACAATATTCATCATTAAAGTTTTTCATTACTTTGACGTTTGTACCCCGTACCCCTGAGTACCAAAATTTAAAAATAGTTTTAATTACTCATAAACCTTCCCGGGCATGCCCTTCCAACTATTCCCCAAAGTTTCATCGCAATCGGTTGAACGGTTTAGGCAGGCATAAGAGCAGACAGACATGCAGAAAAACGCATTCATTTATATTTATATAGATCAGTTTCTTCAATAAGTTATTAGTTATAAATAATCATTGGCCACTCTCAGTGATAATTTAGAAAAAATTCACATGATATAATAATTTAGTTTTTTATTTTCCAGTTTTTACTTTCTCATATAAAGAGAAAGTATTGTGATGGCGCGAAAATTCGATTTTAAGATTTTGATGGATTTACACGTTTTTTTTATTTTTCTTCCGAGCTTACCGAAGGTAAAGGAAGCATTGTGTTCACTTTTGAGGATGAAAAAATGTTATGTCTCCGATTTTAAAAATTCCAAGACAGAAATCCGTTTCAGATATCAGGGAACTTTTTTGGTCTTGTGTCTGTCTGTCGGTCTGTGTGTCCGCGAACTCTTGTCTGGAACGTGTGACGATAACTTGAGTAAAAGTAGACCGATTTTGACGCTCAAGCGTTCGCGCACAACGCTCGCGTAAACGTGAACTTCAAATTTAAAATTGGAATTTTAGGCCGGGGAAAAATCTAACTTCATCTATTCAATGAGACAAACATTTTTTTCAAATACAATTTTTAAGTAAAACCAACAGCGACTTCGCTATGACGGGTTAAAGATAGCTAAAACTATTAATTGTTATTAAGGAGAGACTGCAAATATAACAAAAAGTACATGATATGATGCGAGGAAGCTATGTGCCACACTAATTGGCAGTCTATTTTAAAATTATTTTATGTGTAAAAAGTTTTAAGCCTTTTAATTCAAGTTAATTAAATTGTCATATATTATTTTAATTTAGAACAATTTTTTAGTAAATTAAATTGTATAATCGTTTCTAGACGCTCTTACAGCAGTAGATGTAAAAAACGAATCAAATAACGACGATTGTATAAATGATTTTAATGTTATATAAATTTATATTTATACATTTGCACGCAATTTCAAACATAACTAGAGAAAAAAGGACGAATTTTTAGAAATATTTAAAAAAAATAATTATGAAAGATTACCAATGGAAAAATTCTAATTATAATGTGTTTGCAAAATTGTTGTTTGTTTAGAGATAAATATAATTTACTAAGGATGATTCTACATGATGAGTCGAAACGTTTCAAAACTAAATAAGTGTTCTACTTAAATGTATAAAATCTACTTATCTGTCACTACTTCGCATTTATATTACGAGTATAATTATTATTATTATTATTATTATAAATCAAGCCGAACGTTGCGTTGAGTCAAGGATTGTCTGTATTTAATTATTTATCTGGATTGTAGTAAAAAAATATCTATATTAGTTCAAAGTAATTAAAATTTAGACATTTAAAGTCTATTTATTAAAGCAAAAACAAATAATATCATATCGATCAATTCATAAGAATAAAGATTGTTATAAAAACGATTACTTGAAAGGTTAATACAAATAAAGTGACAAAATGAGAGGTATTGCAAAGGCTATTAGACATTGGCCCGCCAACGTATTTCAGGAATTAATATATATATATGTATATGCATGGCCAATTATTATTTTTAAATATTACCTTCATTTAAACTTTAAACTATAAAAAAATTAAATTGTATATACATATCTGCAACCCTTGGGGTATATGCAATATACGATATTCACGGTACTGTCGAAAAAAAGTTGTGGCGAAATTTATAGGGTAGCGGCATCAAAAAGGTTAGGAAATGCTGGTGTAGACGACAGACCAATTATAAAACCGATTTCGACATTCAGTCCAGACTTTGACACCTGCCGGGTTTGGCTGAAATCCCAATTTAAGGAAATGGATCGGACTCCTTCTCACGTATTTATTTCCCCTGTCCTGCATTAAATCGGTTGAGGGGATAGATTCGGCGCATAAAGGATGGCTTCGGCTGAGCCATTCTGCCCACTGAATCCCCTCTCCCTTCTTCCTACAATTTCCTTAAACAAAATATGACTTCTATTATGAAGAAAAAGTTCGTCGGCCATTTGGGAAATACTACTTATGTAATGTAGTCCGTGTTAATAGCAATGCAACTAATAAGTGGTTCTGGGGGAACGCTTGCGATAAAATGATGTACAAAGATGGGGGCTATCGCACTTAACAAATATGTAGATAAGAATAAATAAAGAAATATGTAGATGAGAAAGTTTGTCTGAGTTTTTCAACCGACATTTTTCATAAAATAAATAATTTTTATTTGCCGTATAATAATACGGTTGGCTTGAGGAAAGAGACTTGGATGGGTTACATCGCCATGTTTAGATTTCTGCACAATGTTGCAGGTAACAAACTATGTTCACATTGGTGATTATTTAAATTTTGTCCGAACAAGTTTACCTTCAAATATCTGGTATTTATCCCTCACCAGGCACACTCCGTTCACTGTTTTTCTCATAAGGTTCATTGACTACTCGTGGAATTGGGAGGGAGGAGTCCAAGAAAAGAAGTCAAGTATGTACCAAGTTGAGGAAGCCGCATGACCTTTAGGCCAAGGTCGGAATACTGGAATACGGAATACCGTGACCTGTCCTTACCCGGCTGTTTATCACCCCAACACTACATCTAACAAACAAGTCAAATTCAAATATATTTATGTAATTACAGGGTCAAGTTTGTGTACCATAATATCTCCTTCCCCGGCTCCGACACTAACTTACATACTTCCAGTAAATCTATTTATATTTCAACTCTATCTAAATATAAACAAACATAATATTCTGAATACACCTAGTTTAACTTCACGCAACAAAAAATCGCAAACATTTTCATAACATGTTTAAATAAGCCACACGTATACAGTAGCCAGGATATTTAGACGCCTTACTTAGTTACCAGGCTCGCACTTTCCGTTAAAGTAACGATTTTTGTTGTTAAAGCCTACTAAATGAAGTTAGCCCATTTTTGATCCCTTGCACAGCCCAAATGTTGATATTAATGCATGAAGAAGCCATAAAGCAAAAAAAGACTGGGACTAGAATTATTACTTCTTACAAACTTGTCGTAACTGATTCACTTTTTTCTATGGTACATATATACATATATACATACATATATACATATATACATACATACATAAAAAAAGTGTTAAATTTTAGGAATCGATTCAGAATGGTCTAAAACGGATTTCCATGAATGAAAAATTTTTCAAAAATTTAGAAGCCATTGCAATAGCTTAATTTTCTTCGAAAGTTCGCTAAAACGTTTTTAGTCAGCATGGCATGAGAGAAACACAATATATTTATTAAATAAAACTTTTGTGAGGCTGCTCATTTATAATGAGTTGCTAGTACACAGCTTACTAATCAATCTCTTACAGACAATAATTCATTAAGAAGTAACAATAGTTATTAGTTTTATAAAACATAATGTATAGTCATTAAATTACACTTAATCAACTTAGTAAAATAACTAAAATTAAAATAATATAAATATAATAGACTAACAAGCTAGTTTAAAAGGAAATAAACCAATAGTCAGATAAAGTAAATGATAATTATTATCCATATATATGATTATTTAAGATACCTAAAGAGTCTAAAATTATATAGATTCGGATATCCGCGTCAATTCTTTTTTGTCCATACCAACATCTTAAAAAAAAAATCTGTTGTAAACTTAGGTATGGTACCTCTTGACCCAAACCAAAGCCTTTTAACTTGAACTTGATATTCTCTATGACCATGCGTTTCCAGAAACTTCTCTTGATAATAACCGAGACATTTATCATAGATTCTCTTTTTCTCCTGATGCACCTTCTCGCCTTGTTGTAGGTCATTGCTTTCATATTTCACGGTCCTATATTACCAGTGCTTTTTTACTATTTTCCTTAAAAGCAATAATGTCAGCGTACCTGGTGGAACCATCCGAATCAATGCTATAAACTTCCTCGTACTATAAACCTTCATCGTAGTATAGGCCTTGAAAAGTAGGAAAATGTCAAGTAACTACTGTTACAAAAGTGTCATTTCTTGCTGGCATTTGTGAAACAAATAAGGCCGACATGAAGATTTTATAACACACAGGTGCATTTCATCATTTTTAGCAAAACTAAATTCCACACTTGGATATTTTCAAGATTCAGCCAATATGGGGGATGACTAAAAACGTTTTTAGTCAGCATGGCATGTTATTCATCGTTTGAAAGGCCTTGAAAAGTAGGAAAAGAACAAGTAACTACTGTTACAAAAATTTCATATTTTGCATGCATTTTAAAATCAAATTAGGCCAACTTGAGGGTGTTTATGCTTGTTTTTATGACGTGTTACAAATCATTTTAAAGTTCTTTTCAGGTACATTAAGAAAATGTAAGTTTTCCTCGAAAAAAATGTTTCCTGATATAGCCATATTGAAAACATATATTATGATATATTAGAGCAAAATGCAAATTTCAATATGCGAGTTCATTATTCACCGCATCAGTAGTACTAAACGAATGGAAATACACTGTTTTCCCGTAATTGATTATTGCTATAATGACTTCTGACGAATAAAAAAAAACCAAGAGAGAAAAAATGCAGAAAAAAATCTAGCCTGAGGCTTTAAACTTGAACATTACGTTAAAACGTTATGAAATATCCAAGACAGAAGTAAATGCTAGTATATCTAGAGAACTACCTTAACCCTCTCGTCCAATCCTCAAGTCAGAATCAATATAAAATTATTAAGCACGCTGTCGTTCTAACAAATAGTGAATTATCCAAGAAAATTATTTATCTATTCATTATGAATTGAGTTTTTAATGGATCTTATAATTGGCTAGAAGAAAAAACTCACCGTAATGATCCGACAATTGATTTAATATTGTTATAGTTAATTACTTTGGAATTACATGAATAATCCGAGAACAACAATCAAGGATGTCCGAGTACACTCCGCCGCGTTCCATTAACGCACCTAGAGTCTGTCCGGTGTAATCACCTGACGAGCAGAGAACCTCGTTCCGCTCCTCACTTAGTAACCTCACCCTCCGATCCTCTTTCTTCTTTTATTCGCCATTACAAAGTCTAATCTGAAAAACACAATTAAATAAACAATAATAATTAATTATCCTGTGGTTTTAAAATATTTAAATTTAAATACTAATTAATAAAAAACTAAAGTAAAGCGATGTTTAGATATTCCCATGTTTTTACAACAAATAGTTATCCCAGGACAACAACGTTGCTAAACTATGTTGAACTTGAGTTATTTTTAGTTTTACTTCCAGACTTAAAACCGAGAACATTATTTAAATGAATAACACAATGTCTCTCCACGTTAATTGAAAGTAAAAAAAAGCAGCTTTCAGCCTTCATAAGGCCGTTATCAGGGCCGGTTGCGGAAGACTAGTACGAGTACATTAAAACCATTAGTGATACGTTAATCTAATTCACGTAGCAGCTCCACGTAAGACTGCAAAATTTATTGTTTGACGCCATCTATTAGCGCATGATGCGCTAATTCTACTATTAGTCACTAAAAACATCTGTGTAATATTAGTTATTGATTTTTTAGGGTTTCGTTGGTAAAACCAATAAATACCCTTATAGTTTCGTTTCTGTGTCTGTCTGTTCGGTGACTGTGTACGGTACTGTGACTCAGTACGGTTCCAATAACTTTTGAAACAAAAGAGATAATACCATGAAATTTTGCAGTATTAAAGATCGTTTTGACTCGCACACAGGAAAAATATAACGAACTCAAAATTATTAGCTGTTCAAATCCAAAATGGCAGATGACTCATGTCAAGCGAAATTGTTTTTTAATTCTGCTAGTAAAAAGGCCTAAGCCGCAGAGAACGAAAATAATAAATAATGAATTCAATAAAAAGAATAAATAATAATATAATGAATTTAAATTTCAACTCCTTAATATCTCATTTAATTTAATTATTGAACGAGCGTACAGACAGATTAAAGATATATTTTTGGACTCAAGGGACAACGTCTAAATTCATCAACATCTGTGACAAGTATATAATTAAATGACGTATTGATAGGCCATAGTTTTACAGTAACGATAGTGTAATTCACCAGTAAATGTATGTTTAGGACAGGAACACAAAGGGTTTTTCATAGACTAAAGCAAAGGAATGTCAGGTGGCATCAGCTCGGGAATCTCCCAACTGCAGTGACATTTAAACACGAGACAACCAAGTATTATCAGCGGCAACTACAACTCTCTTCAATAACGAGTTTCGAGAATTAAAAATATCGATTAATTTAAAAAACAAAACGAAGGAAGTCGTCCTTGGACTTTTCTCTACCAGACGTATTTATTTAACTTAGTTATCGATAATTATTACAGTTAATATCCGCAGTTCATAGTGCGCGAGTGGATCGGAATTCACCACACTATCAGTCCCTACTTACAATTCGTAAAGCGTAGTAATTAAATTATTAATTTATTAAATAACTATTTGTTTTGTCAAGGTAAGAATCTATGTTACAAACTATAGTGAAGCGCTTGGACTGGTCCCTTCAGCAACAAACCTTCTCGATATTACACCGATCGCTCAAGGCGACACATGTTTGTACATGACGGAGGATAAAAGCGACTCGCTTTTATCCTCCATCAATTTGTTACTTTAGGCGAATTATTTGCAATAGTTGAATTTGAGGACATTTAAGATACTATTGCATAAATAAAATTAGAAGGTTTAAGAGGAAGAGAATGTGAGCCGAGCTAAGAAAGAAGCAAACCGGTAGCGTCTAGTTAATTTATTTGACCTCGTTATGTAAAGCCACTTTGTTTACTTTGTCACTAACGTCTTAGTGTAGAATTCACACTATCTAGTCATCTCACTGCTCCCGAGACACTATACATTCTATTCTGTGTGCACGCACCATTCCCCCTTCAAAAACAACTAAATATTAATATAGCTAGTAAGACGTTCATCCGTAGTTTCGTAACTATACTAAATACTAACGAATTAACAATGTTGAAATTTAAGCCAACCGTCGCTTAGAGATTTAGATCCAATTAAGTATATGTTATCAAGATACGCCAACAGTCGACTCAACAGGCCTTCACGATAACATAACAGCTGAAGCATACGCACTAAGATATATAAATACCCATCGGTCGGCGGCGAGCTGCATTTGTATTGACATATCTCCCTTTTTCTTCAAAATACGTATACTATTATATAACAGGGTTGAGATAACAACTCCTAAATTTAGACTCGCATACTGAGATCGATATTGCAATTTCAAGCCCTTACACAATACTGAAGAGACAATACATAATCGGTAATTGGGAAAAACCGTCTGCATCTTATAATAGAGGCAAATTTTTTCGTATTCGATAAAAAATATTTATACTGAGACAGTTACAACGTTGTTAAACTAGTTATATTACGTATTTGACGGCATTGAATAAACAATTTTCTACGTCAATTCTGTATTTAATACGCGGGCGGTTTGATTTTATTGGATGCATTTATATGTTTTTATTTGTTAAAATATATTGTTAAGCCTAGTTAAATACAAAGTAATACAAGTTGTAATAAAATGCCGTGCGCTCATGTCCATCATTATTCTAGTTTTCATTATCCCTCACTTCTCAGCATTTCTCACGCTCACTTCTTAGTTGGACAATTAAAACCAGAATCATTAAAAATTACCTCTCTTAATCCACCACCTTTTTTCCCATCTTAAATGCAAATAGGCAATAAATGCTTATATACCTACATTGTTTCTTATTATTTTTTTTTATTTTAATAAGAGAATATTGTGTTTTAAATTATCGCAAGATCTCTTATTAGATCCTGCTTAAGAAATATTCTACACGTATTCTTTAATGTAATTAAGTGTATGTTTTTGAATGTATACTCAGATAATAATATAATATAAAAATTAAGGTTTTATTTATGTTTTTAAGTATTTACAAGTTGGATAGTGGAAATGTGTACTAATATTACACTACTATAAATGGCTTGTGATGCGCTTCTATAACACAACTCGTAGAATATTATACAAACAAAACTTATGTCAGTTAAACCGAAATAATAAATAATATTTATTTGAGACAAATTCTTAACATTTTCAACTCGAAATTTTTTACTGAAACTTACAATACCTTACCAACCATTCAATTATCAACGTGGTGACCAATTCTTTAGTCTGGAATACATTTGTCTCTCGTTATTCTAAATAATTGTTTAGATGAAATCTAAACGGTATTTTGTGGTAGTAATTTGTTGAGTACTGCAGTAGTAACTATCCGTGGTTCATTAGACAGATATCCTCCCTACAATAAGTGTGTTGATATATTTTTCTTGACTCATGTATAAAAATATACGAGAGTTGATAGTTTGAGAGATAGAGTAAGTTAAACACCACAAGTAAGTGAAGAAAAGATTTAATTGATTACCGTGTAGAACTTAAGTGTCAACACAATAGTCTACATTGGCAAATTTATATCTGGTTGACAGCTTAGCCAGCATTTTTTGTCCCATGGGCTTGGTCCAATAAAATAACACACTAAAGCTATTCGCTTTAAAAATAATACAATTTAAAAGAAACTGGAGGTTGGACGGTTTTACTTTTATAATGTAAAATCGTTTACTTTTGTTTGATCAGCACATTATTTTTATTTTTACACATTATAAGTATTTAATGGAAATGCATTCCGCCCACTATATAAACTACATCCTTCGTTTTATTATGTATAAAAATATATCTGGTTGTAGTTTTAATATTTATTTATTTTTACATGTAGCAATTACGAGCCACAAAGGCACCTTGTTGAAGAAAAATTAACATAATATATACCAATTAGAATATAAGATAAATATAAATTTTTTTAAATCAATAACAATATAAAATATAATAAAAGCTATAATAATAAAGATAACAAAAAGGCGTATATATATATATATATATATATATATATATATATATATATATATATATATATATATATATATATATATATATATATATATATATATATATATATATATATATATATATATATATATATATATATATATATATATATATATATATATATATATATATATATATATATATATATATATATATAGAGGTGTATATGGTGTTTTGAACCACATGGCGTTTCGAACCATGGCTGAAATCACCGTGTTCTTCTCTGTTTTTTTAAACAAAATAATAGACAATATACCAAGGCGTTTTGGACCATGGTTCAAAACGCCATTGGTCTCTTTTCCATCAATATATTTGCGCCGTCGAGACACGCATTCAATTTCCATCCCTACTTATCTATTCTAATTAGCATTTAAAGCAAGAGTTATCTATGATTTTGTCATGCTGTTTCTTTATGTCTTAACTTAACACATTAAGTTAACACATAAAGAAATTTATGAAATTAGAGGAGCAACAATTTTAATTTTAATATTTTATTATACGATTGTTATCCAGTAATATAGTTATAATATGTACCCATACTCATAAGATTAGGGCTCTACTTAAAAACAATAATTAAAAATAATTCAATATTGTAATCAGTTTTAGGATATAATAACTCCTACGTTGCACATAAAGTTGTTAGCCTTAGTAGTTCAGATGGTTAGAGCTACGTCCCCCCGACTTGGACTGAGCAGGTTCGAGTCTAGTAGGCCTTCAATTTTTTTTATTTGAAATATATGTTAAATTTATACAAGTTTAGTTTCTAGGTGCGAGTGTCATTAATTTCCTTTATATCCTCGTACAACAATTATTATAAACCAAATCACCCAAACATAAGAGATTCACATTAAAATATTAGGAATATAAGTTTTAAAAAATACTTTATTTGAATATACAAAAAAAAAAACACACAATATAATTCATTTTTATACAATGTTATGTTTGTTATTACAAAAATATATCAAAAATATATTTTTTTATTTATAGATAAAACAATTTACTTCTTTCATCTAAAAATATATTTATTCAATGTGATAAACAAATTTAAAAATAAAAAGAATATATATATTATGTAGGTAATAGTAAATAAATATAGCTAACATCAAACGTTAAATTTAGAACTGCATATAAATATTTACAATCGTAAATGATTAAATTAAACTTTCCTATTTTTTTTATTTTATAACATAAGGAATAAATTACATCATTTCAATACTTAATACTTACTAAAAAAAACAAAATATATAAATAAATAAATTGTACAACACAAAATCAAGCCGTTGTACAATTTTATCGATTATTTTACAAATTGTATCTTAATTTCTTTTACCTAGTGATAAAGTTTCTTTCTTATATTTATTAAATCTGCTAAAAATAGTCAGCTAATTTGTGGGGCGCATAGCTTTCTTGCGTCCTATTTCGTATACTTAAATGATTTTATGCTTTTTTATTGTCGAATTATTTAATGTCACTCCCGTTTTTTAAATGGGTCAAAATTGTTTCGATTTTTTAATTAATCAAAGTAGCAGTTTGGCAAAATTTAAAGAGCGGAGACAATTGAAATTAATCTGGTGTTATCTGCGGGCTACATTCAACAAACCATACAAATTTCATAAAAATCAGATGAGTACTTTTAAAGATATAGGTGTACATAAATGTATGTTTGTGCGCATATGGAAGAGAAACACATGAGCCAAGAAAACAAATGGGGGTTGAAACTTTATATGGGACCAACAATGGGTTATTAATGGCCTACCATCCAAATTTCAATAAAATCGGACGAGTAGTTATTTAGATAAGTTGGTTTGCTAAAATTGAGTGACATACAGACTTGGGTTTTTTAAAATTGGAGACATAAAAAAAGTTTCGTTCTTCAGAACGATCTCATAGCTTCCGTTACCTTTTGTAAGCAACTATTAAATAAATACGAGAATAACATCAAACATTATAAAAAAAAAACTAAGGTAAAACTTTAAAAAAATTATAAGTAGATCTACACATTATAATACCTATAATCGTAAATTATTAAATTTAACTTTTCTTTTAGCGAATTTTCGAAGAAAATTAAGCTATTGGCAAATTTTTGAAAATTTTCTCCATGGAAATACGTTTTAGACCATTCTGAATCGATTCCTAAAATTTTACACACTATTTTATGTATGTATATATTTATGTATATATTATGTATGTGTCACTCCAGACGCTCATTAAGTCATGGTGCATGACTGGACCTTTTTTTATTATGTATTATTCTAATTTCATTAATTTATTTTTTCTTTTGATTTATAAGTAATATATTTCTCACCCCTTCATTATTAATATTATGTGCCTGGAGTCCTTCATTATGAAATATAAATCATTGTATATTTATAGATAAAGTAAAGAAAATATTTATAATAGAAAACAAATGGATTAGGTGAGTATAAATATATACAGGAAATCCTAATTTACTGATTGTAACTTTCGCGAATGTAAGGTCACAAAAATACGCCGGGAATGTTAAAACTTAAAGCTTGCCATTAAATTTAAGGGGAAAAGAGGGTTACCAAAATGAGGTCAAGTTCACTACATACAATGACTAATTTAGTTAAAAAATACATAAATATATATGTATACATATACATATTTTAACTCTCGGGTGCGCGCGGTCTAATACAGACACGAGGACGAGGAGGCGCGGACCCCTGATAGGATTTAATCTGTTTTATATTATATGCCTACACAACATGTAAAATAAATATAAACTTGAAATCATTTTAGCGAAATATTATATAACGTATTTAAATTGGTTTTATTTTTTTAATTTATAAAATAGCGTTAATTAGTCTCATAGTTTATAAGCACAAAATTAGTCAGTCTCAATTATAATTTTCAATTTTTTTACTTTTTCTGTATATTTTTATTATTTTATTTTTAAATTCAGGTACTATATTAATTTATTTTGTATTATATGTATAAATTTCACTAAAATTAGCGTAATACTAAAATTTAAGTTAAAGTGGCGTGGGTCCCCTGTCAGGACAATATGGGCACAGAATTGAAGTATAATCACGTACGATGTCAAAAATAGTGACTGATTCTCTTGATAAAAGCAAGAAATGTAGCTAGAAAAATCCCTATCTTCTCATCGCACCCACATCTATCTCAATTTCACAGTTATATCTCAAATTTAGGCCTCGTAGGACCGCGCGTTCCCTAGGGTTAAGCAAATAATTTTAAAACAACAAAAGTAAAATTACGTGCGATTTTCTAAATCAAATTATCGTATCATGCCCCCTCTTAGTTTCACAGGTCTATAAAGGGATTAATAGTGGTTTAAATTTTTGTTTTTACACAGACTCACTTTTTGTATTATTATTAATTTTTTTTTACTCTCTCACGCCTTTTAATTTCATTGTTTACCCACGCCTTGATTTGAACGGGTGTTCTGTTCCGTAATTCAATATTTTGTCGTTTTAACTGAACACACTGTTTAGGTGTAGGCAATATTTTTTTTATTATTAAGTGGCCAAACCCTTTTTTAACCGCCCGTCTTTCTGGCGTACTCCAAAAGGTACGTTTCCGCCTAAGGGCTTTAACGGGAGTGTTCAATACATCTGCACCATAATTACTGGTAGAGTCCTCAGCAAATGATTCACCTGAATCAATATTTTGTGTTTCGCAGATTTCTGGTTGAGTTTCAGGTATGTTAGAGTTCGAAGAAGTAGATGGGGCAGCTATAGTAGAATCATCTTCGATGGATGCTATATTTGGATCACCAACATTGTACAAATCTTTTATTCTTTTTCCTTTATACTGCAGTATCGAACCATCATTGGCAGCCATCAGTATTTTGGCTACTTGGGTCAGTTGGACAGTAGGGTCTGGTAGTCGATAAAAGTCAATATGAATGCCATAATCATGACCCAAGTATTTAGATAAATTAGTCATGTCGTTATGGGAAAAGTTCATAGCTTGGGAGATGGTACCTAAATGTTTACGAAGTCTTGTCCCGGTAATTAGCTCAGGCTGTTCTAGATCAGAGCTCTGAGCGACTTCTGTAAGAGTTGGAGAGCCCTCAAAAAATCCATGTTTCTTTCCAAATAAATATTGGTTGTCAGGGGAAACTCCAGCACGTTCTCTTAATGAAAGCATCAAATTAATGGCTTTTTCTTGTTGTTTGTCTATTATAATTGGTACTGGATTTGCTTTCTTTCCTCTCACTACAAACCTTAACAATCTCTCCCCAATTACCTTTTCACTATAGTCTAATGTCTGATACATGTCACTCTCCTTGTCAACACTTTTTCTCTCGTTGTAATCCTTAACATACATTTTCGAGGCCTCTCCAACCCGCCTTCTGTTAAATATTATTATTTGGGCAAGTAAATGTTTCGCTAAACATTCCCAACAATTTAGAGAAACTTCTTTATTTAAAGAGTCCATCGAAGTCTTAATTTTTTCCGCTATATATATATTTAATTTTTGAATATCTTTTAATGTGGGAAGGACCTTAGGCGAATTCCATTTCTGGTCCTCGAGGTATTTCAATGCTTCTCCCCCTATGTCGTGATTAAAATTATTATTGTATAACTGCAACCATCCATCAATTTTTTTCTTTTCTTCACCTTCTACCTCCAATTTTTCTAAATTACTCGATAGCAAAGAAGCGCATTTTTTCAGAGATGGCCCTACATAATTTATAACAGACGGTGTTTTAAATTCCCCTCCTTTCTCATTAAAACCACTTCTCTCTTTTAACGATTCAATTAACAGGTCATAATTTTTTGGCCTAAAAATATCTGCTAATTTGGTTATGTCTGGTTTTTTTATTTTTATAAATTTTAAAACTGTTGCGATTTGACGGAGCTTTGTACGAATTAGATTTTTAAATTGATCCCGTCTATATTTGGAGGATTGACATAAAAAATTCCCATACATAATAATAGTTTTGTCGGATTTTATGCTGTCTGTAATGTCATCTGGTCTCATTCTTGGAAATATCTCTCGTTTCAATCGCTCACAGGCATCATCTATGCCACTATAATCAATTTTAATCGCATCTGATAAATGAAGGGCAGATGTCTTAGACTGTGAAGCAGAGGTTTTATTAGGGCATTTCTTTATATGTTTTGACAAATACACTCTTTTTATAGTGACCAAACAAAAGGGGCACGGAGAGTAGTCTGAATCAACGAAGTTATCTTTTTTGCGGGAAACAATTAAACTCTTTTTGTTTATTTTATTAAACTCATTACTCCCCTTATTACGAAGTAAAGATATTTTTTCTCTTCTTTCAGAGGTTTTTACCTCGAGAGAAAGTATTTCTTGCACGTCTTTCTCCTCTTTGTGACTTAAAATGTGTCTTGAGAAGCGAGATACCTCCTTCTTGCAAAAAATACAAAAATATTTTTTGCCTTTCGATTCATTACCTAGAAATAAAGACAATACATTCGAAATTAAATTATATAAATATAATAAGCAGTACACATTTAGAGCAAACTATTAGGTTTATTAAAATGATACTATGGCATTTATTTTAAGTATAGAAATAATAATGAGTGCTGATGAATAATTATTAAAACAAATATAAAGAATGGATATTATACATAAATTACCAAGTTTTTCATCTACAGCTTCTGGTTGAATGTCAACGCTTTCGGATTCCGGGCTCAATATTATGATCTCATCATTTGATAACTCTACATCAGTGATATTATAATCTTGTACCAAGAGTGGTTCCAAAATTTGTTCTTCGTTAACAATATAACTACCCTCGATTGCTGAAAAAATAATATACTATTAATGTCATGTAATAATATTTCTTTCCCCTCCCTTTTATTTTATTAAAATTAAATTCATTATATTTTTTAAACGCAAGAGTATACTTGGAATAGAGAACCACATTCATATAATACTCGTAGTATCACAAAAAATAATAAGGTGAAATATAAGGTGTTTGGGTATGAGGTTATGTTTGCGTGTTAGTAATTAAAGCTGATATTTGGACAGAATTTCAAGGCAGACAAAAAAGGTAAAATGTTAGATATACTCTCAACTTTTTCGCATAAGTAGCACAAAACATTCGATCTGTACCCATCTTCTCCTACTGCCTATCCTCATATTGAGAGTAAAATAGGGATTTGACAAAAATCACAAGAATCACCTTCACGTGTCTAATTTCATTTAAAAAAAAAAAAAAAAAAAAAAAAAAAAAAAAAAAAAAAAAAAATCGGTCAGAGAAAACTCAGACTAACTTTCTCATATACAAGTTTATAATTACTTGGCCCAGTGTTTTCCATTTGTTAATTTTCGTTGGTACATTTAATTATTATTGATTATTTGATCAAAATATATCATAAAAATAACTTCTCCTCGGCGGGGAATCGAACCCGGCCTCTCTCCCTCCGCGTTTAAAGCTACTCAGGACTAGCTTTTCTCAGGAACTAGATTTTTCCCGGGAAAGCCGCTTATATCGTTAGATTCGTATTTAAATGGACTACATTTTAAAATTTTTAATCAAAATCGTCGCTACCGTTTTCGATAAATAATTTTTTTCACGTTGTTTTAGAGTTTTTGGGGGTAAGAGCCCCCAAATTTGGAGCTAAAATTCATTTCTCGATTTCGCCTCGGGGAATGATTTTTCTGAACATGTGAGCCAAATTTCGTCAAAATCGGCCCGGTAGTTTAGGCTCCAAGCGTCTGCACAGACAGACATTTTTTAAAAACCACTTTTTTGGACTCGTGTAAATCTTTTTTGGAAACGTGTAAATCCATCAAAATCTCAAAATCGAATTCTCGCGCCATCACAATACTTTCCCTTAATATGAGAAAGTAAAAAAACGGAATATTTATATATTTAAGGAATACTTGAAGATTAAGGCTCTGATATTTTATTAATGAAACTAATTTTATTATCTCACCAAACAGTTGTGAGATTTGATCAAACCGTAGTATTGTTTAAGGAACATGATGATACCAATATTTTGCCCGTATCTGGCCAATAATAGATGGGCACATACGAGTGGATTTTTATGAGGGACCACGGATGGTTGCGACGGATTTAGGAAACTGTGCGTTAGTGGAGACACAACGATGAGGCCGATATCGGTGGGTATCGGATCCGGCAATCCAGTCACACTTTGGCAACACACACGGTCAGACATATTGTTGACTGATTTTGCGCCCAAGCTCAATTTATTTCACACTCCTTTTTACTTTCTCATATAAAGAGAAAGTACGGTGATGGCGCGAAAATTCGATTTTGGGATTTTGATGGATTTACACGTTTTTTGGCCCCCCTGTTTTGAGGTTTTGAGTCCAAAAAAGACATTTTAAAAAATGTCTGACTGTCGTCTATCTGTCGTATGTCATCTGTGCAGAGGTGTGGAGCCTAAACTACTGGTCTGATTTTGACAAAATTTGGCATACACGTTCAGAAAATTCATACCCCGAGGCGAAATTGAGAAATGAATTTTAGCTCCAAATTTGGGGCGCTACCCACCAAAAACTCTGGAAAAAATTGAAAAAAATAATAATTTTCTCGAAAACGGTTCCTACGATTATGATTAAAAAATTCTAGAATGTAGTCCATTTTAATACGTATCCAACGAGCCGCCGTACGTATGAGCCGTTTTTCCGGGAAAAATCTAGTTCCTGAGAAAATTACTTAAAACGCAGACGGAGAGAGCCCGGGTTCGATTCCCCACCCAGAAGAAGTTATTTTTATGATCAATTTTGATGAAATGTCAATAATAATTAAATGTACTTACTAAAACTAATAAATGGCTGAGTAATTATGGACTCGTATATATGAGAAAGTTTGTCTGAGTTGTCTCGGACCGATTTTTTATTCTTTATTCCGGCATCAATTTATTTCAAATATAATGAATGATAATGATTATATTGTACTGTACATCCGATAGCCTTATTTGCGGAAGCTCACGCATAAGCTTACACTAACGAGAAAATAAAAAATCGGTCCGACAAATTTTTTAAATGGGCATAACGAAATAGCTGGGACTACACTTATATTTACAAGCATTATTTGTCCCTATATTGATAATTACCTTCTGGTGGTATCTCCCATGCATTTTTCGATACTGCCATTGTGGTGGATTTTCTGCTGGAAGTTTGGCATGACACGTCAACATTACATTTTTTTACAAGTCCCAATATTTTATCATTTTCAACATTTCTCCTATAGCTCTCTTCGATGTCAAATTTACCTGGAAACAACACATACAAAGTATTTGCACGCTCAAAAAAGATATGTTTTATCTTACATTCCTAATCAAGTAAATAATTGGCTAAAAAATTAATGTTTCTCTTATACTTCTTCATTAATCTTCTTTGAGTGTTTGTACCACGCCATATTTGTATTTGGTACTTTTTTCCAATCAAATTAAAAGTTCGACAAATTGAGTTCGTAGAATTTACGCATCAAGGGTCTTTAATGAATTTAAAAATTAAATTACTTTTTTTAAAATTTACAATTGCTATTAAAATGCGATTACAACATTTCATACAAAATGTTAATGAATGTGTAATTAATAAAAATTAAAGTTTTTAATCTAATTTTCAGTCTAGGGTTAAAATATTAACTTAGGTAGTTATTAGGCTACAATTCGGGTAGTTATTTAAAAGCTGAATACCCTGAAAAAATGTAATTAATCACCAACTAGATTTTCAACGAATTAAAATTTATATTCATGACTCAAAGAGGCACCACATACATAATATGCATGATAACCCCTCTATGAGCCAGAATGCTAGTATTCAAGTACATATTTATATATATTATATATATATATAGTGTGCAGTGTCTCCGCGGATTGAGTGCACGGGCGAGTAAATGTCGAGTAAAATTTGAGCTTCAGGAATCAGCCCTGCTTGGAGTTAAACTAAGAAGTTGTAGAAGAACAATCAGTCAAATTAAATAATGTACAAGGTGCGTTGTTACGATGAATTTTCAAAATTTTTCAGTTTTTGTTTTTGAAAATATTTAAAATATTACTTAAAAGTTGTGACAGATGGTCACTTTTCAATTTGATCACCCATCTATTATTATTATTTTTTACAAATTCCAAATTTATCTATTAGAAAAAAAAATGTAACTAATATAATAAACATGAATAAACAAATAATATAAAGGTTATTCAAACGTGCTGCCACCAACCATTTACACTTCACATAGCGCGTATTTTCTAAGTAAATAAAAAAAACAAAGGTATGTACTTTACTCTTTTGTGAAAATTCATTATAACAACACCCTGTACATTAATTAATTGGACTAATTTTTAAACTCTTAGTTTAAGACCTAGCAGGACTGATGCCCAGAGGCTCGAATTTCCACTCGACATTTTTTTTGTCATTTATACCCCAAAGTGCACAATCCGTGGACAAACTATATATATAAATATACAATATTAGTATTATTAATATTTCATGATACTTACACAAATATTAACACTACGAAAATATGAATAAACTTAAAATGATCAATAAATAAATTTAAAAGAAAAAAATAAATAATATTAACTCTAGAACGATACACTTATGTTTTCCCAGTTTTTCAGGGAAACCCATCTAATTAATTTGTTAAACAATAAATAAACAATTTTTTAAAATAATTTTAATATTTTGAGAACATTATTTGTCACACCTATAATAAGATTTTATTACGACTAAAAAGTAAGTATTTTAAAATTAAATGGTATACATATATATTTGGAATTGTATCTAAAATAAATTATATAGATTAATTGTTTATTGAATAGTCACAATTTGGTCCGTTTTCTTGTACGATTTTAAAAAATTGTACTTTTTAGGTAATGGGTACATTTCGAACAATATTTAATAATATAAATCATCATTAGAACAAGCAGGAGATATTATGAAGAGTACTGCACTAGAAGTTATTTACCATTCACAAAAAGAGTTAAAAAAGCAGTGGTACCAACCTATTCTCAAATGTAGCGAAGCGAAATAACCTTTTTCTACTTATATACCCCTCTCAGGCATTTGAGGAAGTTATCCACCATTCTTGTTTCTCTATAACTTTTGTATGGTTAGTATTTTTTTTAAGAAATGACAATTTGTAGAAATATTAATTCTACTACACAAGCAACGATTTTAAGTTGCTTATTCGTCGAGGTACAGTCATAGACGCTGTAAGAACTGATTATACATACTATGAGTATACATATTATAGCTTCTGTTGAGTTTTTAAATCTGTATGATACCAAATCCGCATAGCATCTTGCGAATGGTGGATAACTTCCACATAAGCCTAAGAGGGGTATATAAGTAGAAAAAGGATATTTCGCTACATTTGAGAATAGGTTGGTACCACTGCTTTTTTAACTCTTTTTGTGAATGTTGGATAAATTCTAGTGCAGTGCTCTTCATAATATCTCCTGCTTGTTCTAATGAAGATTTTATTATTAAATTTTGTTCGAAATGTACCCAGCACCTAAAAAGTACAATTTTCTAAAATTGTACGAGAGGAAACCAGTCCAAATTTCGACTATTCAATAAAACGTATTCTTTGTAAATTCTTTTAGATACTATTCCAAATTTATGTTTCACATAAAAATTACGATAGTCAAAATATCAACCCCCCTCCCCCCTTTCATTTATAAAAAGTAAAATTTGTTTGATTCGAATGCATGAGAGGTCGATTTGAAGATCTCATTGAGTGCATTAAATGTTTTTTTATTTATAAAAACAATATGAATGCATTTATAGATAAAAACGTATTTATTATTTAAATATAATTTATTTCTTTAATAAAAAAAATCATCATTTTCAAACATGAATTTGTTTTTCTAGCTTTCATTTTTTTTTAATCAAAAAAGCAATGCCAATGCTACCACTCAATGAGACCTTTAAATCGACCCCTCATGTATTAGAATCAGACAAATTTGACTTTTTATAATAGTCCAGTCGACAAGTACATTTTACCTTGCAAAAGGTCATAAAAACTTTTTTCTTTTTTTTAATGTATGTACCTAGACATTAGTTAAAAACCCAAGTTTTCGACCTCCTAGGCCCTGTGCTAACCCAGAGGGGGGGCCAATATTCGCAAAATTTTAGTGTTTCTTTTAGTTTTTTCTTTATAACTCTTTTTCCTATATGTCCTAAAAAAAAGTGATCGTATATTTCTTGAAGAGCACTAAATTGGCAACAGTTTTTATATACCACATTTTTTCCTAAACCCTATACTTTCCGAAATATAGAGCTTCAAAGATGCAATATGTTTTGAGAATATAAAAAATTACATCTTTTCTGAGGACGAAAGGGGTCTATTTGTGTTATCCCACCCCTCCCAGTTAGATATTTTGGGTATATTCTACCTATGGAAGTACAAAAAACCACCACTAACCACAACTATTAACCACTAGTAACCAATACTAACCGCAACTAACCAACAATAAACTAAATTTTCGGGGTTTGTTGTTCAACCTTTCTTGTACAGCACTAAATTTGGGCCAATGTTTATATTTCACATTTTTTTCTAAAACCTATATTTTCCGAAATATAGAGCTTCAAAGATGCAATATTTTTTTTTAATAACTGCAAAACCCACGTTGCGGTGGTTATTTGTACTTCCATAGGTAGGATATACCCAAAATATCACTGTGTGGGAGAGGGATAACAAACATAGACTCCTTTCGTCCTCAGAAAAGATGTTATTTTGGATATTTTCAAAAAAATATTGCATCTTTGAAGCTCTATATTTCGGAAAATATAGGTTTTAGAAAAAAAATATGGTATATAAAAACTGTTGCCAATTTAGTGCTCTACAAGAAAGATACGATCACTTTTTTTTCAGGACATATAGGTAAAGAGTTATAAAGAAAAAACTAAAAGAAACACTAAAATTTCGCGAATTTTGGCCCCCCCTCTGGGTTAGCACAGGGTCTAGGAGGTCGAAAACTTGGGTTTTTAACTAATGTCTAGGTACATACAACAAAGAAAAAGAAAAACGTTTTTATGACCTTTTGCAAGGTACACCCTTATTTTTAATACCTGTCGACTGGACTATAAATGGGGATTTTGGAAATTTGATGTGTATTTTTATGTGAAAAATAAATTTGGTATAGTATTTAAAAGAAATTACCAATACAGAATACTTTTTTCTTGAATAGTCGAAATTTGGACCGGTTTCCTCTTGTAAAATTTTAGAAAACTGTACTCTGTGGGTACAGGGTACATTTCGAACAAAAATTAATACTATAAATCTTCATTTAAGAACAAGCAGGAGATTTTATGAAGAGTGACTTTTTTCGAAAATTGAAATTTTTTGGAATTTACACGTATAGGCAACTCCATCCGTGCACCTACTGTATTATATTATTATTTTATAATTTAAAGATAATTATTTTATTGTTATTTTTATTATTATTATTATTTTTTTTTTTTTGAAATGTCAATAATGAAACAAAATATATTAAAATTATTTATTAATAGCCTAGGATTTCTTACCTTGAAGTCCCCAGGTTCTATACGAGTATATCACAATTTATAAAAGCTTTTTCCTTCTTGGTTTTTTTTATTTATTTTTTATCTTTTTTAAAAAAAAAAAAAAAAATTAAAGAAAAAACATACGTGGGTCTCTGAGACTCCAACACTTAAATTAAAAAACTAACAGGGGTCTGAGAGACCCCAACTCTACTTCTAATGCTTACTAAAACTAAAATAAAAAATTAGGTATTGGTATCAGGATATACATTCATATAAAAAATTGCAATGTATATATGCTGAAAGGTTCTATGGTATAAATTAGGAGGAAGCCTTTAGAGAAGTAGAAATAAATAAAAAAAGAAACTCAATTAAAATTGTTATGGGGTCTCTGAGACCCAATTGTGTAGCTCTAGGGTTAACTTAAAGCATAAAAATATAAAATATACGGAACTAACTAAACACTAACATACTTCAGTAAACAAATTTGAATTAGTGTAAAATGTTCTTACCGCCTGTGCAAATGATGACAACTTGTTTCATCTTCTTTTCATCGGTGTCAAAAACACGATGCCGCATTGAAGACTTCTCAAGTCGTGTTAAAATTGCAACACTTTTTACAATTTTCAAAACAAAATTATCAACGAATCTTATTAACGAATAACTCTCCATAATGATGAATTTAATTCGAGAAAAGGAGAAAACGATTTAAGAAAAAAAATGAAAATTTGAAAATTATAATTGAGAATTACTAATTTTGTGCTTATAAACGATGAGACTAAACAACGCTATTTTTTAAATTAAAAATTAATAAAACAATAAAGCCAATTTAAATATGTTCTATAATATTTTGCTAAAATGATTTAATGTTTATATTATTCATTTTACATGTCATTTGGGCATAGAAAACAAGTTAAGTCCTAGACCGCGCGAACCGAGGGTTTAAACTATCTAGGAAGATTCTAAGGAAGACTAAGCTTAGAGTAAATTAATAGTTTCAAATGCATAGTAAGGGGGGGGGGGGGAGATGTAAGTGGCTCGGTTTTTAGCTCCAGTGAAGACGTAAGCAGTAAGATGTTTAGGTAAAGTATCAAAGCCCAGCTATTCATCAGCTCAAAATGCATATTGTGCTTAAAGACTAAGGGTTTAAATTTATGGAGTAAAGCTAATGATCTCATAATATTATAAGCTTTTTGTTAGATTTTTTAAATGAAAACAATATATTGTTACCATTAAAAGATTTCTAATAATACTGAAACTGTATATTCTCAAGAGTAGATATTTATTTATTTTATTTTTTTATGTTGTTTAGACCTGGCTCAACAGATTTAAATCACTATTATGTACATAGTTTTTAGAAACTTGTTCAAGACGTCTTTTTTATAAGGAATGCTTATACTATAATTATATAAGTGGTGTTAGTGGAGTAAAACAAGGAATCGATTTGTTAAAATCCAAAAAAATAACTGGGCCTTACTCTCTGTGGGTCCTTTTTTTACTCAATTTTTTCTGGTAATTTGTCAATCTACTGTGTTCTGCTAGTGCTAGAGTGTAATACCTCACTTCAAAAAAGTGAAAATCTTGTTTTTTACAGACTAAGAAGTTCATAATAACTAAAGGATTATTTATTGCAGAATAATTATCAGCTATTATATTGGTTTAGAAATGCCATGGTGACTAAATAATTGAATTAGGCTATTAAGAGCTTTTATGATTTGGGGAAGGCCATAAAATGCAGGCTTGAGTGTATACGTGTCAATTATAGTTTTGACTTTATTTAAAGTATAATGTTAGAGGATTTTTATCATATCTTATAACTTGACATATTTCGAATTTATTATATAGGTCTAAATATATTTTCTATATTTTAGCCAATAATATAGTGTTTTTATTTTGTTATAGGTTTTATCAATCCAGGTGTGTGAAATCTATCTATTATCTCTAAAATTTCATCTCTTCTGTTGATTAGATTTCTTTTTTATTACTTTTTAATTATGTCAAAAAATTCATTAATTTTAAATTATATGTATCCATTGCAGAAAGCATTTCTTATACAGGGTGGTCCAAAAGTCTCCCCCCCCCCCCCCTCTTAACTTTTGAACGGTTTGAGATAAATTAATGAAACTTGGGGGATCTCTACCATGCAAAGGGAAGTTTGTTTTCATGCAATCACCCACTGGGGGCAACCACCCACTTTGCCCTCAGGCCACCCAACTTCAGAATTTCAAATTGGAATGTATATTTTTGATAGCATATTTGGATTCTACGGTGAAAAATAATAAACTTTTACTTGAAACTATTTTTTCTATCTCCAATATTTTGCCCTCTAAAGGGGGGCAAAGATAGCGAAATAACCCTTCCGAAATAGTAAAAAAATAACACTTATATCGTTATAAAATCTAAACGGTTTGAAATTAAGTCATGGAACTTGAGGGATCTGTACCATGTAAAGGGAAGTGTTTAATCATCTTCTCGTGTACTAGGGGCAACCTCCATTTTGCCCCCAGGCGCTGAAATCTACGATTTTTATACCTTTGCCCCCCCTATAGGGGGCAAAATATTAGAGGTAGGAAAAAAAGTTACAAGTAAAATATATTTATTTTTTGCCGTAGAATCTAAATCTGTTATCAAAAATATACATTTAGGACAAAATTTTGAAGTTAGGTGGTCAGGGGGCAAAATGGGAGGTTGCCCCTACAGCGTGGTTGCATGAAAACAAACTTCCCTTTACATGGTACGGATCCCCTAAGTTTCATTAATTTATCTCTAACCGTTTAGATTTTACAACGTATTATCGGTAGGGTAATTTTGCTATCTTTGCCCACCTATAGGGGGCAAAATATTGGGAATAGAAAAAAAAGTTCGAAGTAAAACTTTATTATTTTTCACTGTAGAATCCAAATATGCTATCAAAAATAATTTGAAATTTTGAATTTGGGTGGCCTGGGGGCAAAGTGGGTGGTTGCCCCTAGTGGTTGATTGCATGAAAACAAACTTCCCTTTGCATGGTAGAGATCCCCCAAGTTTCATTAATTTATCTCAAACCGTTCAAAAGTTAAGAGGGGGGGGGGGGAGACTTTTGGACCACCCTGTATATACAGGGTGATTCAAAAGTCAAAAATCACAGTGTTAAGTATATGATACTAACTACTTATACATGGCGGAGTTAAAAAAAAGCCCTAAAAAGAGACAAAATTAAAAGTAACTATTTGTACTAGCGGAGTTAAGGCAAAATTAAAAGAAAAACTTTTTATTATCTTTGAAAAGAGCGACTTACAATAAATGATGTATTGTAAATTGAGAAAAAAGATAATTTTGATTAGTTTATAGTTAAAGCAGATGGTTGTAGAGAAGAAAAGAACTGTCCCATCAGACACCGTCGGCGAATTACTTCAATTAAAATATTATAATATAAAATATAAATCACCACACTAAAAAACTTCTGCTTGTATCAAGTTGAAACTTTACATGCTTGTTTCAATTGCACTTAAGGCGATGTGTAAGAAGTTTTATTAAAATCGTTACGTTAGAACGTAAATATCGGTAAAAACGTTGTTTTCTTTATTTTAAACGTTTAGGTCCGCTTTAATAAATTTAGCGATCTTGATCGCTAAAATCTAAAATATTAATTCTAATGATAATAATGCTAGAGTAAAATAATAACATTAAATAAATAAATTAAAATAATAAATTAAAATAAATGATTAAATTATAGATAATGTTATATTATGTTAAACATAAAATAACCTTTTGAATGATGTGTAGGCTTCAAAACGCTATGTTTCTATATTATAGTGGTTGGAAATGACTCAGTGGTTCAAAACACCTGGTTGGAAACGCTGGTGTATAAGCGGTTTGGCTCGAAACGCCCGATTTATCTCTAAAAAGATGGCGTTTTGAAGCCTGGCTGGAAATGCCCTGAGGTGGTTGAAAACGCCGTGTTTGTATGAAAGAAGGCCTCGAAACGCCGTGTTTATATATGTATATATATATATATATATATATATATATATATATATATATATATATATATATATATATATATATATATATATATATATATATATATATATATATATATATATATATATATATATATATATATATATATATATATATATATATATATATATATATATATATATATATATATATATATATATATATATATATATATATATATATATATATATATATATATATATATATATATATATATAACCAATTACTAGGGTGGATGGATGATAAGGTGTAAGGTTTGAAATAAATGTATAATTAATCTATATATACTGGAGACTTTTCGACCATTCAGACTTTATTTCTAAATTAACAAAACTATTACTCAGTTAACGTTAACATGATGTCTACGTGTTTTATATATACATATTATATAATTGATGGAATGAAAGAGAAAATAAATGAATAATAAAATAAATAAAAGACCTAGAAAATAAGAAAAATTTTGTATTACTCGTAAATAAAGAAGAAATATTATTTATTAGTCGATAAAGAGAGGATATGGAGTAACGAGGAAAGTTTGAAGATATGTTGATGCGTGATTACAAGTACACCGGTGCTGGATACTGGAGGAGAGAACCATGTGTGTCTGTGTCTGGTGGTTAGACCTAGACCTCGTTCGGACCTGGGTCTCCCAGTCAAGTTCGACTCACTACTCGCCACTTGTGCAAGCACCTGATTCCCCAGCCCCCTGTCATTCACATCCAATCTCCCAACTCATTCATATTTTCCTAACTCTACCACCTAGATTACACTTTTACATTCTCCGCATTTTTAAGTCCCACCACTGCTGTTTGAGTATTGACTAGTAACTTACTCTAGCTAACAACATTATACTAACTAAATAACTCTAGCTAACAACTCTATAGTAACTAATTAACTCTAACTAATAAGTCTGTCCTAACTGACTAACTCTATTAAAATTAACAAACTCTATCGTCTCCTCCCGGTTCTTTTATTTCTCTCGCCTCAACATTAGACCGATTTGAGTAAATTTACCTATTATAAAAATTGGATTCTTTTATTCTAGGTTTGAAGTCTATTTGTTACGATTCTATTTGACCTTGCATGGATAAAAACTAAAAAAATGATATGGCTGAGATGATGAATCGAACGAATAGCTATTATAGCACAGTACTAGTAAAACAACTCTAGCAAAATAAATATTGACTTGTGGTTTGCTAATTTTAATCTTAATGTCAAAATTGTAATCAACGTTTTAAACAAATTGGTTATACTTTGATAAACAGATAAATGGAATGGACAGGTTGGGCAGAAAGGTTGATTTCTCTCAGACATCTTGCAAAACTTAACCATCAGTCGACTTTTTAAGAGAAATTATTTTGTTTTAATCGTATTACGGCCAAAGCATAAAGCTTATAGCAAGGCTAAAGAATTCAACTGATAAACTACCTCAAAAATTCGTCCCATACCTCTGGCCTTTTGAAATTAAATTGATTTTACTATCAATATGATGAAAACTAGATGTTTCCCAGGAAAAGACAGCAGACCTAACCTCAGAAACTTGGATCGAATTAAACTAACTGGACACTGTCAAGAGACATCAGGCATTATAAGTCGAAGAGACCCTCGAAGACCCCTCTTGTCCAGTGGGCGGTGAAGCAGAGGAGACAGCTAACTACTTTATGGGAGTAAATGAAGGATATGGAAGATTATACTTTCATATCTTAGGGGCGGGAGATATCAAGGAAGAGGAGTTTACAGTGCTAAAATGGCAAGACATCTTCTTCTTTATTATCCAAAGTAGGACGGTGGTGCTTTGATGGGCGTGTGGGGTTGATGGCAAAAAGGACCCAAACCTGGGCTGTTGTAAAGTAGCAGTGACCATCGCATCAGTTAACTTAGGGCTTGATTGCGACACAAGTTTACTACAAAAAGATGACATTAGACGATGTTAATGAATGAAGCAAGTTCTAAGTATAATCTACAGTGGTGTGTTTGACAATTAACCTCTAACAGGTGGTTAATAACGCTTACAGTTTTATTAACCAAAACTTTATTTTTGCATGTGCCCTTGAATATTTAAACAAAAACACCATTACCTGAATGTTTAACAATGATTTGAGAAATTGGTCGAGACGAAACGTTTAAAAGAGTTAAACGGGATCTTAGAAATTAAGCAACAAATTGTGATAGCGTGATTGAAAGCGGGTTTATTACGCGACCTTGTGTCTACTACTAACTCCTCCTTGTCACTCGACAAATCTTTCCTTTATAAACCAGAGCAAACACACTTTTTCTGAGGCAAATCAACATTTCGTCTCACTTCATGTAACACAATTTCCCTACTTCAATATCAAACCTCGCAACAGTCAATTTGAAACCTCAACAGTCATTTCCTATCATCTCGGAATATAAACAAGCATCGAGCCAATCAATGCATCATCATACCCAGCAAACAATGAAGTCCGTAACTCCCAGCACTCGGTCATTTGACATGCATATGTATAATGTAGTTTGCTTTATTAAATCAATGCAACATAAAATGGCAAGACAATAAATAAAGACGAGTATTTTTGGAATAACAATTTTTAAATTAGATTAGGAATCTATGTATAGTCACTACAACAAAACAGTGATCTACCTGTGTGTGGCTTAAGTAGGATTTACACTATTTCACTTTGGAGGATCATCCAAAGTGAGCCCTCTGGATGATCCTCCAAGAGTGAATTCATCCTTGTTTACACATTTTCATCCGTTAATTTGTTTTCACTGCCAGTGTTCCTCACATCATTGAATATAAAGGGTCTAAATAATGTCTCGTTCGGGAAAGAATACAAGGATTATGCGAGCGGGTATTGATTTAATAACACGTAAACTAATTATTGAACTAAATAATGCAATTATGAAATCGACTGAGGACAGTGATAAGACAGAAGGACAGTGATATGCTTCTAGGAACAATGGTCTTGAAACTTGAATGCCATTGTAGAATAAAAAATAATAGAAAATATAAACAAATTTATTTGTTTGCAAAATTATTTAAATTTTGTTAATAAAAAGAGAGAAAGAAAAAAAAATACGTAATAGAATAAAGGTTACGGCTAATAAACAGACAGGGCTCTGAGGGGTTTAGAGAAACACTAAGTAGTGAATGTGAATGCGGCTTCCTTATTACGTTTACACTTGTCACTACGTGTGCCCTCTGGTTGATTCATCGGTTCGAGGAACGAGCGTTTCATCCAAAGTTTGAAAGAGGTAAAACTCTTTCATCGTTCATCTTTGATGTTCACTTTGGAAGAAATTAAAGTGAAAAGTAATTTATACTTTTCACTCTGGATGAATCATCCAAGATGAACCTCCAAAGTGATAAGTGTAAATGAGCCTTTAACTTCAACACTGCTTAATATAGAAATGTAATAATGGATACATTTACTATTTTTAGACAGAATTTTAAGCGTTAGCGGACGTCATCATTAGAAGGAAAAGTCACTCCACGCAAAAATATATTATTTACTTTAAAAGCGTTTAATATTTCGGTTTGACAATAAACTGATGTATTTGGATTGCGAGTAAGTTGCACCATGTTGCGTTGCAAACATCTTATGTGTAACATGTAAAATAACACTTAGCGGGGTTTAACAGCTCAAGTCCGTCATATCTGCCCTTTTCTCTATTACAGGTCCTTATGTCTTCAACCCCCCCCCCTTTTTTTCCCCTAATTCCCTTTGTAAGGGAAAGCAATTTCTTGCCACTTATTTAGAGAGATTACACTGATACGAATCTTATTGTAACAGCATAAAAGAAGCATTCATTTTAAAAGTGAAATATTCTTATTTTGCAAATATTTTCATTGTGGTAGTCCCGCATATTTTTGATCCATTCTCAAAACCTTAGGGTATGATTATTCTGAATATGTATAATACATTTCGCCGAAACTGGCTCAGTAGTTTAAAATCATCACGTCTGCTCAGACAACAGAACAGACATTTTTCTTTCTCATAAAAAGTAAATATTATTAAAAATATACGTGTAAACCCAAGGAAATCTTGTAATTTTATAGATAAAAATTAAATAGTAAAATTATTAGTAAATAATTGTTATAATAAGTTGAAAATAAAATGAACTAGTTTATTTATTGAATGAATTACGCGGAGACTGGTACAGAAGAAGTTTAGAAGGTGACGCCCTGTAGTGAGGCTGCCTCAAGGTTAAGTTTACTATTCCATCAGCCAGTTTAGTCAACTTAATATTTTTAAGAATTTGACCATGAATCAAACCCATAAAAATTAAAAAGTTGCTCAGCTTATATGTGTCTACATGCACGGATTCTTGAGTTTTTAACAGAGAAGCAATGCCTAATTACTCTCACTGTTTCCTTGACTGTTTCGAACACTTAAATCAGCCATACTTTATTCTACTTTTCCATTAATAGCTCAATATCTCGAGCTCAACATTACACAAATTAATTGCACTGTCATTAGATATAATTAATTAAATAAGTTGAAATAATTAAAGAACAAGAGAGACAGGCTTGTTGCAATTAATGTTGACTAGTTACTTCTTATGTTGGATAAAGTAAAGCTCTAAAAAAATAAAAGTCAAAATTAAGTTTCCATGATGTTAAAAATGAAATTTATCATTACCTACCGGTAGTAACGAGTATCAAATGATTACTCACTAGAGAGATTTGTAAAGTTGAAAATTGTGAGGTCTGTAAGCTGTAACCGTAACCTACTCAGTATAAAAGTGGGGGCTTATAATATCTTCCTGGGAGGTGAGACATTCCGTAAAAATTAGTATTTCGATAAGATTTTAGTTTTAAATGATAAAGGATGCGGGATTGTTTGATTGAGGAGGAAAGACTATTAGAGTGTCTGGGGCGGAACTTTAGAGCACCTTGGTTGATAAGGTCGCGTTTTCACAACACCGGCCCTGGCATGTGACAGCGAGTAGCCACCGTCCTACTCTCTCCTTCCCTTCATTCCATCAAACATCTATAGACTTATTTCTTAATTTATCATATTAATTTTGTAGTTTTAAGCAATCTATAATCTATACTAACTTCCATTTAAAATTTTACCGTTAGTTTACTACCTTGTTCAATTTGTATAGCGATTGATCCCAGTAAAACCTTTTCAAAAATGAAAGGATTTTTTCCTAAGCGATTAAACAAGTCTAAATCCCTAAAGGCACTGATTCTTAGCAGAGGGAAAACTGTATAATATATTAACTGTAAAACATTTTGCCGAGAGCCTATTACAAGAGATTATTTTTACGCTCACTTTGATTAATTTCTAAAATCGGGAGGACTTCACAGTTGTGTTTAAATCGGTTTAAAGACACGGCAATGGATATAAAACGCATATGTTTTTAAGTTATTTGCAGCTTGGCAACTCCAGGCCGTCTTGAGCAATCAAATTCAATGTCACACTGACCGTCCTAAGCCGGTAGCGTGAGCAAGTCATCGGAGTCTGCTTACTTAGACCCCAAAACTAGTTTACTCACTGACACCCCTACTAACTATATAATTAAACATGTACCTACACAAAATTCACCGAGATAGATAAACAAACTATGCCTCCATTCCTTTGTATCGTCCAGGATTCTCCTAATGCGCTCGTGTCTCCTTCAGATGCGACTCTCCTCACATCGTCTTAAATAACAATCAAAATCTGTTGATATCACAGAAAATGGCTGCACGAGATTGTTGAAGGGATACTATTATATCTTACAATAATTTAAAGTTTATAGAAATATTGTATAATTATCAGCATTTTGGATTTTTCCATTTAACACACTTAAGATATGCGAATCGCATTACGTACTCAGAAGTAGTCGAGAAAACACTGGTTCATGCAAAAAAATTAGAGCGAAGGAGAAGGAAAATAAAAGCAGGACATGGAAAATTCCACGTTTCTCTTTTTGCGATAAAAAAAAAAAAAGTTTGGGAAAGGTCGCAGCTGAAAAGTAAAGCCTGGTGTGTTGTTAGTGTAATTGTGAGAACGGGCAAACCCCGGGTCGTTACCAGGGGATCTCATTGTTCCTCTTCATATCTAGTACAACGCGTCCAATCCAATCCATCAGTAAATCATTTGTGATTTGTAACAAAGTCGTGAAACTTTATACATTATTATAACTCGTAGCTGTTCACTTAATCAGAAACAGAATGCAAGAAACAAGTAGAGTGTCAGCTGTTTGAGTTCTGTAGATAACAGGAAGCCTAGATTTCATTTTACACAATGTAATTGACTGGCAGCACGTGTCTGCACTTGTTAGCAAATTACTTGGCAAGTAATTATCGGAAGGAAACAAATGTTCAATAAGAGAGAAACAAATGTATAAAAAGGGAGAAGAATAAATTTCCGGATTGATTTAACAAGCAGACAAGCGTACTCTTATCAGCCCCGACTCCTTATTAAGTGTTCACCAGAGAGAACCCGAATTTAGAGCGATTGCTAGTAGTATTTACTACTTCTACTACTAGATTGTTCGGCTGTATAATTCGATTTTTAGATACCGGGAACAATGATTTATCAACCGGACTTGAAGCAGTGAGAAAACCGTCACGTCAACCTGTTTTGTGTTTGTTTCTGGTGGAAACATTAGTACCGTGACTAGAAGTCGTGTCATCACAACAGATTTATTATTATAACTATAACAGTATTAAATATTCGCATAATCAGAAGGCAACGTTCCAGGATTTTGAACGGTATTCGGAATTTATAAAGATACTGATATTGTGTATTTACTTAGAGGGCGACCGAACGTTACGACATTAATTCATACCAAGCCCGGAATTTTAAAGTACGTTCCATGTATATATTCCAGTTATGCGTTTATATAATTGAATTGGCGGAAGAAGAAGAACAGTCCTTCGTTAGTCTCATGTTACCATTGCCAGTTCAATGTTACCACTGTCAGTGCTTTGTTAGCATTGTAACAAAGGACTGACAGGGGTAACATTGAACTGACAATAGTAACATGAAAAACAATTTTATAAATTGAACTAATGTTATCACTGTCAGTCCTGTGTTACCAATGTCAGTATTCTATCGTCCGCATTTAAACAACATGGGTAGGCTGACATAAATATTAAATACAAGGCTTAATGTAATGACGGAGGACATTACACCCCTTGATAATCTAATTGTTTCGACTCCGCGCCGCATTCGTTGAGCACCATATTGTTCTGTCGTTCCGGAGGTTTGGTCCGGATTCGGATAAAATGTTAAGTACATCCGGGAATTGGTCTAGGTGACCTGAGTCATCATTAATGAACAACGTAACAAGAAAAGAAGATGGTTTAACAAGAAAATGTTGTTTCAATACACACATATATATTTATATAAGATTAGGATTATAAATTTAGAATGGGTTTAAATTGCAAATTGAAGAGAGAGTTAATAATCTAACAAGAAAAATTGAGACGGTGTAGAATAGAATATATTTGCACACAATGGCCGGTTAGAAAAAATACAAGATGTCGGATTAAATTAACGGTTTATAACGGAGGCACACAAGTAACATTCGACCCTTGGATTCCTCAGTGAAATCACCAGCAACTAGTGTCTAAAAAATGCTAACAAGCATAGTGATCTCCAGTTGGATCGCAATGTTTCAGTGCAATTAGATAATAATTTACTTGAACAGGGATCAAAAGTAGTGTACTACTGCAATTTCGTCTCACCAAACACCCCCATATTTCTGCTGACGTTTCCAATCCCAGGCTCCTAACAATACCTTTAAACGAAAGAAAGCGTAAGCTGTAGGAGCCTGTAACAGGTGAGAGAATCACGATTCATAGTGTGAGATGGATTGATGGATTATTGATCAGGCTGGAGGTAAGAATAGGGTCAGGGAGACTGTGACGACACCACACACACCTGTGTCTCACGCTGTAATACAATAACAAACAATCTGCTACTCACACGCATTCCGCTTTACAGATCCTACCGCCATTAGTTCCATTAATCACCTTAGTTGTACCCCCTCGACTTGTCTTACCAGTTTAATAAACTTCAATACCAGTGCAATGATTAGATCCCTGAAACGTTTCATGTAAAAAATCGGTCCGACAAACTCCAACAGAAGCTTTCTTATATCTATAAGCATGCTGAATGTAAATCCAATAATATCTAATTTAATTCATTTATTAAACATATTCAATTTAAAACAAAACCTTTTACACGAGTAAATAATTACTTGATGCAGTGTTGTTCGTTAATTAGTTGTTTCGAGTTTTCGTGGTTCCATTTAATTATTATTGAACATTTTATCAAAATTTACCACAAAAATAACTCCTCCCTGGCGGAGAATAGAATCCTCCGCCTCTCACTGTCCACGTTAATAGCTATTTTCTCAGGCACTAGATTTATCCTAGAAAAGGACTTAGATTGGACGATTAGATTTGAATTTAAACGGATTACATATTATAGAACTGTTTAATCAAAATCTGAACTGGTTCCGCGAAGTAATTTTGTTGAGGTAGCTCTCCCAAATTTACAACTTAAATTCAATGTTCGATTTAACCTCGGGGTATAGTATTTTTCTGAACCTGTATGCCAAATGTTTACAGACAGACAAATACCTTTGACTCAGAAGCTCAGGGAACCAAAGCTTTCACTCTACGTATACGAGAAAGTAGAAATAGGCAAAACCGGTCTAGGCGGTAGCAGATATATTATTCTCTTAAAATGACAAAAAACGGCCTAGATGTTGCACTAAAATGGATATTTAAGTGTCGGACACCGACTTCATGGTGTGCACTTTACAGTGTGCGTACCCAGTATATTGTGTGTACCTGATAGTGCGAGAACGGATAAAGAGAAAAAAAAATTGCACATTTAATTAATATTCAAGTAAATACGAAGAGGTTTTGGTAAAACTCGCCTTGCAGACAGTCATGCAGTGTCTAATAGTTCAATAAACTATGATTAATTAATATCCAATACATTATTATAATTCATTCTTTATAATGTAACCAGTGGGAATTGAGTAACTGGACCTCATTCAAGAATAGACAGTGTAAGACAAATATAACAATAATATCCACATGTCCAACCCTGGCCTTTTAATATTTCCACATAACCATTAGCAAATGAGAAATCGTTTCCTTTAGATAAATTAATATTTCCAATATAAGATATTCATTTGTCAAAATTAATATTAATCCGGTGGTTTAACTGCCTCACGCTTCCGACATATTGTCTACATGTCTCAAATCGTTTTACCTTGTAATAATATTATCTTGTGTAATATTATTTCGATAAAAGCGACCTGTGATTCCAAAAAACAAACATTTAGGGTTGTTCGGCTGATCAGTACAATAATGTCGACAAAGGCGATACTCATCACACAATTAGTTTTCTCACGCTGCTAAACAAAAATGAGTAATCTTAATATCTAATCTTTTTATTTTTATTTTGAATCTTAATTCGAAGTTTATAATTCGACAACCTTGAATCTAAAGACAATTTTGGTTCGACTTTATCTGAGCCGTTTTAAGAGTGCGCAATATTAAGTACCTCTTTCAGTCCACGAGGGGGCTGCTTGTTATTACAAAGCAAACCACATAATAAGCACACAAACACAGTACCGACGTAGTATTTTTGTAATTCATTTATAAGCTGTGGGAGCAATAGAGCGGCAGACATTCTATGATTGATATAACTAATGTTTCATTGCTACCATTAAGTCTATAAGTTAATGTTACAGATTTTAAGATCATATTTTTATACTTATATTTTTTTACCTTTGCACTTAATCAAAATTAATGTTTTAAAAGTTATTTTCTTTTATTGCAAACGAAACTCGCTAATCTTTAAGAGACTGCAGAAGGGAGGTCAAAGCACTAGGGAGGTGAAAAATCAAATCATTTGAATATTATAAAGAATGGTGCCTGATGCCGAAAGAATGATAGACATGTCGATCAGAACCGCTCTAAATTAAACTTTTGGCGCAGCGAAGTTATATTTCATAGTTCACCGACTAAACTCGGCTAAACTGGTATTAATTAAATTTGAGCTGTCGTTAAATTAAGTTAAAAATGTTTTAATTTACTTCGTTTTTATAATTAACTTATCCGAATTTCGAATGAGGACGAATGTGACGTAAAACTTGTCCATCTATGCGTGTGCTGCGAACCTTACTTGCAGTAGCACAACTCACTTGAAATTATCAACGTAAATTTCTTTACTCACCGATTAAAGCGGTTAAACCTCATCTGTATTTAAATTTTTACTATGGTTATTTAACAGGAAACTAGAGGTGTTTTACTTTGTTAAGTTGTCTTCTCTGTTTAACAACATAACAGCATCGGCTGAATTAGGTCTAAAGTCAAAGTCTAAATTGTTCCTATTGTAATACTTGCACCTAAACGGGTCAACTCTAGTCAAACAGCTACCTTTAAATTTAACCCTAGAACGCTAACCTGGAGTCAAAATGACTCCCATTTTGTTTTTAACTACGAATGCACGGTGTCTGTAAAACACACAACTCCCACATCTCATAGCTATGCTATCTCCCACCCTTGAATGACCCTTCTACACTTCTATCAGTTCCACATTCAGATTTTAAAGAGGACATATCCGTTTGTTTTTCTGCAGTCACGGAGTCATTTTGACACCTGTTTAGTCTTACACGTAAATTTTGTGTAGGTTATTTTGACGCAGAATAGTATTAACAGCCTAATCTAATAAGTGTTATTGTTTATTTGGAGATTTCAAATCTTATTATATAACTTTTAATTGAATAATTATTACAAATTAAAGGTAATATAATTGTAATTTATTCATTTATAAGTATAAATTGTTATATTTTTTTTGTCTTTATTGTTTAAATTATATAAAGTTAATAGAATATGAATATAGTCAAATAATGGAGAAAAAATACATGATGATCCAAACGACATTTATCGCTTGATGAAGGAAATTATTGATTCAGATACCGATTATGAAAAAGAGCGTATTCGACAATAATGGTGACGCATGTGATTTGGACCCTGATTTTAAAAATAGAAAATGTCTTTTTTGATCCCATCAGCGATGATGAGGAAAATAATAAATTAATTGAAACAATTTACAAAATAGAAAAACCAAAGGAAAGGAAAGAAAAAAGCTACATAAAAAAAAGTAAATAAAACCACTCCGGTAGATAACAATACCGGATATGTAATAGTAGTCCAGATTGAAAAACCGGAATTAAAAGGAAAAAAATGTTTTTTTATGGCAAACAAAGCACTCAAGTGTCCCATCAACTAGCACTAAAACGTGTTTAAAAAATATTATTGAGCTGAGCGATGCGAAGCTCTTATACTACACTTTGCATTTGTTTGGATGCATACTCCTCCCGAACGGCTGAACCAATCAAATTCGGCACGGTCAATGTGACCAACCACAGGAAGGTATACATCTGAAATGGTCCAAATTGGTACACAGGGTACGGGGTACAAAAGTTTTAAAAATAAAAATAAAAATGTTTATTTTCTAAGATTAAAATGCACGCTCAGGTCAATATTGCAAGCAGACACTGCATTGCACACCTAGTACATATTAGGCCTTTATATTTAATAAAACTGGGTATAATAGATTAGGGAGACAATATGACTAAAGGTTAGTCATAAGAGGTTAAAAAGTATGGTTAGCGTTCTAGTGTTTTAACTGCAAATATTACTAAATTATACAAACATAGTGCGGCTATTACTGTCCAACGATACCGTGCTTCAAATTAAATTTCCACCCTAATTTCGTGTAAAGGCGAGAAGTATTTTTGTAATTGTATTAAGCCTTGAAATCGTTTAGAAGAACGACATTTTTTATGCCTTCGGTGTAAAAAAACAACGAAACACGGTAGAAATCCGTTTGAGACATCAGGGAACATTTTTGGTCTTGTTTCTGTGTGTCCAACATTTTTGCCAACAAACATCTTAAATACAACCCTCCCATATTAGCGAATTGCGGATGGTAGATCATAATTATCTCTTAAGAGTTTCAACCTTTTGCAACCCATGTAAAACTTAAAAAGTACTACATATTTCTAATTTTTAATAAATTTGTATAGTTTGTTGAATGTAGCCCACAGATGGTGTAATAATTTTAACCGTCTGTGCTCAGGAAATTGTGCTAAATAGACACCTTCATTCGTATAAAAAAATCAAAAAAAGTTTGACAGATTAAAAGAAAGAGGAAAATTAAATAAATTAGTCATTAATAGGTCGTAAAAGTTAAACATCATTAAAGTACTTGATAGGACGCTTAAAAGATATGTGCCACACTAATTGGCTGACTATTATTAAACGGCATTTATATAAATAGAGATAAAAGAACAAAGGAGTAATGACAAGCAAAAATGTAGTCGATAAACGTGAAACAAAGAAATCCTGAGCTCGGGGTACTTATATGGAAGAGGTTACATAAATCATTAACAACCTTGGCCTCCACGTTACCGACCGGCTTAGTAAACCGTTGACGCAACCGGCAAAAGAATTAATTAACAAAACGATACCTGATCCGGCGGATCGGTAATAACTCTCGGGTTGCATGTGAGTTCCGGAAATACTAGATGTTTGTGACGGACGTAGCGGTCCGGGAATCCCCGGCAGGAGGGTTAAGTTCAACCCCCTGCACAGGCTGCGTCATAACCTCTTAACATTGCCCTTAATTACATTTACCTTTGAAAATCATTCTTCGATTTTACAGTCGGGGAAAACCGCAGACCAATTACATCTACAGACCGGATCCCGGAGGCCAGAATAACAGTTAGAACTGCTCTCCAACTCCGGCCTCATCTCAATCTAAGGCAAAAGTAAAAATTTAAGTACCCGATTAGAAATTTATGTCGGGATCTAGAACTAATGAGAAAGAAGAGTTTCTGGCTTGTATGAACCACTTCACCAGACATTCTTTATTTTACGGTCAGTTCACAATTTTAAAATTTTACCAATAAATAACTCAGGTAAGAAAAGTGAATGGATTAAATAAGGCCAACTAGGTTAAAGCTTCACACAAAAATCTCTGGGTAAATAAAGTTTCATATTTTTTTGTCAACCCGACATTTACAAGATCGTCTCGTCAATAAAATGCATATATGTACATACATTTTAGCTCTTTACGAAACTTTTGGGCACTCCAAGGAAGATTAGTGTGGCACATAGCTCCCTCGCGTCCTATTTCACATACTATTTTTAAGATTTTATGCTTTTACTATTATTGTAAAATTTATTTAATTTTGCCCCCGTTTTTTAAATCTGTCAAAATACATTTGATATTTTACATGATGATAAAAATTATCAGTAATTAGTAACAGAGTAAAAAATAGAAATGGTCGATTAACCAGACAATATAACAAGTTAAACAAAATTATAATTTAAAGTCAAGTGAAACAGACGTCACAGGGAAGTACTGGTACAGCAAGTATAGGTACTTCTTAAGGTTTCGAAGGTTATGAAGCACATATGCTATCTTATTATGAAATAACAGTTTTTTTATTTCCCCGACCCGCCTATATGAAAGAAAAACAATGTAGATGGAAGGCCCCAAAAACAAAATCGTTGTGAAGTAAAGGGGTCCCTGGTTTGATCCCCCGAGAAGTCACAACGTATTGCAGTTTAAATAGCAGTTTAGACAGGCGAGCGAAGCGAATCCGAAGATATTTTTGCTAGAAAATGTATAAAACTAAGTTTAAACTGGAGGTGTGGAAGAGAATATGTTTGCTAGATATAGGACACGTGGAAATGAAATTAACTAACATGGCCACATATTAACCACAATAATAACCAAGAGACATTAGTTTTATTATTAGTATGCGTGAGACACACTAGTTGAACATCAATACACGTATCTCCGTGTTAGTGTCTTCATTGTTTACACATGTTATCTAATTTATATATTAGATAACAACAATTCGTTTAATACAAAAAAACATATTTTAATTAAAATAAAACAACAATAGTGTGAATAAATAAATAAAGACATTTTAATCTTTTGAAGCTATTATAACATTTGATTGGCAATAAATGGAAGCACGCACACTACACTAGCAGGTAATTAATTCTAAACTGAACTAGCAGGTAATTAACACTAAACTTAACCTGCAGATAATTAACACTTAACTGAACTATAGCAAGTAATTAACACTAAACTAAATCAAAGTAGCAGGACAATGTTTTCAAAAAACGAATCACCAAGTTAATTCCAACTTTTATAAAAATAAACTATAAAACTTTGTGGAACATCAATTCTAGGTGTCCTCCGTTCTTCTAATTGTCCTTTTATACAAAAAGTATATTTTTTATATGTAAAAACGCTTATGTAAATTAATTTTGTTAAGAAATGTCTAATAATGTGAGTTGTGCGTTTGAAACCAAGGATTCGCTGTCGAAGGCTAACTACAAACAAAACAAGTCCACTTGGACTTGATACACACTTAAGTTCAAACTACGTAGCACGTAGCACACAGCACGTATAGCATGCAACGTACAGACAACTCGAGCAACGTCTCCTACTAAACTTTGTCCTAAATAATTGCTTTTTCATTTTAAATATAAGTTATTATTATTTAATTAAAGTCGATATGTTTTAACCAAACTGATTATTATTTTTGTTGGGAAAACTTAAGTAATATTCAACTACATTCCTAGCTCTGTGGAGGAGTTTTCGATTTCAAATTCGACCAGCCTTAAGGATTTGAGTTCGAATCCCAAGTGAATACACCACATACAATCCTATAACTTCATATTTTATTCCGATTTGCAATTTTTTTTTCATTATATTTGTCTCATTATAATAATTGTTTATGAGAGCTACGAATTTGCAAACTAATAAGCTAAGTTTTATTATCATATAAGGAGAATTTAGAATTTGGTGGCCGTCATGTCTTAATACCGAATATTGTTTTTGAGAGTCAGTATAGGGTTGTCATACTTTATTATTTATAGTTTAATAGTTTAAATAGTTAAGTATCCATTCCATAATAAATTGATATCTCTTTTAATTCATATGCTAAAATGCCCTACACCCTGACCTCCAGATAGGGCCGTCCTGTGGCACCTTATGAGGAGGGGCGCATAGCAGCTTCGAGCACTGAAATCGTTGGGTGACGGCCGCCTTCCGGGGGTTGTCGAGCGAAGCTAGTAGAGAGCAGAGCTCCAAGTTGTAAAAAAAATATATAAACACGCTTTTATAAAAAAAAATATTTCTCTCAACATTCACAGGACTACGAGCGATCGCGGTATAAGCGTATGTCATCAGTGACATACGCTGATAAAAGAGTTGGGCGCTTTCAACAGTTTTTGTCATTGGCCTAGAAAAAAAAAATATTTTTAGAGCATCTTATCGCCCCCCCCCCCAAAAAAAACAAAAAAATTAGAGCATCTTACCTATTACTAGTCATCGTTGTTTACAATGTTTTAAAAATTTTACTGCCAACATTATTGCTGATTATTTTACTGTCATCGAAATTACATAGTCTGTACAAGTTTAACCTTTCTATAAGAGGTGAAACTTGGTATGTATATATAGTATATATGTATATATAGTAAGCTAATAAAAAGCGTGTAAAAATATTAGGCAATTAGGCGCGCCGGATCAACTAAAAAATATGGGGTTCAATCCCATATTTGGGGCCCAACTAAGGTTTGGACGTCCTTACGGGTTCTTATAAAGAACAACTTGTGCATACAGAACCATTTACTGCTTAATTGGGGTTCTAAAATGCAATATGTTTCAGATGATATATCTATTACCATTCAAATTCATTTAAAAAAGAACAAAAAAAAAAAAACCTCTAAACAAACAAGACGTCGTAGAGGTACCCATTGCCATTGCCAATTTACCCATTATTTTAATTTTATTTTATTAAAATTATTCACTTAGTGACGTTACGGGTTATTTACAGTCTTCTTTAAGACAACGTTACAATTTAATTGAACGTAGACTTAAAATTAAAACATTACTCAACTTTACTTTATTAACAATATGAAGAAACCAACTGACGAGATCGTACTTAAAAAGTGGTAAGTACGTGAGAAAGAACCGGCACAAAATACCGGCCCTCATTTCTAGCAAATAAACTCTAATTTACGAGCCATTCTAAAACAGATCTAAGGCCTTAGTCGCCATATTCTGCAGCTTAATTATCATTTCTCATCATATTAAGCTATGCTTTTTATGATAAAGAAGAGACATATGGCTTTCCCGACATTAGAAACGATTTAGCAGCAGCTGTGAGACCCGAGTCACAGAAAGGCTTTTCTTCTAATTATTTTCAGCATGACATGAATATATGTAGGAGTAAGCAAGGTTCATTTACGGTTAGAACAATTCTAATATATTTCTAATGTCTCTTGATGTTTAGACACTGCCGGTAAGCGATTAGCCCGTCCTACTCGTACGTACAGGTTCTGCCCTTGACTTGTCTCGCGTAGCACTGTTATTAGACGTTTTCCTGCACAATTAGATTCCAGCGTATAGAAGATAGAATTCGGAATAGTTCAAGCAGGCGTTTGCAGCTCCCAGAGGTCACACGTTCCTTCCAAACTTACAATTGTCTTAGACCAAATTATATTGTTTTAATGTATTTTTATATAAGCACAAATTATATTAACGACCGTTTCTTAGTATCACTCAAGCGGCGCAAAAGCTAAGATACTGTTTTATCCTGTGGACCCCTGGTCCATCTAAAAATATATACTGGCTTAGTACTATGTAGTAGTATTAACCTTCCAAGTCAGGAGACGAATGTCTCCTTGACGAATGAATCTTATATATGAGATAAACTAAGAATGTCGTGAGGTGCTGGACTCAAGATAGGTTGCAATATGACGAGCAACATCCTTGTGAAAATTCATGATACTTTCATCTTAACTCATTTGTAATAAATCTTGTTTGGGCATCAAGTAGCTTCAATCAACGATTGTCCGGTTTGGTTCTCAGCAAGTTGAGATATGTTTCACACTTATTACTACATCGAGTAGACTGACAACTGTTATTCGGTTTGGTTCCGGTTATCAGTTGTTATCAACATTCTTAAAAGATGGTTGTGAATCTATACCCTGGCTGTTAATTCAAATTGTTTGATGTTTTAACATGAATGCGCGAATTCTAATAAAAATATATGAGTAACGACTTAACACTGGTGGCTTAATTTAAAATAATTTATCATTTTCCAACCACAATATACACAGAAATAAAGAACGGACGTTTCAGTCTTTCGGCTATTTTCAATGAAAGATCTATGTAAAATTATAATTGAAAATAGTGGAAAGGCTGAAACGATCTAATAGTAATTTTTATTTATATTGCTATTAAATTGGTTAAAACTAAACTAGCAGTTTACTAATTATCATAATGTTTGATTTCAACAAAATGTCGATAAACGACTGATTTTGTTTATAAATAAATAAAACAACTCGAGGCTTAGCCGGGGAGAAAAACAATCTCCGCTTATAGTATTATCATTAGATCGAGGCTTCAATCAACTGCGGCTTCCATAACAACCAGATAATTCAAGGTCCGCATTCAATATATCACAGACACAATCTCTTCAATTATTATTATTATTCTTTAGTAATCTTTTTTCATTATAAAAAACAGGTGGTTGATTTGTTTTCACTGCCATTTCGATGGTAATCCTTTAACAGGGGTTTTGTCGTTCGGCGTAAGAATTATAAAATCGTGTCTAGAGAGGACAATTCGTGAGGTCAGATAATACACAGAGATAAGGGTTTCCCTACGTACTTGAAACTAAAGGTTAATGACGTCATAAAGATTTCTTGGTCCTGATAACAGATAGAATCATCGATATCATCTGTTGAAATTTAATCAGGCCGAGTTCAATACGTTGTGAAATCACAGCTGTTAGTGCTTCACAACTTAGCAGACATTTTCCTCACCCAGGCCAGTCAATTATAAGTCATCCTACGTGCTTAAAAATAATTAGAAACTATAGGATAAGAGTTTTCGTCAAGAATGTAAAATAAAAATACAAAAATCATACTTCTGCACCAAAAGCGTCTATAGATTCGGAAATTTATCTGCTTACATCCTCCCTCTAATTAAACTCGTTTCTCAATTACCCTGAAAAAAACGATAAAGAGTTGTTCGATAGTGTTATATAATAACATATTCACTAATAACATCTAAAGAGCAGTGCTGCCCCTAAAATTTTCTTTTGTGGTAACTTATTTGATATCTTCTAGTTTCAATTGATCAAATTCAATTTAATTTATAGTCAATTTGAAAATTCACAGCGCGTCACAATAATCTCACTAAACAGTAAAATAATCTCTACGACTAAATTTCTTCCTTGCTCATGAGATTTCGACAGTATGGAGGAGAGCGAGAAACATAGAAGTGAAAACATAAGAGATCCGGAACAAGTAAAACGGTCGACATGACACAGAGACGTGGACTTTTTTCCTCGAGTTAAGCATACTGTTTCTCCGGGTCGGAGAAGTAGAAAATACTGAAGTGAAGATAAATAAAATCTCCAGCGGTGTGAAAGGAAGATAAGATTAGCAAACGGAGTGACAAGATATCCTTGAAAATATTGAAAAGTATGAGAATACAGGACGAAATGAACTCGACCTTTGGATGATTATACTAATTTTATTTATGCAAGAAGAGTGAGTTGAAGCTTTTAAACGTAGACTTTAGCCTGAACTGAGTTCTGTATACTCTGAGCCAGCTCGAAACATAGATAACAGTACTTAGTAACTAAGTCTTGGTCAACCTTCGATAACAACACTGTTATAATAAACAGTTACCCCAGTTTTACCTGACTAAATTTACTTTTACAACTACCTTGTTGGTTATTTATTCCTATTACGAGGTATTCTCGTTATTTCGCTATTCCCGTACTATAGAAACCCGATTATAAACTAGGGTGGAATTTCAGAGAGGTAAGAATTGCTCCCTGGAACGATGGTATGTTTACTCTGTTCTGATGGCTCCGTCAGTAGACTGAGGCTTCCCCACACTCATGAACCCAGAGATAATGAAAAGCCTCGGACTATCCTATTCGATGCGAATTTACCAAAAAATATTGGGCTGATGCCATCTCTACGGCCTATTTATCTAACAAATAGGTCCTCTGCAAAATCTCTTCTTAACATACCGTATGACATGTGGAATGATGAAATACCAGATCTGTCAAAATTAAAGGTATTTGAGCTGTGGCACATATTCCTAAGTAGTTGCGAAGAAAATTGGACCCTAAGTCTGAGAAATTGATTTTTGTCAGATATTGCGAAAATACTAATAATAAATATCGTTTAATGAATCAGGTAAATGAAAAAATAATTAAAAGTCCCGATATAATATTTTTTTATCAGAAGAAACAAATTCAGTTAATCATAATCAGTTAATTATACATACATATCAGTTAACAACAATCAGTTAATTATGAATGAAGATACTGAAAAAACCTGAAATTTGTGGAATAAGTAATCCTGAACTCATTGAAGCTAAGAAGATCCACTGATAAAACACCTAAGGATTGGTCTGATTATGTTGTTTATTTTTCAGTGTTAGACGATATGCCAGGTATGACTTTTAAATAACAGTAAGCGAGGCTTTGTCCAGAGATCACTCAAATGAATGGAGGCAGGTCATGATTAGTAAAGTAAAGTCACTAATAAAAAAAATTAAATTTAACCCGGAGAAGGAATCCTACAAATAAAATATCGGAGTTTGAATTATACTCCAAACACCTTACCAATCTAATAAATCCGATATCATTTATTAATAAACTATTTTAATTAAGGTATCCCTTTAACTATACGACACCTACTGTAACTAAAACATATGAGGGATCAAAGTAGCGAGTAAATTGAGAGAAAGGTTAGGGCACTAATTCCAAACTTGGAGAGTACACTCATTGCAGCAAGACATGAAGCATCGAGGCCACCCACAGTCTTATCTGCACGCAACCATCTTGTATTCCTCTCTTATCAACCTGAATATCAACTAATATACAAATTTCCAAACACAAATTATTCACACTCATTCACTAATTTTATACCCAGGACTTTTATTTTTAGTTTATTTGTTTTATAGAAGGAACAAGTTGTTCATAATAGAAGGAACAACCTGTGAGAAGAATCTAATAAGCATAATGCTCGGTGATGAACTCTCTTCCAGCTCAAACCAGTTCTAACGAACACCAAACAAACCCTCGTCCCAGGAGAAATAGCCATAACATCTAGCAAGCCAAATATTCACGGCAATAGAACTAGACCGAGAATTAACGCTTATAATTATAAAGTTCTCAATTAGTACCTGTACCTAGTACAATCAATTAAAAATTCAAATTTTTCAAAGTTTTAGGTAGTATTCATACTACGGAAAGATTAAATTTTACTTTAAATCAATATATAATTATCATTAACTACGGGGGACATACAGAGAAAAATAGACCCCAGCACTGGGGCTTGAACCACGGGCCTCCTATATTATATCCGTTACAGGCGCTCTTACCAACTATACTGGAGAATGATTTTTCTCTGTCATTACCGATACAAAGTCCCGAAACCAAACTTGCAATCTTTTCTATAAATCTAGCAAGCCAAATATTCACGGCAATAGAATTAGTTAGAATAGACTTGTAGAATTTGGCTTGCTAGATTTGTAGAAGAGATTGAAAGCTTGGATTCGGGACTTTGAATCGGTAATGACAGAGAAAAATCATTCTCCAGTATAGCTCAGTTGGTAAGAGTGCCTGTAACGGATTATAGCAGGCCCATTTATTTTATTTTTTATTTTTTTGTTGTTGTTTTTTATGTGTAGTTGTTTTTTGTGAACAGCAGAATGTCTGATTTTGATTTTATTTGCTTTGAAGCTTACAGAAGGTAAAGAAAAGCATAGTCATCAAAGTTCAAAAATTTCTAGACAGAAATCCGTTTCATACTTCAGGGAACATATTTTATTTTGAGTCTTTCTGTCGGTCTGTCGAATGTCATTTTTTCGTAGTTTAATCAGTTTGTGGTTAGTGATCGATACCACATTTATATCTAAACAAGATATCGCGTGACTCTAACATTTGAGCGAGCTTGCCACATTGAAAATGATTAGTAGCTATATCGACGGCTTAAAACAGAGTCGATTGGTCTCACCTATTCTTTCCCAAAAACCCAAATAATTATATACAATCTGAGTAAATTATTACATCATCGGCATCTTCAAATCATAATAAATAAAAATTAAACTGTGTAGAATGAACCCAATAGAAAAGGAAACGCCACTAAATTAAACCATTTATTTCTACCGGGTGACGTATAACCTGTAACCAGATACAGCATTCATTCAAATCAAATGGTTTTACCTTGTAATAAGATCCGACCACTTTACTTTTGCATTTATTATTTTTTTCATTTTATTTGTTTCCGTATTGCAAATACATCATCATTGTTAGCTTACGTGATAAAAATAGTCTGCCAATTAGTGTGGCACATAGTTTCTACTTTACTTTTGTTTTGCTATTAGGATCTAATATTGTCTAATTTATTTATTTTCCCCTTTCTTTTATTTTAAATTTGTCAAAACTATTTTGTGTTTTACATGAATAAAAGTATCACTTAAGCAAGTAAGTATGGTTAAATATAAGCGCAGACGGTTGAAATTAATATGGGGCCATCTGAGGGCTGCATTAGACAAAACATCCAAATTTTTTAAACATCGGATTGAGTACCTTTAAAGATATAGGTGTTAATAAAAAAAAGCAGTGCTCATGTAGAAGAGAAAACAATGGCCGAAGAAGGCTTGTATGGGACCATCAATAAAGAAATTATGACCTACCATCCAAATTTCTTTTTTTTTAAATTTTGAAAATACATATTTTGGTTCACAAAAATTTTGGATGGATAAACCGAGACACGGGACCAGAAATGTTGCCTAATGTCTGTCTTTGAATTTTTTAAATGGGAGACATTAAAATTTTTGATCTTCAGAACGATCACCTAGTTTCCTTACCGTCGGTAACCACGGAATCAATACACAATACCATAAATAGATTGACTGCATTAGCTTGATTCATATGTAACTTATGTTTGCAGTGGCTGAGCTTACTTTTGCCAACAGAGTAACAAGTGACGGGGCTTTAGCCACTTTAGGGAAGGTTATTCAAAAAAAAGTGTGGGAAGTTGCAGATCAAGCATTTTGAGTTGGGTAACCCCAGGCTAGCATTTTGGCTTAGATAACCAGCATTAATTTCTTTAATAGGGCTATACACTCTACTCTATCTCATCTTTGAAATAATACAAGACCTGGGCAAGTTAGAACAATAAAATGACCTACATGAGAGTACAGACGAGAGACTTTTAGTACGCACAGGGTTCAAGGTACAAGCAAAAGCATCGCAGTCAGTATATTTATAGGATAAAAAATAGATGCCGTCTTTTTATCGCTATAACTCTGTTAAAACCGCCTACTTGTAACAATTTTTTTAATAAATAATATTGATTGCTTTTATTTAGTAATTATTATTTTAAGTTGTTTTCACGGTTAGACAGTAAACACTTTTCAAACTTTACGGAAATATTTGCAATTAGAAAAGTTGGTCGAGGAACAAGTAGCAAGTTATAATTTATTCATTATTTAAGATTTATAGATCTGTTTTGTAAAGTGAGGTTAAACAGTGGTTGCCGGGAAGTACGCTGGTTAACACGAATCCATATTACCTGCAGAGCTTGTTCCTCAATAAACCAATTTGTTTCTCTCTTGGTATTCACCATCGTTGAGGTACACAAATAACGGTAAAAGTAGTTCACCAAAAAACCTAACACTAAACGTTTACATACATTTATCTATTCTATTGTGCTTGTTGAGTTATTGTACAACCTAAGCTAATTTACAGTTTAAAAAATAAACTTGATGAGGGTTTGATGGACGAATGTCAATAGAGTATGTTTTGTCGATTCCCAGTTTCTACCACAGATTGGTTGACGACGGGTTATCCGATTCTTATCTTATTTGTTCCGTATTTAATGAAGCTTTATAATTTCATTCAACTTGTATATTTTAGATGTATTAACTCAATAAAACTGTCAAGTGAACTCTACTGTAGAACAAACCAGATGTTGTCCGATACAACATTTAAATCTCACGAGGAAAAAAGGTAGACATTTGGGTTTTGCTGAAGCACACTTGCTTTGTTTTAACTTTTTTTGTTGTCTTGAAATTGGTGGTCGTTTTATTTTTCCCTGTTTACATTTTTGTCAAAAATATAATAAATTATTATTATTATTTATTTATTTTTTTTTTCATTTTTAAGTTTTAGGTAGTATTCATGCTACGAAAAGTTTAAATTTTAATCTAATCAAATTATAATTATTATTAACAAAGGGAGACAGACAGGGAAAAATAGACTCCCGCGCCGGGACTTGAATCACGGGCCTCTATATATAATACTGGAAATATATATAGAGGCCCATGGTTCAAGTCCCGGCGCTGGAGTCTATTTTTCTCTGCCTGTCTCCCTTTGTTAATAATAATTATAATTTTATTTAATATAAATTATTTTGTAAATAAAAATAATTTTAATTTATAAAAAAATATATAGATATAAGTTTGTAAATAATTAATTACTATTAAAATTTGTGTCATGACTTAAGGAATATTTACATAAATTGATTGATTGTTGCTTGCAGTTTTCAATTCTTGAGTAGTTGGGTCTATCAAGGAAATTAAAAGACTCACTTCTGCGATATTTCGATTAGATCGAATATCGCCTTTGATGATTCTCAAGCTGATTTGATAATTACATTGTGGTGGTTATTGTTGTATTTGAATTCCCGTCAATTCACCTAAAAATCAGATACATATTTGATATTTGTTACAAATATCTTATAAACATTTAACATCATATTAAAAAAAAAAAAACAACAATGTTACATTTTTTTAAAAACATTTATTTACATAATTTGCACTTAACCACTACAGCTATTTGTTATTTGATCAATATAATATTAAATGTCTTGTCTATAAGATATTTGTAACAAATAGTGTAATTATAGAACTTGATTTCAATTTACGAGAATACGTAAGATTCAAATACAAGATCTTTTATATAAAACAATAACCACCACAATATAATCATCTAGTCAGTAAGCTTAAGAATCATCCAAGGAGGGATCGAAATATCGCAAAAGTGTGAATTTTAATTCTTTAATAGATTAAACTTAAGAGGTTATCTTTATTTTGCTGACAGGAGGGACAATCCCATTGTTTCGTGCAAACAGTGGCGTAACCTAAGGGTTAGATCGCAAATACTTTCTCAGGGACCTTTTCAGTATACTATTTAGTAAAATTAAGCCCTATAAGATTGTAAAGAACGCTTGGCGTTCTTGAAGTTGAAACAATAAACATGGTGACTCAAATATGCCTTTTAAAAAAGAAATAATAAAAAGACAAGGAAAAAGACTAGTGGAATGAAGATAGGTTAAGTGTTTAACTTGGTCTTCCCATTGCTTATCATTTAAACGTTGTAAGTTTCTTTGTGTTCGAGTTCAAATATTACAATAACCGTTTCCTATTATTTATCTTTCTACTCTTTTTATGTTAATCCCTTTAAGAAATGCCGTATCCGCAAGCTTTTCGTCGAATGAGCAAAGGAAAAATTGAAATGACCTTAGAATTTACGACTAAAACAAAAATCCAAAGACGCAACTCTTCCGTTTGCAAATTAGTCGATACGCCGCTGTGTACAGGATAGGAAGTATTTTAAAAGACGCTGTTTATCATGTTGGCATAATAATAATGGTGAAAATGAGGTATTTTTGAAAGGTTGGATATCTGTTGTTTACCTGGAAGTGTTAGGAGATGGCCGCGGCAACAGTAAAATTTGTTATTTATTATTATGATTATGACAAATGAGGAAGCAATTAGACGTGATCACGTCATCTAAGGATTAATATGCTACAACTTGAGATTTGGGGGCTCCGCTAGACCCCCAGCAGTATTGTGAAGAGAGGGGCCAAGGCCGCCTGCATGATATTGTTTAGTGTCTGTACACGATGTAACGCACTTTAATCGTCAGGCTCTTCATTTTCACTTCCGCGCCCCAAATAAAATTCATTAAGAAACAGTCTCATTAAAAAACGATAATTAAGAATAAGGTGCTCTCCGAGAAGAAGGACCACGGCTACCCAGGAATACCTTGTCCAGTGTTTCTTTTCTATTTTACTCAGCTCGTATTGGTGTTGTCGCAATACTTGGGTCACTCGGCGACCTTTACAATCGCTTAAATTTAAAAAATGCAGGAGAATAATTTAAACATTACTGAACAACACAACAAGCAATTAAATTACGCATCTAATCACCTCTTAATAATCTGCTCTGCACAAGAAAATCTCCCACCCATTTATAGATGTGTGTGTGTATATACATTATAAGTAAAACAACGAAGATATCATAGAATAAATCTTCTCTTTAAGGTTATGTATAAGGACTAAAATAAGTAAATGCATAATAAAATATTTGCTTGATAAATAAATTAATATATTTATCTAAGTATGTACACAGTGATACATCTAGGCTTTCTGTCGCCCAGGGCAAGAATGCTGTTAGACGGCTCCCTCTCCTAAATTGAAATATGTGCTTACGTTGCATATTTTATGGCTTATAGGTTGATCTCGAGTTGATGGTGCCACGACATTGTCATACAAGATACTGCCGATATGTCGAACATTTGTGGATATTATAAATGTGAATTATCCAGTGTGATTTATACAAAACTTAAGATTAAACTTTCTCACTTACAAGTAAATAATTAATTGCTTAGGCTAGTGTTTTTTATTTACTTGTTTTTGAATATTTCATTTAAATTCACCTCCACTACGGGGAATCAAACACGGCCTCTCATATTTTAAAATTTCTCCCTAGCAATAGCTAGTTAGTCAGGAACTAAATTTTTCCCGGGAAACGACTTACTAGTTAGATTCGAATTTAAATGGATCACATTTTCGAATTTTTTAATCAAAATAGTCGGAACCATTTTCGAGAAATATATATATATATATTTTTTTTTTTTTCTTTTTTTTTTAAAGAAGATTTTTGAGGATAGCACCACCAAATTTAGATCTAAAACTCATTTCTCGGTTTCCCGTCGGGGTATGTTTTTTCCTAACATATATATTCAAGATTGTATTGAAATTGGCTAAATAGTTTAGGCTCCACGCGTCTGCACAGACAAGAAACGGAGAGCCATTTTTTAAAAAAATATTTGTTTGGACTGTGAATACATCAATATACAAAAATTAAATTTTTGCGCCATCACTATACTATCTCTTTAAATATACTACCCGTACGAGTAAGTAAAAAATAAGGATTAGTCAAAAGTTCATTCCGACACTTCTGAATAATACAACTTTTAAACGAAGAAATTATATTCATTTCTTACAAAATTAATAAATTCGTTTTTATTAAATTAAATTTGATTAGATTTTTATCAAATTTTTCCTTATTAAATAGACAAAGATTTCTTAAATAAAAAGAAAATAGTTCACTTAAATTTATTATGTAAGCTTTAATATATAATAATACAGGTTTTTTATGTAATAAAACATAAAAAAAAAAAAATGATTAAATTAAACTGATTAATTTAATTAAAACTTTACGAAAAAGTCAATAAAACTAACAAATACTTAAAGTCCCTGATAAAGTAAATAAAATTTTATCTGGATCGCCAGTAAATCTTTTAACGTTGCTTCGAACAGCTATTTTGTCATAGTTTGGATAGCCCTGAAGAAGATAATGAAAAAGATAATGAGGGACAAGGGTTCCATTCAGAAACTGGCCAAGTGTTAAGCAATAAAAATAAAAGAGCAGGCTTGCTCATGAAAGTAGGAGTGAAGTAAGGTTATGGACTAAAGAAAGGGCAGACTTGCCCACAATGTAGATTATCACTACTATGATAATTATAATAATAAATTCTTTATTTCCGTTTTATACTTGTTCATAGTAACAATTAATATTCTGATAAAGCAACGAAAACGAGTCTTCAATAGCCAATATAGGCTAGAGCGAAGACTCTATCAAGCTCTGGTACACAATACATGTTAGGTTGTTTTTTTTTTGTTTTTTTTTTTTGTTTTTTTTTGATAGGCTGACTTTTTTGGGAGAGGGCTGGAACTTGGCCCTTTCTTCATGGTAAGGTTTTTGTTGGGGATAGATTTATACAAATTATTAGTTTATATTGGCCATAGAATATAAAGTCTCGCGGAGATAGCAGCGACGATCATATTCATCTATTTATATATTTAGCTATAGCTATATAAATGATATCCTTAAAACATATACTAATCTCTCTTCGTTCATACGCGACCCCAGCCCGAAGGGGGGTCCGGGGGTAATTTTAGAAAATTTGGTTCAATATAGTGAATTTTGGGACTTTTTTTAGAGCTTTTTCAGCTAAAAAAAAAGCAATCACCTAAAAGTTTTTTTAATTTTTGAAACATTTATTAACTAAATCGGTTTTTAGACTAAAAAAAATATTTTTTTTTACCTTTAACGCTATACTATGCCATCAATATTTCCTGTTTCATTATGAAATACCTTCACAACATCCTATGCAGCAACTGAACTAGTGGATACACACTCAACTGAGTATATAAACAAACAACTATTAAAGCATGCAAATAAACATACACAAAATAGTTTAATGTTTGTATCCCACATAAACATGTAACCGGGAATCCCATTTTTAAATGTTAAAATATCAACTTGACTATTGCTCCATAAACAATAGGTATGAAAATAGGTATGAAAAATAATAAAACATAAGAATGTTCAAGCTTATTTTAATTAATTGATTTTTCTTTTGTAATTTTGTTGTATTTGGGGGAGGGGGATTTCCCCCTTCCCCTCATGGATCCGCCCCTGAGATTTCTCCTAATTTAAGTTATTCATTTATCTTTCTTTGCAAAAATATTGACTTCTTGATAGGCAAGTATTTTGCGGCGCCCCTCAGGCCCTAGCGCCCTAGGCGGTCGCCTAGTTTGCCTAGACGGTCGCGCCGGCCCGCAGACTATTAGGTCTAATTTATTCAGTACAAGTAAGTGGCTGAATATGACTGTCCCTCAAATACATGCTTATCATCCCCCCTCCCCCCCCCCCCCCCCGGACAAACAAAATCACTTACTTGGACTGGACAAATTAGTCTTTGTAGAACTTACTTGGACTGGAGGAGACTTGGCTAAACCAATGATCTGACAACGTTTTACGCGAGACTTGGCTTATTATTTTACAGAAGTGTTTTTGTTGGGATTTCACTATTTTTGTGAATAATTTTCGTCTCTTAGCCTCTTGTTCTTTTTGAACAGATATAGTATGTATTATTATATTCAGCGATCAGTGATTACTGATCGCTGACCGCTAATTGTATTCTTTGTGTTTGTTTTAACAATATCTGTGTCTTATGTTAAAGTACAAGTGCGAAATAAAAGGCAGCTACGTTACATATCATATAATATATCTTTTAAAATTAATATTTGTTTGGTTTTTTTCTCGTTTATTTTTTATAACCATTTCCCCACCCCGGGTGATTGTAGTTGCTTATAATATGTTTGTTGTAATTAGTAATAGTGTACTAGTAGACAATTATTTGGCTGGAGGTAATAAGACTGTGTGTATGTTTCAGTTGTAAGGTGATGTAGAGACAAGCAGTAAGATGACCTACGAAGATCTGGCAGTGCGGGTGGAGGACGCCCACAAGAGCTACGGTGAGGCGCCCGTGCTCTCAGCTCTCCATATGAACGTACCCAACGGCTCCATGTAAGCACTTCATTACTTCCTACTATAAAACTCCTATACATTATACAAGCTTAACATCTCTCTCAAAAGCTTTTGGATTAACATTAATTTTATTTCTGCAACTCTGACTTAACATCGCAAATCCCAACTAAACTTGTAAATTATAATATATTTGGTGAGAATAAAGCTCCTACATTGACTATTGACTCCTACAAAGATTAGTTGAAATATGATATGGAATTTCACATTTCGGCTCATTTTTCAACCGTTTACGTTTAATCAAGATGTTGGTTAGAGTCGTAATATAGACTTCTCCCGGTCCCGGACCATCCCTCTCAAATTGTGACACCTAATAAAATATTTCAGTACAATCTATTAAGCATAATATTATTTCTTGATTAGACCTAAAACAAATTTATTTTTTCGGGTTATGATACGAATCCCCCGGCAAGTTCAACTTCAGAAATTATAAAGGCTCTGAAAACGCCAGAAACCGGATGAATAGTTTCTAGACATCGGTTCATATGCACTTGGCAACAAGTTTCCGCCAAATGAGGGAAGCCTTGGTTACGAAACAACTGTGTTCAAACAAACGAGAGACATAATAATATTTTATCCCTTTAATGATAAATAGAAGTAAAAGGTTAAAGACTTGACCCCTTATCAAATATGGTCATAAGATGCAAATGAGGAGACAGAAGTGAAAATGTAATAAAAATGTAATGACCCGGGATTAGTGTGTCGCTCCATAAATATTAACAGTAAGCCTTTTAGACATGAGGCCGTACCTAAATTATAAGCGGATAATAAAGAAGTTCTGTATAAATTTATAAAGTTGAATAGGTTAGTTTTTAGGTCATATTTTCAGGTGAAATTCCACTGATGAATGGATGTGGTTAGGGAATAAAAGCCCCGGATTTGTCGTTAAGGATTGTCAGTGTACGAGAATTCATCTTTAATAATGCGAGGTTTTTGTACTAGGAATGTTTCCAAATAATTTTCCTATTATCGCGTTAGTTAGATTTTAAAACCACATAACTCTAATTACGGTATAATTTTAAAATACCCCCGGCGGCACTGAAATATGGACTGAAAATTTTATGAACTGCTGCCCTTGACACACACGACATGACTACGGTATCGTTTTAACCAAAACGGTATTTGCTAGGAGAGGAGGGATCTTCTAGAGTAAGAAGTTACTGGTCAAACTGTTGAGCGTGGCATCAGGTTGTCCTGCAACTCGGCAGTCGACTGTAGTTCCCCCCAAGCACCCAATAATCCTTGTTAAAAACAAAATTAATTTCTTCAAACTGATTATCCCCGCTGAACCCAACTACAACCAATTATAGATTATACAATAATAATACATTGTAGATGTTTCATTTATCCAGCAAGTCAGACTTGAGTCCATTCTTATTCCTCGTCTTCTTGCTATGCATCTGCATCAGTTTTAATTAATTAAACAGGTCTAATCACATTTGTATTTGCATTATAATGTTATCGATATCACAATTCATCACGATGAACAAGAGAAGAAAATGTCAATTGTATATAAAATAACACAATTCAAATTGGTTTGGTGATTATGTTTGACGCTGCTGCACATGCAATCGCAGATACTTATTAAAAAGAGTTCAAATATATTTATGATTTGAGTAAATGTTTCTCGTAATTTTGCCGACATTATAAATGATTTTTAAACCGGTTTGATTGCGCAACAAAATGAAACGTTTCTTTGGTTTGTTTTTAAGCTTCTCGTATAATCTAATAATAGATAATATCTTGTTTTTCCAATAATTATGTTTTATGCCGTTTCATCTTAAGATATATATAGTTTTTTCCAACTCTGATAGTCTATTCCCGGACATTTCGGGGAAAAGACCAGTTCCGGGGTTGAAAAGACTGAAGCAAGACTTAATAAGTATCCACGTCTTAACATCCTCGGTTATAATTAACAAACGGATCTACTGGTATTTTAAACAATGAAAAATTACAGCCCCATTCTCACATGTCTACAATTTAGGAATATTAACTCAAATAATTATGACTGATTTGATAATACCTCAGCTCCGCAGTATCCCCCCCCCCATCAATCGTTTAAATGCTGTAATTTGTAAAAGTTGACCAAACTCCAGTATGTAAACGCCAAACGCTAATCAAATAAGTCATAAAAACTTAAAGCATCCAATAAGTTATCATTAAAACTGTTAATTATTAACGTTATACAGCTGACCGACCTATTATTTACTATCACTTATTACACACTCAATATTAATTAGCCTTTTCAAACGTAATTAAATATAAATACATTTATATATTATATCAAAAGTAGTAATGTAGGTAATGAAACTATTGATACTTATAAAACCATCTGCATAACTAACTCGATATTAAATATCATGTTAATAAGAAACATGTTTACCTTATTTTCACTGCCCTAACGCAGTTAGATAAGAAAAGCAATGTTTGAAAATTATATATGTATTTCAAGCCGGACATTGAAAATTTTGGAAAATATAACCTCTAAAAACGAGTTTTTATGCATCTGGAGGTAAAATTTACCATAGGACCCCAAGGTATGATTAGTGATGAAGTAACAAAACTAAATCTACTTTAGGGGAAAAAATCCCGATTAATAACTCCATGCTGATAGTTGAATTTTGAAAAACTACTGGAATAATGTTTCATGACAAAAGTACATTTTGCGTAAAAAAAAAAACAAAGCATTAATTTAAGCAACTAATTTTGTCATCATTCTATTAGCTATTTACATTCAGAATTAAGAAATAAAGTTTTTTATATAATTAGTTATCGTACCGATTCATTTAGCAAATTTTCGAAGAAAAAGCTGTTATGTATAATTGAAATGGCTTTAAAAATTTTGTAATGCGAATTTTTGAAAATTTTCTTCATGGAAATCCGTTTTAGACCATTCTTAATCGATTCTTAAATTTAACACTTTTTTTATGTATGTTTGTGTATATGTATGTATCACTCCAGACGATATCTCAACCTAGGATGCACTTAAAAAATCCAAACAAATTTTAAAATGTCAATAATATCAAAAGAAAGGTGAGTTCGTTGCCCAACATTTTTGGAGTCCATTTAGGGGTTATTTGACAATTTAGGGTCAAAAATAGCATAAAAACGTGTTTTTTCCATTTTCAATCAAATTAAAAATTATTATTAACTACGGGAAACAGACAGAGAAAAATTAACTCCAGCGCCGGGATTTGAACCACGGGCCTCTATATTTCCAGTATAGCGCTCTACCAACTAAGCTACGCAGGAGAATGATTTTCTCTGACGTTAATGATACCTTGTCCCGAATTTAAGCTTTCAATTTTCCACAAGTCTTAGAAGTCAACATTAATGACATAGAACTAGACCGAGAAATAACGCTTATAATTATAAAGTAGGTACCCAATTAGTACCTGTACCTAGTACAATCAATTAGAAATTCATATTTTACGATTTTGGTAGTATTCATCCTACGGAAAGATTACATTTTAATTTAAATCAAATTATAATTATTATAATAACTAGTGTATTTTTCTCTGTCTGTTTCCCGTAGTTAATAATAATTATAATTTGATTTAAATTAAAATTTAATCTTTCCGTAGAATGAATACTACCAAAATCGTAAAATATGAATTTGTGTTTTTTCCATTTTACCCCCATCTTGTATGAAAATATGTCAAAAGTGTACATAACAACAATTACTGTACTCTTAAGAGCTTTCCAACGACATGGATCTTGAAGGCGGTATATACTATTTTGACTTTTGTACCCCGAACCTCTGTGTACCAATTTTTTTTTTCACCCATCCAAATTCTAAACCAAAATTTTCCAAACCAAGTAAGCCAATAATACGCAGATTTTTTTGAAAATTCGCTCATTATGTCATGGTGCATGACTGTTTATTTATTTATCTTTGTTTTGTTGAATTTAGATCGCTTTACAACATTGTTAATGGTAATAATGTCACTAACAATATTAGTTGAGGAATTATGAATGAGCTACACAACGAAATGTACTAGGACTTGTTTTAATAAGTTTTTATAATAATGTACATGAATTTTGCAAAATTTAATCCCCCTAAAGTTGTACGAGTATGACAATGACAAAATAGTTTTAGTACATAGTAGTACCACTACAAATCCCGAAACGATAAATTGATAAATCGATATTTTAATTTATTTTTTAAGCTACTTAAACAATACATATTCAAACAACGAAATTACATTGAATCATCTAGTAAAACGTAAAAATTATATTAGAAGTTCCTTAGTCTTTGGAACATCCACTGATCTTTTTACTAATTCTTTACCCACTGATACAGTACTGGAACGGCGTTCCGACAACAGTACACCCCTGATATAATCATTATTATATTCTTAATGTAGTTATAATTATAATGTAATAGCCGATTTATTGAACAAAACATAAAGTAATTAATAATGAAAATAGCTAGTGTCTAGTGTCTATAGCTCTTTGTAACCTGGAAGAGTTCACAATGCCTGTAATGAGTAAATCCTTTAAAATCCTAGAATAGAGCATTTAGACAACCAAAGAGAAGTACGAACATTGTTTAATAGAGATTATACACAGACACGGAGGGAACTTGTCTCACCTTCTGGTTTGTTTGACTTGCAGATACGGACTGCTGGGTCCAAGTGGGTGCGGCAAGACGACTTTACTCAACTGCATCGTCGGCAGAAGTAAACTCGACTCAGGAGATATTTATATCAACATCAATACCAAAGCCAAGATGGGTTACATGCCTCAGGTAAGTCCACACATGTTAACAGTAAGATTAGCTTCCATTTTGATACACTTAGTAAACACGCTCTCACTCACTTAAACTGGAAAATATCCCGCCAAACATGAACTGTTATTTACAAGGTGAGGAGTAAAAAACTCTGTTTGCTACAGCTTGGTAAAGCAAATCTACAGAAACCCATTACACTCGCCTTTTGGAATCTTAAACTTGTCTTAAGACCGACCACCTCTCTTATCCAAAGCAGACAAGATCACTTGATAAATAAATATAATGTACATGCAAAAAAGTGTTTTGTGTGTGTGTGTAACATCAAGCTAGAATTTTGTGTATTAGTTAATCTTTTGGTGCCTTTTAAGAATATGTGGTCGGCTAAGTTCGTCTGCGGGACTTAGCTTGGCATTTGAAAAAACAAATCGGTGGAGAGGAGCCATGTCTGGCCCATTTTGGTGGATGGTATGATTTCCATGATCCTGAGTACAGAATTAGTTAGTAGACCAAAATTCTAGTTGATGTTATTTTGTCACTTGATAGGTCACATATTGATTTCGAGTAACATTTGAATAACTACCCTTTCAAGTGACAAACTAACATCAACTTACATGATTTTTGGTCTATACTAACTAATTCTGTACAGGATCATGGAAATCATACTGTCCACCAAAATGGGTGGGACATGGCCGCCCTATACCGGATTGTATTTTTCATATGTCTACTGCCAAGTTATGTACCGCAGACGAACTTAACCGACCACATATTCTTAAAAGGCACCAACAAATTAAATTAATACACAAAATTTTAGCTTGATGTTAGTCAGACACTTTTTGCACGATATCTCCTGGACTGTCAAGAAAAATTGATAGATATTTCGATAAAGGAATCAGTTAAATGTGGATATGGACATGAGAATGAGTACCGATCGGCGACCAGCCAGAGAGCGCCAGATTTTAACTTCTCAACAGGAACTTTTTCGACATTGGGCAAAATACATGGACAAAAAGCAATGACATATCAACACAATGAATTTCCAACGTCGTCTAAGACTGGACGACTTGAACTGACCTTAGGCTTAGGAAGTAGGACAGACATGACTAACTCACGAAAGATTCCAGACAGTTGCTTCGAATTTTAAATAAAAACTAAGAGCTGAACTATTTGAAGTTTTTTACTAAATACACGAGGTTCGCAAGGTAAATAGACAATAGAACACGAATTTGGTGAAAATGTGAAGAGTTAATTTACTTTCAAGCAACTTACAGTGAGAGAATTGTAGGGTCTTTGCAGCAAAACAGTGGTTGCCAGGGTTACTCTATTCAGTGTCAGAGGACAAGCTGACCAGTCTAATTAACTTCTCTCTCTATAATCCATCAACTCATAGGTTTCAATCATATTGAATTCAAGTTAAACACATCCCTATTTTAATGTTACTTAACATTGGCATTGGTGGATGATTGATTATTACTCAACTTGCCCTAGTTAAAGCTGCAACTAAAAATATTTTTCTTCTGTTCTACTGGGTATTTCAATTCCAAGTTAAACTGGATATTACGATAGTAATTTTTTCCAATATCCGATGGGTAAAGAAAGGTGTACTCGTATGTTTTCAGGAGCTGTCATTGTACGTGCAATTCTCCATAGAGGAAACGCTTTACTTCTACGGAGTGACCTATGGTATGACTAGAGAAGCTATAGAAGAGAACATAGACAGACTTGTCTCGGCACTAGATCTACCTCCCAAGCACCGCTCCATACAATTCCTCAGGTATTGCCAGCAGTCTGACTCAAGTATTGCCACAACACTCCTCTTGCACTCTTCCAACAAAGCAGCAAATAGTTGCTTCGACTAAGGAAAATATGTTAAAGTATTATTATATGTTGGTTGCAATTTAAACGTGAAAAAAGTAAGAGAGTTTATATAATTTTCAGTGGAGGACAGCAGCGAAGAGTCTCATTGTGTGTGGCGCTGCTACACAATCCTCAGCTCCTCATCCTGGACGAGCCCACTGTCGGCGTCGACCCTCTCCTCAGTCACTCGTCAGTATAAACCCTTTACACACTTCTAACTACTGATTTTTACATATACATATTAAAACAAACAAGCAATGCTCTGCATCTTGTAAAGGTGTGTATACACACAGTCAAACCAAATTGTTCTATGAGACATCGAGGTTGGTTCACTGTAATTATTTTGTCCGGTGAACCTCTAATGATCCTTGGGAGAGGGACAATCCACCCTTCAATTAACAGCAGTCATTAGTCATAAACTCACTTTTAATTTACTTAATGGTCAGTTTTAATATTTTAAGTATAAATGACATAAAATTTACACTAATTAAAAAAATATTAAAACATATAACATTATATATCACAAAAAAAGGAAACTTAAAAAAATGGTATTAGGTATTTGACTAAGCATTCCCCTATCAATCGTATTTAACTTAAATTCCTTAGATCCCAGAGTCAATATTTAGTTTATAATAACCTTTAAAATGAGACCCCACTCAAAAATTACAAAAAAAACATTTTTGGTCACCATATTTACGCTCACCCAAATTTTCTAAAATTCAAAATTTTCAATTTGCTCCTGGAAATATCACTGGCCCACAGAAATGATATTTATGTATTTTTTTTTTTTTTTTTTTTTTTTCACATTTTTAGGACCACTCCTTAACGGGGAGAACTTTTTTTGATGGTTTTGGGGGTAAAATAGCCTACTTTTTGAAATGATCTTCTTTTCAATGCCTTTAAAATTTTATTTCACTCAAAAATTTCAAATAATAAACAGTTTAGCTATCAGTTGGCCATCACTCACTGATCGCAGAAATTTTAAGTTGTGAAGTTCACAACATTTTTTCTATTTTTGGAAAAAAAATTTAAAATCTCTAGCTACAATAGGTCAGGTGATATGAAAACCAAGTTGCAATGGACAGACGGACATATTTTACCAAAAGCATAATCCAGGATGACCTCAAAACCTTATACAAAATAAAATAGACGATGGAGCCTCGAGGTTCGAGATTAAAAGAAAAACTAACCAAACAAAATGATTTTTGTTCGCCAGAATTAATGGTTAGGAGCTGGTTTGACTCGAAAGGTTTTCCAGCCTCCCTCGAACACATATATACACTGTTGGTTGTGAACCAGTTTGCTAATCATTTGGTTGGACAGTGTATCTTTTGAGTACATTTATGATACCATTGTAATTAGATCAAATAAACGAGTGAGTAAGTGTGAAGAATCAGCAGAGTGATTTTACTGTTTAGCACTCACAATGCTTTTACTACAATGAAGAGACTACTTTACTCATATTTATATAAGTGTAGAAATGCTAACCAAGCTAAATCCTGAATACAGCTTCTACTATGGTAATTACATTTCACTGAAATAAAATTTCAGGTGTACTGTGCAAGTGGCGGTAAAGTGTTATAGGATATGAATTGTTTTGTTTTAGAATATGGGAGCAGCTGAAAACAATGTGTTCAGAGGGCAATAAGACTATAATAATAACAACCCACTACATAGAGGAAGCCAGGCAGGCTCACAGGGTAAACTAATATATTCATTATTCTTACTCTCAATCATACATTTAGGTGTACAAAAGGATTTTCTCACCATCATTCAAAATATTCTTGCAACAAATTTAAGGAAATTAAAAAATAAAAAAGCATTTAAAAGTTTCCTATTCCACAATAGAGCATATTTTCATATTAAAAGTCAGTTTGTTAAAAAAAAAAAAAAAAAAGAAAAAAAAAAGAAAAGGTGAGTAAATTTGGATAGAATACACTGTTACAAAAATTTTCCTATAAACAAAACTGTAATCAATTTAACAATTTTAATTTCATATGATGGTACATTACCCAATAAACTAGTCTATTCCCCCCCCCCGCAGTGAAAAAAAATTGGAGGGGCAGTTTGACATCCCTGGTTTAAAGGGAAATAATTTTTGTATATCCTTCAGTAAATCCCCCCCTTCTCTAAAAGAATCTAAATGGATGTGTGATGCTGGTAATGTATCTAGGGATAGTGACATCATGTCCATCAAGAAGGGTGCTGCACTCTTAGGTAAGTCCACAGTAGCTTAACATCAATATCATGAGTGGACTTATTACTATTATGAGAGTGAACGAGAGAAGCACAGATAAAATATATTATACATAAGAGTAAACTAATAAAATATATAGGTGAGTCCTTATGAAATTATAATTTATGCATATTGTTAACACAATGTGTGCATGAACGAACACACATATAAAGAAATTAAATTAATCAAAAGATGCTTAAATTATAAAAAGAAACTGCCTCAGGATTTAAAAAAAAAAACATACTGAGAGAGATTTAAGAGACATAAAGTATCCCCAGTAGATAATAACAATTATCTAGATAGTGAAAAACACCGTTACTTATTGTTTGACTGGCCTTGTTTAGACTCGAGTTAAAACAAGTGTTTTGTAAACTAGAGTTTACTTTGTGAGAGTATGGAAGAAACAATTGCTGAGACAGAGGTGTTAAGAAGGAAAGTGATAGACAGTATTTTTGCAGATAGGTCTGCTGAGGAACGGGTCACTGCTGGCAGAGGAGGAACCCAACACTCTGATGGCCATGTACAACTCCGACACTCTCGAGAAGGTTTTCCTTCAACTCAGTCAGAAACAGTCCTCTAATAACAACAACAGAATCAACTTCAGGGTAAACAACCTCTTACAACTCTATAATAACTTAACAAAAAACAAATAGTCTCTCGACAAAAAATACCAAACTAGGACTCAAATAGAAGACATTGCAACCGGATGACAAAATGTTACTTTTAACCAATACTATGTGACTATTTTAGTACCCCTGAAAGATCCCAGTTTCACTGGATACTTGGGAGTACAAGGCAGACATTTATCTTTGTGATTCTTACACTAAAGTAAAAACAAGTATTATTCCGCTTAATATGACATTTTTTAAAAACGTCAGATTTAAAATTTATAAATGAATATGTTTTATTGTTACGATAGTTAATATAAATTATTATCTTAATGTTCACAAGTAAGTAATTAATTAAGACCTTCTCTCGTGGAGATAGATAATAATTTAATTATACCTCATTAAGACACTATTAATTAACAAATAAAAGATGATATAATATTACCTTACATAAGGGTCGAAATGTCTCATAACTGAACGAAACGGACCGTTTATCATTACCACACCTAAATCATCCATTGTTTACAAATAACATTAATATTACGTTTAATTTAGGTACCTTCGTTAATGGAAAATTTCCGGATGGGCAGAAGAAAACCTGAAGCGTTGATGTCTGAGGGGACCGAACTGCAGTGGTGCCGCATCAAGGCCCAGCTGATGAGGGCGGTATTCTGGATGAGGCGCAATGTACCGTGAGTATCTTCCTCTCTCTCCTCATACCTCCTCGTCAAGTCAAAAACATTATCTAAAAAAATAAAATTAACAATAAAATATTATTATGCATTTTCATTAAATTCAGCGAATTCTTTCTGTTTGGAGAGTGGGTTTGAAGGGGTTGACTAGTTGCCTTGGGGATGCAACCAATAACACGGAAATATTGCCAGCTTTTATGAAGAATGCCGTGAATAAAGCTGTCATTAACATAATAAATTAAATGAGCTGTCTACATGAACCCTATAATGCCTGGATATAAAAAATTATCCATGCTCTAAAAGCTAGGTGGTCCTCCAGGAGACCACCCTTCTAATATTTTTATTATTTAATTTAATTAAATTTATTAATTTTTTAATATGGACCACCAAGCGATTAAGGGTTGAAAAAGTAACCTCCATAATTTAAATAGGTAACACACTGGCCTGTATCGGTCAGTAGGGTAAGGGAAGTGACCATGGTTGGGTTTTAAAAGCTGGGCACAGAGATGTTAAACTGAGAAAGTTGGTACAAGTATAGTTGTATAAAAATAAAGTTTAATATGAATGTGGGATTTCAGTATCATGATGTTCCTACTGCTGCTGCCAATAGTGCAGTCGGCTCTGTTCTGTGTGACGGTGGGGCTGGACCCCAAGGGACTGAAGATCGGAGCAGTGAACAGCGAACTTTCAATGCACAACCTGACGACCTGCCCGCACCGCCCTGCCTCCAACTCCTGCACCCCCACTCTACTCTCCTGCCACTACTTATCTCTTCTCACCTCTGAAAGGTTTATGATTCTTGTAAGAAAACCTTCATCCTTAATATCTTAATAACTAGGATTAACAAGATTTATTTAATGTCATCCAATAGAACAAGTCAATACATGAGTATATATTGTTATATTGTTCCTTTTAGTGTAGCAAAATATTACTTAAATTGCTTTAAATAGAGGTTTACCCCCCTTTGGGAGAGGACAGCACTGAGGAAACTGACCAGCATCCAAAGATCTCTATCTATTATGGTTTGTTAATGAACTGATATATTTCCACAATATTGCATCAGTCAGTTAGCAACACAATTAATTATCTTACTGTTAAATTTTTACATGGATCATTGTATCCTTATGCAAGTGAACAATATTTGTGTGAAAAATGAAGTTTACATTTTTGCGTACATTATTACATTGGTTTACATGAAGTGTAAATTTGTGTGAAAAATGAAAGTTTGTAAAATTTCATATTGACCGGTAGTCGGTTTGGGTGGGTAGAAGAACTACAGGAGCCAGGAGGAAGCGAGAGTGGCTGTCCTGAAGAATGACGTGTGGGGCTACCTGGAGGTGCCTCACAACTATACAAACAGCCTGTACGAGAGAATCCAGTCCAACATGGACTCCCCTGGACCTGCTCTCGACTTCAGTGAAATCAACATTCACATGGACATGTCCAGTAAACAACTCCTTATTTATAATGAATTAACATTATTATTCTATTAATAAAAGTCAAACTGACCCTCAACATTGTGCATGCCTTGTTTACTGATACACATTTATCTATTAAATTTATTAACGGATTGGGATGTTAATTTCAGATCACATTTATCTGTACAATGTATCATCGGATTGTGATGTTTATTTCAGATCAGTACATAGGGAATCTGTTGAGGAGAGACTTCCTTCTTGGTTATTTGGATTTTTTGAAGCAGCTGTACATTGACTGCGGATGGAGACCCAAGGCTTCCGGAATACCGATACATGTAAGTACCGATTGCACAGTCTGCACTGCAGTTACTCTTTGTTTGCATGGGAGCCTACTTTACCACAACACAAAGGCGAATTAATATTTTGGAATTTCAGAAAAAAGCCTTTAATTTAGACCTGTGGTAGTGTCTCATAAGTGTCATGGAGAAACAAACAAGTTTGAACTTACTTCTAAAATGTGTTAAGTTCAACTAAAAAACAAAACCTCTGCCTGCCCAGATCCCTTTAAACCACTTACACCAAGATCCTATTTACTTAACAACTACATGATTATTACTAAACTTTGATTCACTAAAAGAGTATTCTTAAACAAGCTTCTCGCCTGCTTAAGCGTTCACTAAATTAAATTTACCACAGTAAAAAATAAGTCTGAAGTATATTCCTCACTAGCCCTGATTTCTTTTGGACAGCACATGTAGGAAATATATATGCTGTTCTTTAAATGGATAAACATGATTTATTATTATAGGATGTGTTATTAATTATTAAAGATATTGGTTGTTATTTTTAGTTTGAAGAAGCTGTATACGGCTCAAATAATCCAAGCTTTTCATACTTTGCGATCCCAGCTGTCATCCAACTGTAAGTATAATTGATATTTCCTTTATTTATTTTAAAATCGATTAAAATTTGGTTGTCACTTCCAAATTATTATGACTAAGTGAACATCCACCTACTGCTTTTATCTAAGTGTATAAGGGTTTCGAGTCTAGATGCATTATCAAGTTAATGGTGTTACCAAAAATTAAAATGTTGCTTCATTTATTAAAAAAAAAACATGTCCATCAACTTTTGTTCTTTAAAAAAACACAAAAAAACAATGAAATCAAATTAACAAGGGTAGGTTTATGAGCAAGTTGTTTCTGTACTAACTGCTTGTGTGATGTTCTTCGCTTAGTGTTATAAGCATAGTTTTGTCTTCCTAAGGAATGTGGTTTTTTCAAATGAAAAACTTTTCCTTTTTCTTTCATTAACTGCGGTTTACTCAGCACTGTCTTGACTTACTTCAGTTCCATATGAATTCATTTTTGAGGGGGGTGGCTCAGCACCTCTTCATTATAAAATAAATATTTATTTATATGAATAATAAGTATTTTAATAAGAATAATTATTATTCTTCTATGAAAAAAATGAACAAAACTTTTTAATATAATGAGACAGACTGAAATTAAATTCTATAATACCTATTTTAATTTATTATTAAACATATTAATAAAGTATTTATCAGGTGATTATTTCATCAATATCTCGTAAACTAGATTTTTCCTGGGAAATTTATTATATGGTCAAATCCTTTAATTAGAAGTTAATATTTTTTATGTGAATATTAATTTTATAGTTCTCGCAAATCTGGCTCGAGCTGGGTAGCCCCCCCCCCCCCCCCATTCCTACACGCCTATTGGCATACCAATAATAGGTTTTGTCATTTGTTTTACTGAACGAAGCACACTGTTTTTTTACTGAAAGAATCAGATAAAGTAATAATGTCAGAGCATGGAAAGCAAAGTGAATGTAAAGCTAATCTTGTCGACTTTGTGTTGGTACAGGTTTGAGTTCTATCTTCCCATGATGTTCACAGTGGGAGCTATTCTCATGGAGAAGAGAGACGGCATCTTGGAGAGAACTCTAATCACAGGTAACTATGCAAAAATATCAAACCCCACCCAGTTTTAGATACCAACATCAAGAATCACAGCCTTAAAAAAAGAATATAAAAGAAGATAAATTTAAAAAAAAGATAACTGAACATATAATTATATAGAACATCAAAAGTTGATATGTTTAAGTAGCTTAAATCCTAAAATTAGCTGGACAAGCAACCTAAATGAAATGATTGAACCTAATTAAGCAAGTGTGAGTTTAGATGGAACATGGGGGAGGGGGGGTTGTAAGTAGGAAAAGGTTTCCTTAAAAATAAAATTCTATTCGCCTTACCCCAATGTTATCCTTATTATGTATTATGCTCAACTGCTATAGATTACTTTAAACCCACCCCTAACGAATGAGTTGTTACACTTTACACATTATACAATTTATTTTTTAAATTTAGCTATTTCTACATAATAAATTATTCAAATTATGCTTCTCAAACATTCTATCATAAAACATTTGATGTTATGTCGACTCTGCAAAATGAAAGCGAGCTTCTTACATTCGAAAGCACCGTTCATGAGGTGACAACTTAAGTTCAAATAAACCGTTTTGGTTGAAATTCAGCAGCGTAGATGTTCTTTTTGTCAATAATTAGACTAAGTTGGTCGGATAGCTTCAGAGTTGAAGTGCTTTGCTTATCTATTGAATGAGAAAAATATTATGTTGAGTTGTTATTAATTGAACTAGAGAAGGTTGTTTCAAGGAGAAAGGATATGTTAACTTATTACATTACTAAGAGAGAGTGGTTTGTTTGCAGGGATAACGCTAGGAGAGACTCTCATTGCCCACATCATTGTGCAGATGATTGTGCTGACATTACAGACGGCCCTCATGATGATAGTAATATTTGTGCTGTTCAACAACCCACTAGAAGGAAGTCTGTTGCTCTGTCTCAGTCTCCTCTACCTCATAGGAATCTCCGGAATGTGTTACGGTAAACCACTAACAGTGTCACTTCAAACACCACTTTTCTGTAACTTCAGAAGATATCTGAACAATAAATTTTTATAAAAATTAAATACATTTATAATTAATTAGTGAACTAAATCATTAATATAAGAATAATAATGTGGGGCCTATGATCAAGCTAAGCAAAGCTGTAGCTGTTACAACTACTCTAATTACGGGGCAGGTGTGTCCACACCCTTGACCCATGAACCCCTGTTCTATTAAGGAGCTATTGCCTCACGATTCTGGGTGCCTGGGTACCCAGAATCATGAGCATGGTGCCCTGCTCAGAGTCAGGTCAATTCCTACTAAATGAATAAAAAAAAAGGTAAATATCTTATAATAGATATAATATAATAATTACAAGATAAAAATAACTTTTTATATACTAGGTTTTTAAATTTTCTGTTGAATCATATGTAATGTTGATAATATAATTGTCATTGTTATACATAATGTTAGTAAAAAAAAAAAATACATAGTTCCGAATTTATTTACTTCACATAATAATGACAACAGAGAGCTGATCATTGATATGCCCCTGTGTAGGGACAGTAATAGAAGAAAAATGTGTACAAGTAAAGAAGTACAGATGCAGAAAAATTAAACCTATTCCTAGGACTCAAGTGTAAACAAACCTGGGTGTCACACCTCAATTAATTTATTTCTTTGTTTAATTTTCGCTGTCATTCAATGTTTACCTTTTAATGAAAAATCACAAATTTGAAACCCGTCAAAATGAAGATTGTAAATACTATGGGATATGTCAAAACAAATAAAATAACGTGGATTTTTTCTGAACTAACTTTCCATACAGCAAAATTTGCTGAAAACTAATTAAATTCTGCTGAAAGATGGCTAAAAGTATTCAAATAATGCATTGTCACCGTGTTCTGAGCTATTCTAAAAGTTTCAAATGTTTAGCTACTCGGAAAGTTAGTTAAAAATTGATTGCAAGATTTTTACTGGACAAACAAACAAACAAAGAAGAAAGCAAGCTAATAAAAATGTAGTAAAACTAGATTTAACTTCATCCATTTGACAAAATTTGAACCTGTACTACACCACATGAGGCATATGGCATACCCAACACTAGTGAATAATCGGGTGCCTCAAAATTTGAGAGGTCTAGTATATTTCAGGTGTAGAAATAAAACTGTGCTGCCCTGCGCCTTAATGTGTGCCCACCAATCATTGCATCATTTTTGGATACATTTTCATTTTGTATATGTGGCCTAGCCACATGTCTGACTTTATGGCAGCTAATTTGGCTAAACTAAGTGGTACATACTGAGGGTGCATGTTGTAGATTTAGAAAAAAATTAGAAGAATCTGAGTTATTACAAATAAAAGATAAAAAGTGATGTGTTCTTTTTTTAAAAAAAAACTGATAATTTTCCTAAAACTAACTGTAATTGTTGAAAAATTACATAAAAAAATATATATACAGGGTGTCCCACATAAGGTGTAACACAGAAAAACCTTATGTTCTACATCACATTTCTGACAAAAAATGTTATATAACATAATGGTTGATTGGCCTTCGTTTTCGAGATATATTGATTTTTCAATTATCTCATTTTCTGGTTACTTATTCCCATTAAAAACGTTATAGCGTAAAATCTAATAAGGATACAAAGACGGGGTTTTCACCATTCAAAAGGTGAGGAAATTTGCTTTAAAAATGTCATGCTGCTTGCCCATAAAACCCTTATTAAATTAATTTTATATACTTGTAAATACAATGTTTTTGTTAATAAGAAATTTGTGGTCAACGTTCTTGGTAGCATAACTTTTTAATTTTATGGTATATGAATAAATTTGACGTCATGTAAAACTGGCCGTTTAAGCTTTAAAATGATATAACTTGATAATAAGTTTACTTCAAGTTTTCAAACTTATTTGGATGAAAATGAGGTAATAAATGACAAGTTTATAATTTTCCATGACTTTAAATGACCCTAAGACTTGGTGAAAAAATAGAAAGGGTACCAAATAATAAAAAAAAAATCACTCCTTGTATTACAAAATGAAAAATTGAATAATATAGCATAGAAAAGTGTACATAATTGTTTACAAAAACTTAAAGTAGTTTTCATTTTGTAATACAAGGAGTGATTTTTTATCAATCAAATTTATTCATATACCATAAAATTAAAAAGTTATGCTACCAAGAACGTTGACCACAAATTTCTTATTAACAAAAACATTGTATTTAGAAGTATATAAAATTAATTTAATAAGGGTATTATGGGCAAGCAGCATGACATTTTTAAAGCAAATTTCCTCACCTTCTGAATGGTGAAAACCCCGTCTTTATATCTCTTGACCACAAATTTCTTATTAACAAAAACATTGTATTTAGAAGTATATAAAATTAATTTAATAAGGGTATTATGGGCAAGCAGCATGACATTTTTAAAGCAAATTTCCTCACCTTCTGAATGGTGAAAACCCCGTCTTTATATCCTTATTAGATTTTACGCTAACGTTTTTAATGGAAAAAGTCACCAGAAAATGAGATAATTGAAAAATAGATATATCTCGAAAATTAAGGTCGATCAACCATTATGTTATATAACATTTTTTGTCAGAAATGTGATGTAGAACATAAGGTTTTTCTGTGTTACACCTTATGTGGGACACCCTGTACATTGCCTGGAAAATAACATTTACTGAATATACAGGGTGGTCCAAAAGTCTCCCCCCCCCCCCCCCCCCTCTTAACTTTTGAACGGTTTGAGATAAATTAATGAAACTTGGGGGATCTCTACCATACAAAGGGAAGTTTGTTTTCATGCAATCACCCACTAGGGGCAACCACCCACTTTGCCCCCAGGCCACCCAACTTCAAAATTTCAAATTGGAGCGTATATTTTTGATAGCATATTTGGATTCTTCGGTGAAAAATAATAAACTTTTACTTGAAACTATTTTTTCTATCTCCAATATTTTGCCCCCTACAGGGGGGCAAAGATAGCAAATCAACCCTTCCGAAATAGTAAAAAAATAACACTTAGATCGTTATAAAATCTAAACGGTTTGAAATAAAGTCATGGAACTTGGGGGATCTGTACCATGTAAAGGGAAGTGTTTCATCATCCACTCGGGTACTAGGGGCAAACGCCATTTTGCCCCCAGGAGCTGAAATCTACTATTTTTATACCTTGGCCCCCCCTGTAGGGGGCAAAATATTAGAGGTAGAAAAAAAAGTTTGAAGTAAAATATTTTTATTTTTTGCCGCAGAATCTAAATTTGCTATCAAAAATATAAAATAAAAAAAGTTAGGTGGTCTGGGGGCAAAATGGGAGGTTGCCTCTACAGCGCGGTTGCATGAAAACAAACTTCCCTTTACATGGTAAGGATCCCCTAAGTTTCATTAATTTATCTCTAACCGTTTAGATTTTACAACGTATTATCGGTAGGGTAATTTCGCTATCTTTGCCCACCTATAGAGGGCAAAATATTGGGAATAGAAAAAAAAGTTCAAAGTAAAAGTTTATTATTTTTCACTCCAAAAATGATATCAAAAATATACACTCCAATTTGAAATTTTCAAGTTGGGTGGCGTGGGGGCAAAGTGGGTGGTTGCCCCTAGTGGGTGATTGCATGAAAACAAACTTCCCTTTGCAAGGTAGAGACCCCCCAAGTTTCATTAATTTATCTCAAACCGTTCAAAAGTTAAGAGGGGGGGGGGAGACTTTTGGACCACCCTGTATATAGGTACCACACTGCCTCATCGAGAGGAACTTATGTACATGGTGGCTATAGTGTATTGTACGGCTCCCTCTAGTCTTTACAAAAGCACGTTGAGCCTATAATTTATATAATCAAGTAGAGTCCCGACAACGCACCCCGAAATGATTTGATATTGCTAAGCTATGGCAACCACATTTATTCCAATAAAAATAAATAATAGTTTTGATTTTTTGGTCTTCAAATAAGTATAATAACTTATCTAAATAGATATCTAAATTAATTTACTAATTTTACTTTTTTTCTAAATATAAAATTAAGCCTGTTGCCATGGGCTTAGTGGCTCTACATAATTACACGGTATGTTCATTACCGTGCATGCAATAAGTAGTCTTTAAACTTTGATTCAAGGGTATTACACTTTTAACAATGTAATGAATGATACATAATGTAGTCCTGATTAGTTATTATATCGCCTTTGATATTGATGCTGTTTTATAAAAACTGTTCTGAAGGTACAAAAATTATGTTAGCATGTGCACGTGCATCTACCCATATTAGATATTCTTGATACTTACCCCCTTAAGAGGAAGGAGTTTGTAAATAACAGGGTAAACTGTTTTCTCAAATTCATTGACATAATCAACTATTTAAAAATGTAAGTACATGAACTAGTAATGTAGAATTAATATTTGAGTGATGATTGTGTTTGGTGTAGGTTTCTTTGTAGCAACGCTGTGTGACCAAGACAACGCCGCAGCCTATATGGGACTGGGCAGCTTCTTCCCACTTGCCATGCTCAGTGGTAACTAATTTCTTCTAATTTTAATTTTAATAAGGTAAATTTTGAGGGGTATTGGGACGGACGGTGGGGGACTGGCTTAGCCGAGTGATTAGTGCACTAGCTTAATCTGGCCTGAAACCAAGGTATTATCAATATCCTTGGCGATGATTGGAATCTCAGGGAGGTAACACATGTTTCACACTGATGATCACATCAAGTTAATGTGTAAAGTGGCCAATTCTCTCCTTGACCAGCATGATGTGTATCAAGTCTACTCATTAGACCCACCTATGTGGTCAACAGGTATGTCTCTCGGGCTTAATTTGGGAACCCCCTATTTAACGAAAAAAGGGTAATTAGACAAGGTCAAGTGACGTAAGTTTGTGTTGCAGGTATGATCTGGCCGTTTGAAGGGATGCACTGGACACTGCGTGCTGTCGGGTGGTTCCTGCCTCTTACTCAGACGACTGAGTCGTTCAGAGCCATAATGACAAGGGCTTGGCCTATAACTCATCCAGCTGTCTTCCTCGGATTCTTCTCCGCCGTCGGATGGATCCTTTTCTTCTCCGTTTCCTGTTATGCCATCATCAAAATCCAAAACGGCATCCGTGGCTCTATTAAAATACCCTTTATTGCAACTGTACTCAGAAGAAAGTACTAGCACTAAAATATATTATTCCGTGGTGCAGTGAAATTTCTTATAGTTAGGAATTTTTATTAAAACCAAACAACGAACAATTTAATTACTACAGTTTCCTCACCTTCTTCATATAAGTGATTAAATTTACTCATTTAAAAAATGAAAATAAACAGTCGGGCCTGTTAACATGTCATTTCTAAGGGATGATTTATTATGTTTGCTTAACCTACAACGTGATTTGAATTCAAAATCCAGAACAAGCCAGGTCTATCTGAGTCTTAAACAATCTCAACGAATATGCTAAATAGAATGATGTTAAACCAGCTCAGCTATTGTCTGATTCAACTTGACAATGGTCATACCTCAAGTTGCTTCTGGCAACAGAAGCCAAGAAGACAACTTGACATTCTTCAATATCTACATTAAATTTATTAGTTTATTAATCCGTGTTCAAGATGTTTACCTCGTTTAATCAATTTAAACATCCTTTAATTTTAGTTTTTTTTTTATTCGATTTAATTATTAATATAAATATTTTAATTTAAAAAAATAAATGTGGGTGCTCAAATTAGTGGAATTACGTAAATATTTAATTTACAAAAAAGCATGTAAATATTTTGTACAATTAATATTATAAGTTTAGTTAATACGTTTAATCTATAATAAGAAGAATGTAAGGGGAAAAATAGTTAGTAATGTAAAATAATAAAATAAATATAAGTGTAAAGAAAGAAGAAGAAATGCTCAATGTAGTAACTTTACTGTAGTCCACCAGCTAGATTATTCTATTATAATTATCCTTGTCATTTAAGAGAAATCCATTGCTCTTAATTCTTGTAAATAATCAACAATTATATTAATGTTTCATTTTTGGAAATGTTTAAGTTTAACAATTAATATCTAGCCCCTCGTTTAAAGAGAAGTCATATTAACTCAACCTACTCCTTAACCATATGACACTCATTCTAGTAAACAGTATGGACGGACTTTTCTCTATTAAAAACTCAGTCCAAACAGAAACAAACTCTGTTGGATCCCCAGAGTAGTGTGGCAGTTGAAATATAAAACTTTTAGAAAATTAAATAATTTTATACTGGTTAATTTAACTAAGAATTTGTTAAACTCAATCAAAATTTTTAAAATCGAAGAGCAATTTAAAAAATATCAGATATTCTAAATTAATAAATAAATTAGGGTTTTCAAATATGCTGAAGATAAATTAAGAATAACTAGTACAAATAGTTAGCTCATGAAACCATAGTGATGTATGTAACCAGAGTCATCTGGAAAATATTTCCTTCCTCTAGATTATTTTATTTATTTCTTCACCAAACAAACTGTCAATTTTAATAAATTGAATGTTGTTATAAATCTTAATATTTTATTACCCTCTGTTTATTATTCTACAAGATACCTCAATGAGATGAAACAGCAGTCTACCAGATATGTCACTTCAATTTAGAGATAAACTAAATGTAAGGCCTTCTGCAGGTATGTATACTCGAATTACACTCGTCTTGAACTTGAAGGGTTTCCCCCTCCACCAAGGTTCCTATGTAAGAGAGCGTTTTTGGAAGGTGTTTGGAACTCGAATTGTAGAAGTGGTCTCATCTCGACCGTTCTAACACCTCTCTACTGCAGAGAATGGGAAAAATTGAGCACTTTCGAATAGTATTTTGACATGAATGTTTAGTCGATAACAGTCTGTATTTTTTATATAATATTTAATTTATGGATTGAACTAGTTCGCTTTTTGACTACCTTTACCTGCTTGCCTTCATTACAAATAATTAAAATTTAAACTCAATCAATACTGTTAACTTTTACTAAAAGGAACTTAATAATAATGTTTTCAAGAATAATTATCATTTTAGGTGCTTCTTGCTTATACGCTCTTCTTCACTTACACAATCCCTCATATTTGTATTAATGTAGTGAACTGGTGGAGCTACAGTTTCCACTAGTTCAATGTACAATTCTTTTCACATTCTACAGAATGCCAATATTTTTGCATCACTCTCTTGCCATTCTTTATCCACAATAAACAGCCAACATTGAAAGTTCTATTCTATGAATGGATGCACCCATACTCTCTGACAATACCAATGCAGCATCCTCCTCATTACTTGAACTGCTCATTTTAATAGAAAAAACTGAAGAAGATTAGTATCATTCTGGTTGGAGACCTCCAGCAGACTCAAAAACATCAACCCATTTCAGGAGGCCATTCCACTTGTGATGAGTAGTTGAAGAACATAATGCTTTGAGTTCAAGACGAATCTAATTCGAGTACCCTTTGTGTGTGAGCCTAAAGTTTCTAGACTTAGAGCATTCTAAACCACAGGTTGGATCATAGCTTAACATCCCCTCTAACCAGACTTGATGGTCTTGACAGGTCCATACTGAAACATTTGCTGCAATTATTTCAATACATTTTCAAATGAATGCACCCCTAAAACTAACAACCATTCCTCTAAACAAGTTTTCAATAGATTCTAATAGAATCGTTCGACTTGGAAAAATGTGTTTGTTAGAAAAAAAAAGTAAAAGCTTTTCTCAAAATAAATCTTTGACTCGGTGTTAACAATTAAAACTAAAATTTAAAAAAAATATCAATTTATTTTCAATTACATTCTTAACAATGTAAGGAAATAGTAGGTAAATTGTAGGAGTTGGTAGTAAGGAGGTCAGAGATGGGCAGGAGTAGTTAGTTTCATATGGCCAGATCAGCAAGTAAGAAGGTAAGAGATGGGCAGGTGTAGGTAGTTTCATAAGGCCAGGTTGGCCGGTAGGTAAGAAGGTAAGAGATGGGCAGATGCAGTTTCATAAGGCCAGGTTGGCCGGAAGGTAAGAAGGTAAGAGATGGGCAGATGCAGTTTCATAAGGCCCGGTCAGCTGGTTAGAAAGTAAGAGGCGGGCAGGTGTAGTTTGTTTCATAAGGCCAGGTCGGCCGGTAAGAAGGTAAGAGATGAGCGGGTGTAGTTTCAAATCGCCAGGTCGGCCGGCTTCTCAATGAGTTTGTTCTTGTAGCGATTCAACACAGGCTTCACTTCTTCCTCAATAAACTCCTCCACCTCAACAAATAATACAACAAATTCAAAAACCTCAACACCGTGGTCTAATCCACCATAGAAACCTACATTTACTGCTACACAATCAAAATATTTTTTACTTTCATTTTTTAAATCACAATTAAAACAGTGTTTTTCTTACATTTCAAGCCTTGAGTCTGTCTGCCTTTGAAATTGACTTCTTGGTCTCGCATTGTGATTGGAATTACCCTTTAATTCATATTAAATTAAATTTAAAATTCTAGACACTCATAGTATAGTAGTTGTTATGATCTCCAATTTATCAACACAAATCTGATAACAGTAAAATAAAAAGTGTCAAAACAAAATGCTGAACTTACCTTATTGGAAACTACAATTTGAAATATATATAGATTTCTGTGCAAGTTGACCTCCGGACTCATTTATTCCTTAATATATCTTATGTACAGACAAACCTTTCAAAAAAGGTTTTACTGAAACCCCAATTTGTTTTCATTTTTCACTTGATATCAGAATAATCTGTTAGACTACTAATAAAGACTAAGACTTAAGAGGTAGAAGGTTTTGAGTAGTAGAGACTACCTGGTGAGGAGCTCTGCCAATAAATTTGGATGGGTCGAGGATGGACTCGATCTGGTTAGCAATGTTAGCAAAGTACTCGTGCTTGATGATTTGTTGGACCAGGTTGTTCTGCTCTCCCAACGCCTTCACTTTGTAACCTGCCTCCTGAGACATCTCCCTTATATACTCGTGGCACACCTGCAACCAACACATCCAATTTAGAAATCAATTGTTATCAACCTAACACTAGGCTCTATATTATTCTTATAAGTGCACAGGTCAGCAAGAATTCATAAGATTTGCATTATATTTTATATATACATGGATATAAATAATGAATAAGTATAACTATTTGTTATAAGATGGCATTCTTGCTAGTCACTGCAGTATAAGTTACATTATTTAACCTGGGTTTTCTAGATATCTTCATGTTTATTGTATTATCCATTAAATGCAATCAGTTGTTCTTAGACTATGATAGAGTTTAGACAAACCTATCCCACTCCGCATTATAACAGTGTACATTGCTCAAAGAAGTACAAATAGGCACCTCTGCAGTACTAGGAAAGAAATAGCAAATATCTCAGTAATACATGTGGTAACAGTTATTCTATAAGATTTGGTTAATTTAATAATGTTAGTTTTACCAGATTCATAGGGAACGGGTGCCTTCAAGTGCAATATAATAATGTGGGGAGTTACCTGTAGGTTGCACCAAAGTACAATATATTAATGAGGGGAGTTACCTGTCGGTTGCCTCCAGCTTTAACAGAAGCCATAATTATGTTCTCTGTAGCCATGAAGGGAAGTTCCTTGTTAATGTTCTCCTTGATAACATTAGGGTAAACAACCAGACCTGACACTATGTTCATCAGTGTGACCAGTATAGCGTCGGCACATAGGAAAGACTCCGACAGAGTTATCCTCCTGTCAAACAGAAAATACCTGCTAGAACATATTCCTTCACCACCATCAATTCCAATACACGTCATTTAAATTTATTGTAATTAATTATACCCCTTGCATCGGCATTATCAATTCGTTATACATCCCCCTTATCAATGATTTGAATTCATTCAAATAATAAATACAAATATTGTAAGTAAATGATATGATAATTTTTTTTCTACATTGATATAAAGAAAAAAAATTACCAGGAATAAATAACCAAAGCAGAAAGTATTCAAATAAATATACTATTACTTAAATGGCAGTAGCAATCTTACAAAGTAGAATGTCCAGAGGGTAGAAACTATCAATATAAATTTTATTTGTAGAGTTGAATCGGCACTTCTTTAGATTTTTACTCCCCTTATAAAAATAACAGAGGGGAGTAACAATCTGTAAAGTGTGATATTCCTTTGTCCAAAAGTACATTGGACTAAACATCCCTTTTTCTTTATTGTTATTTAGTCAAAGCCATTTATATTCTAAAACAACAAAGGGGAGTAACAATCTAAAGAAGTACCGTTGAATTAACTGTTATTCGACCTTTCTCCAGCCCCCTCCATTTCAAGTCTGTTATTTAATACATAATTGCAGTTAATAAGGATACAAAATATAGTGACCTGTTAGCAGAGTCGTCTAAAGTGCGTTCAAACCACTGAGTTGCGGCAGTGTTGGCAGCATTGCTGTAGAGGGATATGAGATGCCTGGACAGAGCACAGCATCGCTCACTTCTCATGGGGTTCCTCTTGTAAGCCATGGCCGACGAACCTATCTGACTCTTCTCAAACGGTTCCTCCATCTCCTTCATGTTGGCCAGCAGCCGCAGGTCCGTACACATCTGAAACCGGTCAACACATCTCCGTACAAAATCCCTGTGTACAACTTAGACTCTCCACCACTTACGAAGTCAAAGTCTTTATTTCTCATGTACACCACTTAACACTTAATAATCATTTGGACGTCCTCTCGCAAAACAACTTAAAATTTAGACGCTCAGGGGGAAAAATTATGAGGAATGATACAACTAAGGGCTATTTTTAACCTAGTTTGGACCATTGTTGCTAGAAAGTTACATTTAAAAAAAAGTATACAGATGTGAATAGTACATATTCACTCATTAATTGTTTCAAATAAAATCATGCACATGGTGTTAGGTGTACTTTTTGCTTAGCAGCTACCGCAACGATTGTAACATGGGCCATATAAAACATTGTATAATATAACTATGCCTGCTATAAGCAGTAATGACATTAGTAGTGGTTCTACGTTTGAGTGTTATTATTTTTTTAAAAAAGGCCACTAATGTGACATATTTTATTGTTTTTTTGTCATTAAATTTCAATGGTATTCATAGCATACAACAAATAATAGTAAACAAAAATATTAATTTCATTTACATACATTATCCTTTTTTATCCGACAACTTATTAAGTTGTTTCACATCCTTTATATAACACACATTTATATTAAATAAAAAAAAAATAAATAAATAAAAAATAAAATTAAATTAAAATAAATTTAAAAAAAAACAAAAAAAAACATCTAAACAAAAAACAAAATAAATAAAAAACAATTATTTTCCAGAAACAAGACAGCTGTGAGCTGTGGACACCCTAAATACAATACTTGATGGAACTTAAGATGAACTAGCTACCCTGTAAAGAAAATCTAAAGCATCAAATACTAGGACTTATTTGGAATTTAAGTCCACCACAATAGGCCCATGTACTAAACTCTAAGATGGTTTAGAGTTTATTTTGTTACTGTGGAGATACGAGTATTTGGTAAATTGAAACTGGAAGGAACAGTGATTACACAATTGTAGGAATGGCAATTGTTAGGATAGAGTTATTTTCTGTAGTTTTGGATTGAATGAAACTTACTTTATGTACAGTGGCGCCAAAGCTGCTGAGAGCAGAGACTACTTCTACATCTACTTTACGAGAGTAAGTCTGACCACATATAATCAGACTCGACTCGAAGCCGGCGAGCCGAGTCACCGCCTGGTCCAGTTTCTTCACCTTTTCGCTGTCCCCTGTACAAACAAACCTGCTCTAGAGTATCCATAATCTGATTACTTGGGGCCTGATCCCTTTCTGTATGCTCAAATTGTCCCGATTTTCAAAGATGCGCCAATAAAAAGGCTGGCAAACATCTCCAATGTAAAAAAAAAAAGTTCATTCTGATGGCTACAAAAGTGAAGTGGATTAATAAAACCATTAGTGTAGTTGAACTGTTACATACTTTATTTACAGAAAAAAAACTGTATAGAAAATATTCTATGTACAGATATTATACAGTATTTATCGCCCTGGATTATCAAGTCTGGATTGTTTACATCCCAATTACTAACGCTCTACTGTACTTTACTTTAACCATTAGTGGCACGGCTATAGTGGACAAACAATGAGGCAAGGGCGGTGTACTTTATGCACCAATGCATTTTTTAAACCATAAATAGGTAAAAACCAGATTATCTAGATTGCGTTTTGGAAATGTTTAACTAAAAAGTCAATTAATGTATTACATATTTATCTCTCAATGATATCTTTAATTATAAAAATAAAAATTATTATAAAAAATTAGTTATTACACCTTCAACCTTCTGACTTAATATCGGGCTTTCAACCTTAATTAATTATTATTAGTTGTCAAAGTCCTAAGATAACTCCTCACAACCATCAACCTAATCACAACTCATGCAAAACCAAAAAATATTGATCGGAAGGCATAACTTCTCCACCAGACATGGTGGCACAGGCGGCGTATACAGTGCACCAAGACAAATAAACACGGCAAAACAATGCAGAATCAAGCAATAATCAAAGAAGACTGTTCTGTCCGTTTTAGGGGGCTCTAGTGGTAGGGTAGAGTGAGGGTTTATTATTATTGTTTATTTGTTTATTATTCTTGCATCGTGAATCTGTGATTTACAGAAACTTTTTTACTCGTGGCGCATTCAATGCGCCAGCCCTTGTCTCTAAGGCTTAACACGACTGTCTCCACGTCGCTTTCATCTTCAATTTTTTATAAAAAATCTAATACTAATGATAAAAACCATCTGTTTAATGACAAACCATAATAACAAATGTTAGAATTGAGACCCTGGTGCAATGTTCAATTTATAATAATAGTCAAAAGATTGAAGAGGACAACTGAATATTGATTATAGAAACTGTGATTTTGAAAAAGAGAATAAAAAGTTTTTGTAGTGTCATAAAAATAAAGATTTTTTTTATAAATATTTTATATTTATGCATTTTGAGTGATTCATCGGCAAGTTGCTTATTTATAGAAACAAGGTTTGAACAGCTTTAATAAGCAACGTTTTTAATTAGTGTGTGTGGGTCAACCCAAAAATTTAATAAAAATGTTTTTACATTGGTACAAAGTCTATGGTGAATAAGAAGCTCAGTAGATATTAGTAAGAAACAAACACAATTAGCTAATATTTAATATAGAAAACTCGAGGTGGATGTCATCACTCACCTCACCTTTGTTTATAATATTAGATGATAATTATCTGCAATTAAAAATGAGCTATTGTGGTTTTTGACAACTAACAGCTCAATAGGTCTGTTTGATTTTTATTCAAGACATGTAAGTTTGAGACATTTGTTTGTTTTTAAAGACACAGTTAGCACAAGACTTGTGATAAGAGAATATGGTGAGTACCGTCGAAGAGAGCAAGGAAGGAAGCCTGGGTGCCGGTTGTTCCCTTGACTCCTCTGAACCTCAGGTCGTTCCTTACTGTGGACATCCTCTTCTCATCCATCACAAGATCTTGCAGCCACAAGCAAGCTCGCTTACCCACTGTAGTCAACTGGGCTGCCCTGAAAAATCACAACAACATTACTTTACTAACTTGTAATAAATACATCCCAAACAGTTAACATGCAAAACCACAATGTACAACCAAACTGCTTGTCATTTTACTTCCTCATACACCATTTTCAGTACATATTGTACAAAATCACCAATTATCACACAGAGAGGTGTGTTTTACACTACGCATATTATATATATGTCCAGATTCTTATACATGGCTATAGAGTGTCTTAATTTAATGTTGGTTTTATTTGATAACTTACTTTTTATTAACATGTCAAGTTATACAATAAAAATTGGAATAAAATAATGCTAGAGGGGTTTGATCACCATCTAATTCACTGCCAGTTTAGACTTTTCCTTCCACTTGCACCTTGTATGAAGTTTCCCAGTCCTAGGCAACACATGTCCTAACTTCCATCTGTCACCAACCCTAGAGAGAAACTGTAAACCTTTAGAAAAATTCTTACATCATCCTCCCCATATGGCAACAAATAGTCTCCAAACTGCACTTTGAAGGGTATTTATCCATAATAATGAAATGACCTATACATAATGAAGTCCTGATTTGTTTCTATGAAGACTTTGTATACAAAACTATTTATGTTTCATTTAATCACTTGGCCTGCACGATAAACAAAGCCACTGACCCCTAGCATGAGAAATGAAGAAAATTATGTCAAAAATATCCAACTAAACTGTGGAACTCGATCATGGAACATAAGCAGGAGATTTAATCAATGTGAATATGCTGCATTATTGTATCTAATAGGTGGTCCTAATGGACGAAGTTAGATAAGATTTACAGTAACTTATCAACTCTAGCTATGGCCACTAAACAACATTTTTGTAACTCACTCAACACTCTCCCTATAAACTTGGCAAAGATACAATATAATGAACCACCTGGGAACAAGAAATAATTTTGCTATCAAAATTTATCTGAATAGTGATTAAACCAATTTTGTGACCTAACCCTGTTTATTAAGGGCCTTTACAATACTGAAAATCAACTCATCAGTGTCTATTCTTTATAAATTTTCTAAGTAGTCATGGATAAACCATTTATTAGAAGTAATAAATTCATATCTACTTCGGTCAACACTTAACAAAAAAAAACCTTGACCAAGTGTCTGCATTACCCTGTTCATTCCATGTCATAAGAAATCCCTACAGGTACAACAAATCCTAAACTTAATGTTATTGATAGTAGGGTCTAATGGGAACAAAGGCTCACATTTGCAATATTTCAACCCCTCTTTGGGATATTTTCAAGCTGATTAGAGGAATACTATTTCATCCTGTTCTTGCTATAAATTCTTCCTAATCTAAGCTTGGTGGTTATTGTCAATCCAGTTTAGGATCAATTTGATTACAATTCCATAGTTATTCTATGTCTGTTACTGTTACTATTGGTTGTAGATGGAGATATGTAAACTTCAAAACCTTAACTTTAAATTAAGGTAATTTAATCTTGACAGTGTCTGCATTACCATGTTCAGTCTTTGTCAAAAGAAATCCCTTCAGGTACAACAAAACCTAAACTTAATGTTTCTATAGAAACCAAGTCAGTTTCAACAAAAACCTAAACTTAATGTTTCCATAGAAACCAAGTCACCTTCCTACGTAATATAAGTTTCAATTGAAAGGTAGTATATGAGAGAGATGCAATATTCTATTTGAATTCGTCAAACTGTTACAAAGGTAGGTTAGTGAGGGTGAGCCACATCCGTCAAGTTAAGTAAGAGAAGTGCTTGTAACACTGTATCCCTTTTCTTCCTTTGTTAAGATTTCTATATTAACAACAATAATTTGTTAAAGCAATATATTTAGGTAGGATGTGTAACTGATGAGAATGAAACTTACTGAAGATGAGTGAAGCCGAGTGTGGGCAGGTCCTTGTACTGGGTAGCGAACTCAGCCAGGCGATGAATGCAGGTTGCTAACTTGGGCAACAGAATATCAAACCCATCTCGAATCACTATCAAATCCTGCAAAACAATCACATCCATAACCTCTACAGCATTATTCATCTTCAAATTTGAAAATCAATTCTTCAAAATAATCTTTAAAAATAGTTCCCATATGCATTGGCTGCAAACTAAAGATGCGATTAAGAAAAAAAACAACCTGAGCATCAATAACATGAACATCAAAGACAGAGGGTCAAATCCTGGGGAGCCATACTCTATGTTTAGGTACAGGGGTGGGGCAATTTCATAAAGTGTGGTGTAGTCGAAGCTAACACACAGAGAAACATGATACTTTTAACTTGTAGAAACTTGTTCACTTCAAAACATAAGACCGAGTAAAACAACTAGGTAACCCCTAGTCGAGTTTAGTACACTCTACATCCAATCTAGAACTACCAATCTTCAAATTACCGGTTCCATACATTTACACTTTATTTCCCTTGTCAAAATTATATATATATAAAAAAATCCATTGTTCTCCAAATCCATCAATTTACCCCATTTATCCGTTCACATCACCAAAGCTTCTTCCCCATTATACTAGATCCTGTATACTATATTTTAGTCACCAAACAAACAAATAGGAAATTCTAGTTATAATAATATGTTAAAAAGCCAAGGGTACAACAGTAAAACAAGAGTAAATAAATACTGACAGTATTGTCTCCGACGTAGCATGAGGTGGCTCCCAGGTGTATAATAGGAGCAGCTTTAGGGCACTGTTCTGCCAGAACGTGTACATGAGCCATGACGTCATGTCTCGTAGCCTTTTCTTCCTCAGCAGCCGCCTCTAGATCCACCGTCTCCAAGTTTGCTTCCAACTCCGCGATCTGATCGTCTCTGATATCTAATCCACATTCCTCAACAACAAAATAAATCAAAGTCATTCATTTGTCAGAATAAAACTCAAAGAGCAAAGAGTCACATTACATATCAAGACAAAATAAAGTTTTTATAAACCAGTCGACCGATCATTATTTTCAGAAGACATATATTCTCCCTATTATTTTTATTATTTTTGTGGTTTTTATTCATTATGATAATATGTGAGACATACAAAGTAAAACTCACTAAATTGCAATGATGAAGTGAATATTCCTCACTCAAGCCTTAGGGTGGCCGCACACTGGCGATTTTTCCCAAGCAACTTTTAATCACCGAAAATAGAACATGTGATATCATATGGTGGCCCGCACACGAGCGACTAATTAGTTGCGGCGATTTAAAAATTCCAACCTGTCCTATTCGTAGGGTGAGTCAACTGTTGCCTGCGGAATGAAACATACAGGTTTAGACGTGTCCCCGCACACGGGCGATTAAAAGTTGCTCTCTCAAAGCTCAGTTGACGATTTCTTCGCGAAGTTACTGCTAATCTTTCCTCTGGTCATACTGTCATTCGTAAAATTTGTACCATGATATGAAATACGTGGGCCCTTCCAGCATCAAATGATTCTCAAAACTTTCCTAGCCCATGCTAAAATATAATTATTACATTTATTTTTAGATATTTTTAGGGTTTCGAGGTCATCCTAGAAACCCTTATGCTTTTGGTAGTTCGTCCGTCCATCGCATCTTGGAGTATATCGCCCGACCTACTAAAGCTAGAGATATGAAATTTGGTATACAAATATGCATCGCGTTTCCAAAATGGCGGCCATTTTATCTCCGAAAAAATTAAAACAAAACACACAAAAAAAAAAATGGCCGCACTACCACATTAGGACCGGTCCTAAAAATAAGGCAAACTACATAAATATACTTCTCTGTAGTTCAACGATATTTCCGCAATTTGATATAAAAAAAAAGTCAAATTTGAGAAATTTAAGTGGGCCGTAACTATGCAGACATAAAAATTTAAGTTGGTTATCATTTTAAAGGTATTGAAATTTGGTTCACAAATGTATATCGCGTTTCCAAAATGGCGGCCATTTTACCTCTAAAATAACCAAATAAGTGCATACCTAAGATACTAAACTAAAGGATAATATATAGGTATGCAGGATAATAATATATATGCACACCTTGTTTCTTAAAATTGCAATTTTTTTTTTTTTTTTAAATAATGTTCTATTTATGAAGTTTTATGGCCGAAGAAACCCTTTTAGTAACTTGCTGGCAAGTACTTGACGGAATTTTTTTATACTGTCAAACAATTAAGAAATTGTCCTTCTATCAGTCTTCTGCTAATTAGAGGATGGGTCCAAAATTTTCTGTATTTTTTCCTCCTTCTTAAACGAGGGAACAAACACATGCTGTTTCGATAAAATCCATTTTGAATCTGATCAATTATTTAGTTGTCCGTGGGCGCTTGGAGGAGTAGCAGGCAACTGTCAGGCGACTAAATTATTTAGTCACCGAGATTAAAAGTTGCCCAGTGTGCGGCTAGCCTTAATATGTTGATTGACAATGAAGGAACAACTGGAGCCACCAAGTTCTAGAACAAAGGCCCCCCCTGGTGCTTTCACACAGGACTCTTCAATACAAGTTAATGACCTGATTTCTTTAGACGGGGATTGCAATTAATTTAAACTTCCTTAATATAGAAGACAGGGTTTGAAGCATGTACTGCGTACCTATTGCCCTAGGTACATTCTGTAATGTAATCTAGTTGTGAAATATTGGGTCCTCAGATATAGCACACAATTATTTCCCTAAGATTCGGACAGGTATAAATTATTGGTGCTGCTATGGTGAGAGCTCTGCTCTGCAGTAGGATTGACAGCTCTGGCTGCATTTTTATCAATGTACATTTATTTTTACTTTCTCATAAAAAGAGAAAGTATTGTGGTGGCAAAAAAATTTGATTTCGAGATTTTGATAGATTTACACGTTTAGAGGTCCCCTGAGTCCAAAAAAGTTTTTTTTAAATAAACAGGTCAAGTGTGTGCTAGTCAGCACTCAGCGAGGGCCACACTGTATAGTTTAAGTATTTACCTATTGATGGTGTTTTTTAAAATGCTAAAAAGCATCTTTGAAGTATCGGTCTGATATTCTCAAAACACATTAACAAACTTCCGATTAAGTATTTGTTTGCCACTGAACCGGACTACAACCATATAAATACATAGAAAAGACCATAATTTTAAAAAAAAGTATTTTGTCAATAAAAAATAAAATAATATTTTTTTCGAAATTTCCAAAAAGTGGTATCTTTACTTTTGGTCGAAAAATGTTCAGGAATTATTTCAGATTATTTGCACTTCACATAAGCGAGATAGAGGGGGGGACACGTTACACAGCCGCTTCAAACTCGCCTACGCTCGCCCTATCAAAGTTATAACCAAAGAATTATATATTTTTGTAATCAGCTCGACGTACCCTTTCATATGATACCCCTCACGGTGTCGAAAAAAAACAAAACAATTTTACCCTCAAGTTTTTTACCCTAATTTTTTTGAAAAATATTTTTTTTAAGTCGCTATATTTTTAAAATATGTGGGTAGGTACAAGACACATACATGCCAAATTTCAAAGTGATCGGACGAAAGGTGTAGCCGTGAGAGCAGGCGACAGGACGGACGGACAGACACACGCAGGAAAATATAATAAGGGTCCTTGGCTTTGCCTACGGACCCTAGAAATTACTGTCTGTCGTCTGTCCAGACGCCTGGAGCCTACACTACTGGGCCGATTTTGACGAAATTTGGCATATAAGTTTAGAAAAATTATGCCCCGAGGCGAAATCAAGAAATGAATTTTAGCTCCAAATTTGTGGGCGCTTCCCCCAAAAACTCGAAATATTTCTCGAAAACGGTTCCGACGATTTTGATTAAAAAATTCTAAAATGTAGTCTATCTAAATACGAATCTAAAGATGTAAGCCGTTCCCGGGAAAAATATAGTTTCTGAGAAAATAGCTTTAAACACGGACGGAGAGGCCGGTGTTCCATTCCCCGCCAAGGAGAAGTTATTTTTATGATACATTTTGAAATGTACAATAATAATTAAATGAACAAACGAAAACTGAAAACACTGGGCTAAGTAATTATGAACTCGTACATGAAAAAGTTTGTCTGAGTTGTCTCGGGCCGATTTTTAATATTAATTGGACAGGGATACTGAAATTCTATTGACAATATATTCTTTTAACTAAAGAGATAAAATAAATAAATCGTTGAATTTCAAGTTATAAAAATAAATGGTGAAAACGATAAAGTACAAAAAATATTTAAAATGGAACCTCAAAAAATTAATGGAAAAAATAAAATTATCATTTTTTGTATATGTAAACTAACCTGTAAACTACCTATGTAAGCTAACCAGTGTACTAACTAACTATGTAAACTAACCTGTGTTTTTTGTGAATGTAAACTAGACTGTGTTAAATAAAATAAAATAAAACCTAGTTACTAATAAAAATGAACAAATTTATACCAGCAGTTATCTTAAAACCATGTATATACATACATGGTTTTAAGAATTAAAACCATTATTGTATAATGAATTAAATATTCTCAAGCCTAAGTAGCAAAGGTGAACAAAAATATCCTCTTTGGTTTTAAAATCACAGCTAAATTTCAAGATGGCAGCTGTGCAAAAGGTTCATGTTATTTTAGTAATTTAAATCAGAGGGGCAGCTATATAGGGTTTGTAGGGCCGAGGGACAAATTCCGTTTTTACCCCCCCCCCCCCCCCCCGCCGTTGTAGATAGACCATCCTTAGGAGGAGTCAAGAGGTAAATATGACCCATTAGGGAACCCCTCTGGATACGTCAAAACCGATAAATAAAATAAAATTTTGAAACCTACAAATATCCAATAATCTTTTATGCGATAGAGTGCCCATATTTACACTACTTGGTGTATTTAGCGGGGGGAGGAGGGCTCAAGTGTCTTTGACCAGGACTTGTGATGGCCCTGCGTTGTAATATGGTCACCGTATTTCAACAAGACGTCCAATTTGCCAAGGAATTGTCGAGGTGTTCTTTACCACGAACTAAATTTCTTGTCGGTTATTTCACAGTAGTCGTGCCTCAACATTCATCATCAGTGAGTCAGCACAGCTAAACAGATGAGCAACCTCACATTGATCCCAACATCGACTTCGCAAACGACAATGTTTTCTATCAGGATGAAAACTATGAGTAAACATGACCGGGCACCGGTTTCCTCGTCCTAGTTTCAAAACTCGCTTTTTCCCACTTCTCGTGAAAATAAACTGATTCATTGTTGATAAATAACAGAAGGCGGTGTACTTATAATTGGGCATGATATAAGTTAAAATATTTAAGGGGGGGGGATATTGCGATGAATCAACGGTTACACCTGAGAAGTGGGGCAAGGTGTGGCCGGGCTAATCACAGCGACAGATAACAGATAACGTAGCCCTCACCACCCATTAGTCTCCTCAGTCTTCTTGAGTCTTTCTCAGTAGTCTCTGACAGTCGACATTTTGTGCCGTAAAGTTACCGACCCACGAAAACATGGCGATAGACCTGCAGACCATCATTACCATTTCCATTAAAACACTTAAATTAGTAAGTCCTTCAATAAATATATATTTTTCAAGTATTAAAGATGTATTTAAATATATTTTTCAAGTATTAAAAATGTATTGATCAGTTTAATCGAGTCGCAAACGTCATGCCGAATCGGATAAGAGACCTCGATACTGAGGAAGAGAGGTAGCACTGTTAGCTTTTATAGCGATATCCATACCGGTGCCAAACTCCCACCGATTTATTTACGCTACATTCTAGAAACAGTAATTAAAATAAATTATTCTTCGATATATTAAAAATTTAATAGGCTTAAAATAGTGAAAACGCGGTTTCAATAGTAGCGTAAATGACAGGCACGGGCGCCCGATCCCCGAGGGCGATTCCTGGTTGACGCCGGGTGTCGTGCAAAAACTTATATTACAAGTAAAAAAAAAGATATATAATTTTACTGATTAATAGGGTTGAAGCTACCAATCAAATTTCGCTGTCGGAATTTAACGGAACTGAGCTGCCGGTGAATAACCCCTGGAGGTCAAGCATAGCGTTCGGACTCGCCCCCTGTCACCCATCAAACCGGAACGTAATAAGTTCGGCAATAGTTTACCGTCTTCTCTCTAACTGACGCTTATCATAATTTAACAAGCATTCTATGGCACAGCCATAACCAGATTTTAGCAATTTACAAATTTGTTTTAACTATAACTTTTAAACCTGCATTTTAGTATACTTTTAGTAGACTTATGATTTATTGCGACTTATGAAAACGGTTTTTTGTTTTTCTACAAAGAAGATAAGACTTAAAAAAAATAGAGGGGGAGGGGGGCAATTTTTAAGGAAATATGGCGCAAAGTTGAATTTGTATAAAAAATAAACCAAATATACATTTGTAAGCAGGGCGTCTTCCACATTCACTGAATACTCCACATGATGCATTGCCGTTAGATAAAGTCAACTCCTAGTTTTTGGGGGGATGCTTTTTGGGGCTTCTTTATATTCTTCTGTGATTGAATTATTACACATAACATAACTGCAAAGTTTCAAATTTTTGTGTTGGTTACTTTCGGAGATCAAGTGCGTTACAGAAAGACAGACACGCACAGGAATAAGGGTCCTCGTTTTTGCCTACGGACCCTAAAATGATAAATGGGTCATTTTCAAATAAAATGTACCTTTAGGGAAATCAATTTGGCTACTTTAGAGAAAAAATTAAAGTAAGCCTTAGACACGATAATATTGATTATTCTGACACATCAGGGACTTAGGATGACATTTTAATTCAAGAACAGTCAGTTTTCAAATTAATTTACATATATATGAACATATATACATAAAAAATCACATTTTTTGTTGTAATGAGTGTTACTATCATAAAAACCGTCAGATTAACACATAATAGACTGACGTCTGATCAATAAACCTAAAGGTTTTCTTTATTTTTCATAAATATTATTTTTTATTTTAGTTACAATAAAATTGTAAAATCTTGGGACAGAAAAGGTAAATTTTATTTGAAAATGACCAAATGCTTCTAATTTAAAAAAAAAAAAAAATCATAAATGCTTATTTAATCATTACAAAATAATTTAAGCTGTTTTAAGCATTGTTAGTGCGTAAAAATTGTTTTTCTATTCTACTTGTTTGAAATAACTTCATGACTTTTTGGCTTTAATGACAATACTGCAAGACGGAGAATCGATTTTATTCAAGCCAGGGGCAGTAGCGTAGGAATTCATTTTTGACGGGGGTTGCTCGGCACCTCCACTAAGGGGGGGGGGGGTACATACTCTTAGTAGGTGTCTAGGGTAGGTGCCAAACTACAAGCTCCCACCCCCTCCCCTTATAGAAGGGGGGTCCGGGGGTCCTCCCCCGGGAAAATTTTGGTAAATAAACGTTCAAAAACAGCATTTTAAGCAGTTTTAGACATAACACATGTACTAATTTTTATTCCATTTGTAATTTTATAGCCCCTTCAAATCTGACGGGGAGGCTCAAGCCCGATAGCCCCCCCCCCCGTTCCTACGCCACTGGCCAGGGGAGTAGCCAGGATTTACTTGAGGATGAGGGAGAGAAGGTGAAAACTTTATGCTATAAGGGGGTCGAATTTACTTATGGGTCCGTCGCGTCGTCCCTCCTAGGAAATTTTTTAGAAATTTAGTATAAGATTGCGAGTTATTGGCTAAATAATTTATAGATTTTGACTTCAATTAATTTTACTGAAAGCGAAAAGATTATGTACTTATGTATAGGTTATTATAGACCATAATCCCGCCCTCTTAGTTCTGAGGTCTACGTCGAGCGAAAATACTTCTAAATCAGGTGCCCCTTCTGGCTACGGCACTGTTTCAAGCCGAGACTGGCACTGGGGTTTAATTGCTGTGTAAAAAGAAAATGACTAATCGTACAAATATGTTGTTGAAAATGGAATCAAAAATTGTCATTCAGAATATAAGACTTTCTTAGAATAGAATTATTGTTTTATTATTTAAAAAAATGCAAATAATTTCCAGATATTTCTGGGGGCTACTAAAATGTTCTCGGGATTGGCGACCGCTGTTCTAACGTACACTCGTCTACCTCGGAGCAATCACTGCCACACAAGTTGGTTATATATAAACAATCTAGCTTCCCCAGATCGACCTTCTTCTCTCCTCTCTGTACTTCTTAGTTATACTGTTCGAAGTGTCTGATTAAGGATGTTGCGTCAAGAGTCGTAATGTCCACCAAGGCAGTGGCGTATCCAGGGGGGCACAGGAGGCACGCTGACTTAGCCACTGGATACGCCACTGCACCGAGGGACAACCGCAACTTCCAAACTTGTGATTACACATTCTTTAAAACACCGGTACTTCGCACATTACCTAATAACTAATAACCTTATTTAGAAAGACTCCTGCCGTTAAACCCGACCCTACCTCCGTATGCAAAAATAAAATTAAATTGTTTTACTGCTGTTTGTTTTAGGTGATAAACTTTATAATTCTGATGCTGTACCGGTACGGGTATGGAGGAGAGTTCCTGGGAGTGGGAGGTACGTGGAACTTGAACGAAGACAAGATACCCGACGTGGAGATCATAGCTTCAGGTGTCCTGGTGGGCTTCTTCATCTACACGTCGGTCGTTATGATCTCCTTCTGCTTCGGCTCCACCAAACACAAGGAAACCATGGTGGTAAGTAACACTCAAACCTACGTCCTCTACCATGTTGAGCCACATCCTCTAAAACAATCTACATTTCCCTTATATTATCTACTTTGAGCAACAAGTGTCTACAGAACAATCACGCATCGTCACATCCGATGCGTGTTTCGTATTGAAAACATAAGGTTACTATATTGTCTTCAGGCATAATTTGTACTCAAGGGTGGAAATAGAAATATGGTCCATTCGAAATCGTTTTTTATAAAGAAGAAGCACTGTTACAGCACAAATGTTAGCTTTCGACGGATTTACATGTTTTAAGTTCCTCTGCGTCTAAAAAAGTATATCTTTCCGAAGCATCTGCTGCTTTTCCAGGCACAATGAGCGTAAACTACGAAACCGATATTGTTAAAAATTATTATAAATTTTAACAAAAATATACCCCAAGGTAAAACCAAGAAATTAATTTTAATTCTAAATTTATGGGTGCCAGCCCGAAAAATCGTAAAAATACAACTTCATTGTATGTGATGTGCTTTTAGTACACACAAAGGTTCCGTAGCCTCTTTAACAATATGGGCGAATTCGTTAACCAGCATAAATGGCCAGCTGCTTCAAAGTGGCAGTAATTTAAAAATGACTCAGTTAACATTAGACTCGTTTGATATATTATACGTAAAACAAATGCCTCTTGATGCATTTTTATCGTCCAAACACAATAAAAACTACTCCAATGTCTCTAGTTCAAACCGTTTCAAGATATAAATGTTTAATATTTAGAGAGGGGTGTCCTACAAAATATACGACATGAAAAAAATAATTCTTTTCCGTTTAACATTGACGCATTTTCGTTAAAAAATTGCAACCTTATTTGTGTTTGAGGAATGAGTTTTTGGGGCTTCCCTATATTTTCCCTCTAGTTGAGTTATTACAAATAACAAAACTTCAATGTTTCAAATTTGTATGTTAAGTACTTTCGGAACCAGGTGCGTTAACAAACTCAAGACAGACAAACGCAGGTAGGTTAAAACATTCCTCGGTTTTGCCTAAGGACCATAAAAAAAAAAAACAGTCTAATTCCCGGAAAAATCTAGTTTCCTAGGAAAATAGATAGTAAAATAATTAATATAAAAATGCCATTTTTCAAAACTGGTCTTATTTTCAACTTTTTTTTTTTTTTTTTTTTTTTTTTTTTTTGGTTCCTGTATTCTTCACCTTAGTTGTATCTATGTGCAAAATTTAGGGAAGCTTTAATGACGGTAAGTGGTTCAAAATTGGGGTAATAGGTGTAAGATGAAACTTAAAAAGCAAATAAATTTGACACCATTTTTTTTTTTTTTTTTTTTGGTTCCTGTATTCTTCACCTTAGTTATATCTATGTGCAAAATTTGGGGAAGATTGAATGACGGTAAGTGGTTCAAAATTGGGGTAATAGGTGTGCGATGAAACTTGAAAAGCAAATAAATTTGACGCCATTTTGTTTTTGTTTTTATTTTTTTTTGGTTTCTGTATTCTTCACCTTAGTTGTATCTATGTGCAAAATTTGGGGAAGATTGAATGACAGTAAGTGGTTCAAAATTGGGGTAATAGGTGTGCGATGAAACTTGAAAAGCAAATAAATTTGACGCCATTTTGTTTTTATTTTTTTTGGTTTCTGTATTCTTCACCTTAGTTGTATCTATGTGCAAAATTTGGGGAAGATTGAATCACGGGAAGTGGTTCAAAATTGGGGAAACGGAAATGTGCGATGAAACTTACAAAGCAAAGTAATATAAGACCAGTAAGAAGGTCGATGAGGGTTCGATTCCACGCCGGATATGGATTATCTTCACAGCAAATTTGACAGAATGTTGAATAACCGAAGGTAAATAACGATTCAAATTTTAAGGTGAACGGAATAAAAATAGGAGAAAACTAATTATAGAATAAATTCATTAGCAGATGAGTAATGAAAAGCAACATGTAGGTAGATAGGATTGCAAAACATTAGACCGGAGTCACGAGATAACGTCATCCTCCTTATCGAAGAACTGATAACACGTCTATACAACAAAATAACAACATCGACCCCTCATATCAACTCGATAACGCATCGTACAGATCCAATCCATTTATTCTTTAACAATATAATAATATTCTGCTAACTAGAAATAAATACAAAGTTAATCAGACAATACACTGAGAGGGGAAATTAGGCCGCTGAGGTTGTGTTACACTGTACCTCCAAGTTGTTCTTGCAAGGTCTAGAGATACTGGTGTTACTCTGCACCTCTAAGTTGTTCTTGTAAGGCCTAGAGATACCGATGTTACTCTGTACTTCCACTAATACTGTGTTCTAACGCGTAGGCATATCAGGCCGGACCAACAAAAGCATTTCCTTCACACTGGGTATATAATATATTTTCTCACATTGTTAACAGACTTCTTGACCAAGGCATAACACTGTTTTCTCCTCCCCAACATCTGAGACTTGTGGGCTTATTTATAAGTCTACAGTATAAAATAAACACTTCTCAGGTATTTTTACCCGTTGTAACGGACCAACAATCGTGTTTAGTGTTGGCGGGTTAAATGTGCAAATTGCTACGCGGGCAACACAAGAGAATGTAACTCCACTGCGACCACAAGTGGTCTGGTATAATTATAAGGGTATCCCGAGGTTTCACTCCTAATACTAAAAGCTTCTTCAGGGGTGTTTGCGGTTTCAGAAGCGTAACACCTAGAACTTCATTTCAATTCCAACCGTAGAAGCCTACGAACTTAGTGTAATAATGTTTGCTTATGAAGGGTGTTTGTTTTATTGACAGGAAGTGATAATGAACGTGGTGGGTACTCTGATGTTCATCGCGGTGGGAGCCCTGGCGCTGCACTACTGGATCGGGTACCAACAGGAACACAAGTACATGACTGTGGACTCGGTGAAAGAATGCGGTGTGGCAGTGGGAGCCCTCAGCATCGTTTTGGCCGCCATCTATCTTCTCGACACCGTACTGTCTATCATACACCTTATCAACGGAGAATAACGTCCACTCCAAAGACCTCCACTCCACTTGATCCAAACAACCACGAAAATCTACCTTAAATGATGGTATCTGGGTACAAACTAGAGTATAAGGCTTACACAAGACAAGATGCCATTATTGGCATCCCTGGCTCTCTCGTCAAGCTTTCTCCCCCTCCCGCACTTTTTAGTTCCAATTGTAATTAAAGATAAGAAAATTTTGATAATTCTCAAGTTTAAACTGGAAAAGTAAAATGTATAACATCAAACTTTAACAGATTGAACCAATTTAATTGCCGTGGTCGGCAAATCCATCACTTCTTTTAGGATATACATCACGAAATAGAACACGTTTACTATAGTGCTGTATATTTACTTCGTATATTTTATTGATTATTGTTAAAATTATTTTGTTTACCAAGCTAAATAAATTATATTTTTAGTAGCTTCAAACAATTAGAAGCAAGCTTCTGCTAGCAACATTTGCCTATGTATTTTGCAGGTGGATTTAGGCAACAAACGTTTTATTTACGATAACTAAAACTGGGTGGATATATACTACGAAATAATGAAATCAATTTTTAAGGAGAGAGGATCAATAAAAAAAAAAAAAATAGTTTACAAACTTTTTGGAAAATAATTGTTGTGTATAAGTACCTCGAAAAAGGAAATATATTAACCGAAATGACGGAAAAATAAAATTTTAATATTTTAATTTTAACTGATCCTCGGTACCACAAAAATTGTATTTCGTCATAGTTTAATTAAATCCCCTTAAAAATTGGACAAATGTTAGAGGGACCAATATATACACGAACGATTAAGTTTAAAAATTATAGCCTAAATTATATATATTTTTTATTTTCAAGGTATTTCTATATAAATAGACAAACAAACGTAGTACAAGTTTTAACACCATAGGAAACTGTTTTATTATTTAGCCTTTAATTAATTACAAAATAAAATCTCCACTTCTATAATTTCTTTTTAAAAAAAACTCGAAACTTATAAAGATAATAAATGTTTATCAGGAGCACATTCATATCTCTAGAACATGATGAAACTCATTCAATAGATAACACGCAATTACTCGAACTTTCAAACCAACAAATTTAAACAACATACCTTTTAAATGCATAATACAACATACGTAAACCTTATGTGTGTATAAATGTATATAAAACTATAAACTAAACAAGGAGTAATAAAGGACATAGGAGCTAGTGGCTGTTGAAGCTTGGACAAGATTTTATAAAAAAAAATTGTGTTAAAAGAAACTTAAAGACTACTGACAGTCAGAATTCCCTTCACTGATAGTGAGCAGATAGGCGAGAAGAAAAGGTTGAGACGCAACTGATAAATCTAAATACCATGTTTATAGAGGAACGAGAGGCTAATAAATGTCAAGTTATTTGGTTATGGTCCATGCATGATGCATACCCAACCATGTCATGCAATGCACTGCAATCCTGCAGAACATCTAGCTCTCTTCTGCTATCTGGTGAAAATACGAGTATAGTCAATTTAAATCTTAAGAGTTCCGTTCTACAAAGTAAAAAATTACTCAGTTCCTCCAACATAGCTTTAATATTATTATATTATTTGTGTACTTATTTAAATATTGGTTTTTTGCTAAAAATATTTTTTTTAAGTTGGCTTATTCAAAATAAATTTACTAATTTGAACCCATCGATTGCATTTGTGTCAATCAGCAAAAGTATAAATCCAATAAATTTAAAGTGAAAAAACGTTATGCCTTAATAACGTTATGTAACTAACTAACATGTAACATTCATTTTTTTTTTTTTTTTTTTTTTTTAATTTATTTTTTAAATTTGATTTTTAAAACTCTTAAAATTAAGCTGAATTCAACTTAAATCACGTTAGAATTAAATTCTGTTTAAAATGACATTTCAAGTAAATAAGAAAATATTATCATGTAAATATTTTATTTGTATTTTTATTTTTTACTGTAATTAAAATAAATTATTTTATAAAGAGAGGTGGGTATCTATGTTTGTTTTAGTCATTTGTATTTTAATACCGAGTTTGTTTAGATAATCGAAGTAACCATGAGGTCAGAAAAGTTGAAATACACAAGAGTAATAACATGCAAAATTCTCTGTTTAGACAGGCAAGCAGAATCAACAACTTGGGTTACTCTTTTACTTTAGTAACCCCCTAAAAGAGGGTAGCAAAGTAAAATAGGTGACATAAGGACAAAGCTTTGAGGCAAGACAAAGGGATATTAGTCCCAAGAAAGTACTTCGGGCGAAGAAATATCACTTTCTGCGCGTACTACTTTGGACTGAACCGGGCCACCCAAACCACAGGACTACTAAGTAATGGGCACAAGACTACTAGTAAATGGGCTATAGCCCCGGGGCGCAAGCCTTTTTGGGCGGCAATTTTATTAGTGGGACAGAGCAAATTAAATTATTTAAGTATTTTAACCATAGAGAGTGACTTATTTAATAACTTAAATATGTGAGATATTAATAATCAATTTGCAAAAGAAAAAACTAGGAAAATAAATATATAAGTTACTTTTGCTTCATTTTTTGTTCTTGTTCATACAGTTTTTTTTTTAATCTTATATAAATTTTATTTTTTTCGATTAGTCTATAATGTTAACAAATTGACTTTTATTACTTCATTTTTATTATAACTATGCTCCGCCCTCTCCAGCCATTTCGCAAGTAATGGCTGGCATATTTGTAAAGTAGCCCATGGGCGCCGAATATATTAGGACGGCCCTGGGACTAAATATCCCTTTGTCTTTATACTCTTGTATGATAAAATAAAGGATACCATTATTTCTATGTCAAGGACCTGAAGATTTAATATTTCTTTGACAAATTTCCATACTCTTCCAGGCAGGGTTTGCAAAAACCTGGGTTTTTTTTCAGGTTTAATTGGTTTTTTTTAGAAAAATAGGAAACAATTTAAAATGTCTAACTCTTAAAAGTAAAACATAGTTGTAGCTGGTTGTACTTTCTTTTTGTTGAAAATGCGATCTTTGTATGACAGTCTGTGTATAATATGTCGACATTTTTTTCCGACTTTTAACAAGTGAAAAAGGGGGTGGTTCGTTTAGAAATTGCACACGCTTTATTTCACCCACTATCCTCAGTCTATAGCTATTCAGATCTATCGGATTATTCAAAACCAAATAAACCTCCTCACATCCTATCGCCCCATCAGCCTCCTCCCAGTTATGGGAAAAGTACTTGAAAAACTTCTACTACGCCGTTTACTCCCTATTATAAATTCCTTGAACCTTATCCCTAACCATCAATTAGGTTTTAGATCCCTTCACTCCACCATCCAACAGTGCCACAGAATTGTAGATGAAATATCCTCCACCCTTGAGAAGAAGAAGTACTGTTCGGCTGTCTTCCTGGACGAAGCACAAGCTTTCGATCGGGTTTGGCACGCCGGCTTGCTTTGGAAGCTCAAGGGAATCCTTCCCTTCACTTATTATCTCATCCTTAAATCCTTCCTCGAAAACCGCTTTTACCAAGTATCCCTTAACTTATCCACATCCACTATTTTTCCTATTAAAGCAGGTGTACCCCAAGGTAGTATCTTAGGTCCTTTTTTGTACTCTCTTTATACCTCTGACATCCCCGAACATCCGTTTACAAACCTAGCTTCCTTTGCTGATGATAAGTGCATCATTTCATCTCACAAGAATCGCCTTATAGCTTCAGAAAACGTCCAGAACCACCTTTCTCTCCTAGAAACCTGGTTGAGAAAATGGAGAATTAAAATAAATGAGAACAAAAGTGTTCATGTTACTTTTTCATTAAATCGTCATAATTGCGAACCAATATTTCTCAACCAGGTTTTAATCCCTCATTCCAGCTCAGTCCGCTACCTTGGGTTACACCTTGACAGACGATTAACATGGTCACATCACACAAAAATAAAAAGGCAAGATACAAACAGACGCTATAACCTTCTTAAACGCTTACTCAACACACACTCCAAAATCACACTACACAACAAATTACTCATTTACAACACCATAATAAAACCCTCGTGGGCATACGGCATAGAACTCTGGGGCTGCACCAAGTGTTCCAATTCCTGCCGCATACAATCCCTTCAGTCTAAGATCCTTAGAAAAATTGCAAACGCTCCCTTTTACATGACTAACCATATCCTCCACACTGATTTCCAAGTTCCTTTTGTTCGCGATTTCGCAGTTTCCCGATACAAAACCTTCCATAGTTCCTTCTCCACTCATCCTAATCCGTTAGTCCAAAATCAGTCTTCCCACCAAATCCAGAGCAATCCTCCACGACGCCTTAAGCGGCAGTGGCCAAGAGACTTGTTAATAGTGTAGTAGAAAATTTGACACATATCTATATTTATATCATTAATTAATTATTGTTATCTACTTATCTATGTCATCAGCTTATCTGATTTTCACACCAGTAAGTGCTGTCACTGGACAGAATCTTACATCTCGTTATTTCATGTTACAAATACTCTCCAATCATTAATCAACTGTATTGCTTGTATTGTATATTATAATGTTGCAATAAACCAAATTTAAATAAAAAAAAAAACCTATCTAATGAAAGTCTCAAAATGCACAGGCCAGGCTGTATTGAACATTGATGATAAAGGTTGAGATGTGTAAAAGAAAAACTGTAATTGTAGAAATTGGACAAAAAAAAACAAAAAACAAAATAAAAGACATGACTGAACCCAGTACATACCCTGCTTTCTTCTGACTAACGCTAGAAAATTAAATATGTCAGATAAATTAGAAAATGTTGGATGTAGTTTTCAATTCTTGAGTAGTCAGGTCTATTAAAGAATTAAAAACTTCACTTTTTCCATATTTCATACCCTCTTTGGGTCATTCTCTACCTGACTAACTAAAGCATTACATTGGGATGGATTTGTATGTCAAATCTCGTAATTTCACCTCAATTCAGGTAATGCTAATTATTCTTTCCTAGTGGTAGTGGTTAAGAACAAATGTTACAACTGTTTGGTTAATAAAAATTTAAAGGTACAATTTATAGGGTGTTTACTTGTTGGGTATACCAAAAGTAGGGTTTATAACACAGAGTTAACAATAACCCTGTATCATAAATTATATTAATAGTTATATAAGCCCTATAGCAGGATGAGGCTTCCACAGGCTTTTGCACCACAGAGTTAGTTATGTGTAGCTAGTAGTAAGGTCCTAGTACTAGCACTAGACGTGTAGGGCGAACCACTTGTTCAAACCTAGCAATTAGGCCATCTTTTAGGCCCATTTTACAATCTATCCCCATGGTATAGAGAGTTCCAGCCACTTCACACATCCTACCTCTGTACATTGTACCGCCGAAGCGAATATGATGTGATCATTAGTGAGCTATATAAATCAGAGCATCACGGCGAGGGATCGAACCCACGACCTCGTACTGCCCTTGATTTAGTGATACTGTAAGTAATTTAATCCAAACGGCCACGCCAGCTCTCAAATCTGTAGCTAACTAAGAAAACATTACCTGAATACAGGTGATTGGCAAGCGGTATGATTCCAAAGTAATTTTTTTTCAATAAAACCATCTCATTGTAGACTTCTAGTCCAAGGGTGGTTAAATGGAGCTCTTTATCCAGTTAAGTGTAGCCCCCATTGAAAATTTAAATCCTTTTTTTCATTATTTCTCTTGTAAGAATCTTGTTAAATTTACAACAGTCTAAGTGTGAGTTTTAATTTCTGACACTCAGGTTGGCTAATCTACGTGAGAAAAAAATAAAGCCACTAGGCAGTAATCCTGAGGGCCAAAACTTTCTACAAGAGAAAATAATTTTGTCTTGTAAGCCCGACCTTCGTCTTCAAAATCTTAAGCTCTCGTTGGACCCCCACCCCATTTCTTCGATTTTCTCATGCTGTCAAAAGTTAAAATTCATACCGCACAGACTGTTAGTAAGTGAAGCGTTAAAGTTGAATGTAGGTCTTCGGTTAAATCAGTAATTGAAATGTTATACATAATCTCTTCAAAAGTACGTCAATAGGTCGTAAGTAATTTGTGAAATTAAAATATGCGAAAAATCGGACTGTGGCTCTCATTGATCTCATCTGCGTCCACCACTGTTCAAACCAGGTTGAGAATGATATAATAAACATTACCTGAATTCAGGTGAAATTACGATATTTAGAATATACTCATAAAATCATCTCAATGTAATTCTCTAGTGAGTCAGGTTGAGAATGGCCCAATTAGGGGTTGAATTATCACAAAAGTTGTCTTTTAAGTTCTTAATAGACCTCTAACTACTCAAGAAATAATTCAGGTTTAAAAAAATCAAAATCAACTTAGGCATCAATGGCATATTTAACAACCTTCCACTACTATTTTTTTTTATTTTCAGACACATATCAAGCAAAATTAAAAAAGCTTGCATGCAACAAAAAGTTGTTGATTTAGGAGAGAAGTTATCCTTTGAATTTATTTAGCAAATACCAGTGAATAAGCGGGGTAAAGTACTTCTACGAGACCTTACAAAATCCGATATAATAATTGAAAGTGTTTTAGGATCAACCTCATGTCATAAAAAAATGGAAATCTTGAAAGAAATACCAAACAACACTGACAAATAGACTAGTCTGAAAACTTAAAATGCTGCTATTTTACCCGTTAAGATTATTATCACATGTTGTATTAGGTTGTTTTCACTTGTTCAATGCTAAGGTTTTAGTTTTCCTTCCCTATATTTTAGTGATTAGTTTCAATTAGAATCAAAACATCAATTTACAAAATTAATGTTATTTTAGTCAAGAATAAGCGAAAGTGGTAAAACAAGGAGACAATATTATTGGATAATTCACATTATCCAAGATCAGTAATTTGTACTTTTTACTGTCAGTCAGAAACCTATCAGAGTCTGGTCTACATCTACTCTTTCTTCTGCTGAAAAAAGCTCTTCCGGCAAGGAATTTTCTACACCGGCACTTATACATCTGCAATAGGCTCAAGCAATATGCTACCTCTTGAGAAGACATTGAAGAAACAGGATGGTGGGCTATATCGAAGAATAGTGTGTAGAATCATTATTTTACACCTAGAGCCCCCTCATTGCGAAACACAGCAGTAGGTAACTCTAACTGAATCAGTTAAGCTTTAGACAAAGTAAAAGCATTTTAGTGCAGACAAAGTAACAAATTGCCACACTTAAAAATATCAAAAAATATTATATTCAAAAGTCTACTTGATAGCTGTAGATGAGCTGTCGACAGGTTCCAGCTTATATTTACTGTCTGAAGTACCAACCCGTTCCAGCCAATGTCTTACCTTAATGTTTTCCTGTCTGACAGTACAATGATCGAATATCTTCTCTGATGTCAATCCCTCGTTGACTAAAATAATAATTTTGTGAATTAATGTTTTGATTCTATACAATAGGTGATAAAAATATTAACAGGTAAAATAGCAGCATTCTTGTTCTTATGCTTACCTTAGTTACATCCTAAGTTTACCTTATAGTTTTATATTAAGCACATGAGTGTTTTTCATCTCTCACCCAAACTATTTATGCCATGTTTCTGTGACATAAACAAGGCATAAATTCTTCTGGAGCACTGATAATAAGCTAATAACGGCACCTAAGCAAACAAGTGTGAGTAAATCTTTACAGATAGGGTCAGGTGTTAGGGCATATTGTAAAGGCGATTCAACAGGATACATCTGACTATTATTTAGATTGCACACAGAAAATAGCAAATTGCACAGTAGCAAACATTAGCACCATGTTTAGTAGATTATTCCCATGACTACATACAGTATCAAGCCGTTTAATGAATTCAACATAGTAAGGCACCAGCAGTTACAAGCCACTACAGAGGACAAGTTGTGATAAGATGTGAGGGTGTGCAAGATTTTGTTTACTGGAAGGTTATATATCTCCCCTGTTGTAAAACTTAATAAAAATACAATTTAACTGGAAAGTTCTAGAAGGAAAAACATTTCACACAATCTATTTTATAGTGTATCAAAGTTCCACTACTTAGACCAAGTATACTTGGATCGTGTAAACCTTACTTTAAAGTTCCCCCAAACACTTGGACCAAGTGGATTTGACCAAAGTTACTTGGACCAAGCATCGTGTAAACACAGCTTTAGTCTCGACAGTCAATTAAACAAGCCCAGAAGGTGAAATATATCAGTACTAAGAGCCGGCACCACTAAGCCGAGATGGAGGTTGTGCCCCTCGGAGAGAATGAGAAATAATCATGTTAATTCATTAACAACTTAACGTGTTTTTTTAAGTTGAATACAGATTGGACTCAGGCTCAGTCACTAGACAAGCTCATGGGTGAGGAATTAGTACAATAACACTTGTTGCCTTGCACAGAGTAGCCGGTCTTATCATGTCAACAGATTTCATCGGTTAATCCCTAATATCATCATGTAGAATAGTTGGGCTTACCTTCTCGGCTTTAGCTAGGAGGAGCCAGAGTTTCCTCCAAGTAGAGAATTTCTTCATGTCACTGAAATTGTATTGCATCTCAGAAGAAGAATACCGGGTCGAGAACGGAGACTTGTAATTGCTCGCTTCTCTCATCTTGTTTGCGTCCATCGTCCTTAAATTAATTTATAAAAATAACCCCGTAACACACGGCAAATACTCCCAATTCGAATCACAACTAAAAAGAAAGAAATAATACGTATAAAACAAGATACTTTTAATAAGTGACAGAGCAGAGCTGATAAGACGGTGGGAGTAAGAATGCGAATGGCAAATGGACGAATTAAAATCCAGAAATGATCCAGAATCCAATCATATTATGACAAAGAGTTTTGGCTCGAGTTGATAACTGAACATTAAAATAAAACCCAGGTTCATTTTTTATAAGTCAAGTCTTACTATGTGGCAACACTTGGACTTCACCATTTAGAACGAGCGTAGTGAGTAGTAAGTTCTTCGATTAAAAGACTTGGGTTTTGAAAAGTTTGTTCGGGTGTCGTCGAGTGTTTGTTTGTTTAACAATAACAGGCGTAAAAATTAACCGATTTAACGAAATTTGACAGACAGGCGCATCTTAGGATTTGTGACAACTGCATATATATCTTTTTTGGTTTTGAAAATTTACACTTAATATTTGCATGATGGCATTCAATATAGCTAGGGTTACTATATCACCCGTTTATCCCGGAAACCACCCGTTTTTTAATCGGGTTTTTTTCCCCCGGTTGAAAACCCCCCAAAATGGCTAAAATACCCGTTTTACAATGCTCAGAAAATATTATTCAGTAATTTACTAGTGTTACAAACGTAACCCTTAGTACAACAGTTCTCACCATTTTATATTCATTTTAATATAAATAAAAACCCCTTTTAAAATTAATTGAAAACACAACCTCATATAATAAATTAAAAAATTGGTCCAAAACAACTCAGACAAACTCTTATATACGAGTTAATAATTATTTAGCCCATTGCTTTCCGTTTAATATAGTTTTCTGAGGTAGGTACATTTAATTATTATTGAATACTTTATTAAAATGTATTATAAAAATAACTTCTCCTGGGCGGGGAATCGAACCCGGCCTCTCTCGGTCCGCGTTTAAAGCAATTTTCTCAGGAACTAGATTTTTACCGGGATAACGGCTTATATCGTTGGATTCGTATAAAAAAGGACTACATTTTAGAATTTTTTAATCAAATTCGTCGGAACCGTTTTCGAGAAATATTTTTTTCGTTTTTTCAGAGTTTTTGGGGGTAGCGCCCCCAAATGTGGAGCTAAAATTCATTTCTTGAACCTCGGGGTATGTTTTTTCTGAACATGTATGCCAAATTTCGTTAAAATCAGCCCAGTAGTTTAGGCTCCAGGCGTCTGGACAGACGGCAGACGGCAGACAACAGACAGACATTTTTTAAAAACCACTTTTTTGGACTCAGGGGACCTCAAAACGTGTAAATCTATCAAAATCGAATTTTCGCGCCATCACAATATATTCTCTTCATATGAGAAAGTAAAAATACAATACACAAAATAAGAATAAGACATATTTACCATTTCATTTTGTTATTTTTTTAAATAAAATACTACAGATTAAGTAAAACATAATCTGTTATATAACCTTAACCTATATACAGCAGCTATATATAGGTCAATGTACAATTTTTTTTGTTCAAAAAATAACAATTTAAAAATAAATATGTATCATTTTATTAAAAAAAATTATCACAAAATTTGATCTCAGATAGCGACAGTTCTCATCATTTTACATTCATTTTTTCAAAATTTTCCGGGGGAGGAAAATATTTTTATTACATTTCTATAATATTTTCTGTTGTAATATTTGCTAACCTTAGTTCTCAACTTATTCCCGCTCTACAGCTGTTTCTCATGGTGTTTCCCGCCCCCGCACTCCCGCAATATCCCCTGATTATTCCAGATGGGCGAACTTTTTTTTTGTCTTAAATATACTTGTTACTTTTTTATAATACTTTGAAAAAAGTTATTTGTCAAGTGCTAATATTGTTCAAAGTTAATATTGCTAAAAGTTAATAAATAAAACATGGTACGCGTAAAAAATGATTCGTACCCTGGAAAATCGAGAGGCCAACTAAAAGTTCTTCTTTCGCAAAAGTTGAACGCAGTAAGTAAATTTGGTATTTTAATACTTTTCCAAATAATTCTTTAGAAATAGCTAATTTTACTTACTAATTAATTATACTTACTAATTATAAAATATGTAGTTACTAATTATTTTTGAAGAAGGTTGTTGTTAATTTGGTATTAGTTTCAGATTAAAAATGACATAATTTACACAGGTAAATTATTATGTCTAGCCACTGAAACTGCCACAAAAATAAAAATATAAATACAAGATACTGATATTAATAATAATATTATTGTTTTTGACGTCATAAAATAGGTACTTACTTTTACAGTAGTTCTATAATAAAAAAAAACCCCTCAAGTACTTGCAAGCAAGTGACTAAAAGGGTTTCTTCGGTCATAAGAATTCATGGTACGTTATTATTATTTATTTACTTATTTTGTTTAAACAAAAATATATTTTTTTTTATTTTTGCCTTATTTTTAGGACCTGTCCTAATGGGGTACTGGGAGGGGGACATTTTTTTTGCATTTTGTTTTAATTTTTTTAGGGTAAAATGGCCGCCATTTTGGAAACGCGATACATTTTTGTAAACCAAATTTCAATACCTTTACATTACATTCAAGATTTTGGGATTCCATAGTTACGGCCCCCTAAAATTTTTAAAATTTGACTTTTTTATATCAACTCCCGGAAATATCATTGGACCACAGAGATGCATATTCTTGTATTTTTGCCTTATTTTTAGGACCTGTCGTAATGGGGTAGCGTGGGGGGCTTTTTTTTTTAATTTGTTGGGAGGTAAAATGGCCACCATTTTGGTAACATGATATATTTTTGTTAACCAAATTTGAATACCTTTAAAATGATACCCAACTTTGAATTTTCAAATGACAAAAATTTTGGGGCTCCATAGTTACGGCCCCCTAAAATTTTTAAAATTTGACTGTTTTTTAGATCAACTCCCGGAAATTTCATTGGACCACAGAGATATATATATCTATGTATATTTTCTCTTTTTTAGGACCTATTCTAATGGGGTGGTGCAGGAGGGGTACAATTTGGGTTTGTTTTAATTTTTTGGGGGGTAAAATGGCCGCCATTTTGGAAACGCGATATATATTTGTAATCTACATTTCAATACCTTTGAAATGATACCCAACTTGAAAATTACAAAAAATATAAAATATTGCGATCTATTCGCAATTGATCGCAGATCGCAGAAATTTGGAGTGTATAAGTTCGCAATAGTTTTTCTGTTTTTGGGCAAAAAAGTTTTATACCAAATTTCAAGTCTATAGCTTCAGTAGGTCGGGAGATATACTCCAAGATGCGACGGACGAACTACCAAAAGCGTAAGGGTTTCTAGGACGACCTCGAAACCCTAAAAAACACAGTTAATATAGTTTTATTTTATTAAAAAATAAATGTTTTTAGGTACATTAATTTAATAACATTTAGAATAATAAATGTTATTCTTCCTTTTTGCTGAGACCTTAATTCAGAGTTGAAATACGAAAGGGCAAATCTGCAACTAATTTCACTTTTATTTATAATAAATAAAATAAATTTAGTTATTTTGACTTATTAATTACGTAGCCAAAAATATTTTAAATGAATAAAAATATAAATAAGGTATTCAAATATTAATAATTTGGTATTGCAGCATTTCAAGTTTTAGAATTCTAACACAACATGCAGATTGGCCATTTAGGAGCAACACCATGGATCATGGATATTACCTTTGAAACTATGAATAAGTGAGAAGTAGCCCTACTGGCTTAGTTGCGTTCACAAAATGCTCCGTTATTTTTCCGTTTTTTGGTGTATAATAGCTGGTTTTATTATAGTGAGACTATACAGGAGGGGATATTACCCCCAGTTCCGTAGTTCCGTGGAGTTTGATAGTCGTCTCTGCTCGTACAGTAAATATGATTTCAAAAAATACGATTTCAAATAAATCGTAAAAATAGTGAAAAGCAGCCATTATCATTATATAAGGCCAGTCTTGTCGATTTCTCTCAGTAAACTTGTGCTTGAAAAAGCTTCCGATAAATGACACATTCACATTCAACAAGGACAGAACTGTTCAATCCACTGACGCAGTCACCATTATATCGATATTGGCATTTGCTTTGCTCCGCCCTGAACATTGTCCACCGCTATATTGCTATTAATAATAATCGATTATCTCTGTGATTAATGAAGTCACCGGTTAAGGAGATGATAATAGAATTGTCGAAACGCGCAAGATCGGAAATTAGCCCTCCTCAAAACACCTCTCCCAACCATCCGGCTAAGAAAAGACTATATATATATATATATATATATATCTCAACGTTTAAAGCATTATTAGATCTAAAACTTAAACCACTGGCCACAAAAAAGACTAGATGATGTCGTTAAACATGAGTACTTTTAAAGAATAGAGCTCCAACTTTCCAACTGACAAAAAATTAGATGTGCTGGAAAACAGAGACAGAAGAAACAACTTCATGGGCGCATATAGGAGGGCAAACAGGGGCGCTTGTTTTTTGCTTGTATTATCGTATTTGCTTGGCAAATATGGCGGTGTGAGAGCAGGCTCGTCTCTGATAAATCCTATATCTGATCTTCTTGGTCTGGTATAGGTCCAGAGTTAGGAGGGCATCGTCGGGCCTCTGATGAGTCGGACGCGACGAAACGATGCAGGACATGGCGTAATGCCGATCCAACATCTTTGTGACGTATAGTTTAATGTTGGAACAGTTCCCATGTGTCACGCTAGCGTGGCACATCCCTTGGTGTCTCTCACTAACACAAATTGTGTACCTTATTGCAGTGTGCAAAGACACGGTATATATATATTATATATATATAAATATATATATATATATATATATATATATATATATATATATATATATATATATATATATATATATATATATATATATATATATATATATACCTTGACCTAACTACTTTTTTTTAGGCATTTTGGGATTTAGAATTCAAATTCAGTCCCAATCATTTTTTTCATTAGAAAGTTATAAGAAAATAGTTATGTTATAATAAAGAGCAGGGCTCGATTTAAGGCGGATCGCGGCGGAACGGCGTTCCGGGACCTCTCTCTCTCTGATAAATAAAAAATAAAATTATTGGCACTAAGATTTTTTGAAAATCCTTAGTTAAAATTTTGTTTCTCAGTGAGTGACTAAAAATTTGATTAAGGACATCATGTAATAAACATCATGTATTTTTTTATTTTTTTTTTTTTTCCAAATATAAAAAATATCGTAAAAGAATCGTATTAAACAAGTACTGTGCAGAAACGCTGTGCCGAAACTCGCCCGGGGCGTGTAAGACATAAACCTTTTCGTATAAACCTAAAATCTAAGTACCTATTTATTTATTGAGAGTATTATAGCAACACGTGACATGCTAATCAAGAAATTGTTCATAAAAAATACTACTTAATATGAATATGATAAAAGTTTCCACACGAAACACACCTGATTGCAGTGTGGGTTTATGTCAAAAACTGCTTCAAATGCTGTTTTCTACAACCTCTATGGGGGAGGGGGGGGGGGTTGAGAGGGTAGGTTGTAGTCTGGCCCCTCTGCACTGATAAAGAGTATCTACCCCCCCCCCCCCCCCCCCCCTTAGTGGAGGTGCCGAGCCACCCCGTCAATAATGAATTCCTACGCCACTGATAACCCCTCACTATAGGAATCCCTCGGCTTCATTTTTATTTCTGGGTTGATTTAGTTAAGTTATGATTTAGTATTTAGTACTGTAGTAATAACTTACTAATAAGTTAATAAGTTAACTTAATAAGTACTGTTAATAAGTTAGTAAAATAACTTACTCACGCTAACAATTTTTTTTATTGTGACCTAAATATGAAACTTAGCTCAATACAGGCGCAGAACAATTCAAGTAAACCCCCCCCCCCCCATCCCAATATAGGAGAGAACTTTGAACGTCTCTTCAGCAAGTCTCAGAATAATAGTTCATCTTACACTTACAAGTTTTTTTCCTTGTGTCGAGCTAATGTAATTTTCTTCTTTTATAATGTTTTTATTTAAGTGGGGGCTTTATTAGCTCGGATAAGTGAGCGAGGGTTGTCCTATCAATAAAACTAAGTAGCATCGGGCTAAGTAGCATTGGGTTAAGCACCATTTGGATAGGTGACCGCTTCTTTGGGTTCCATTTCCGGACTGGGCCCCCCAACTCGGTGCTCATCAGGTATTGCGTCGCTACATAAATGAGTAGCCGCTTATTAACCTAGACAATAGTTATAATTAATTGATAAATTTATTGCCAGTTACAACTATACTGTTCCGAATGAATTTTCTTTTGGAGTTTTCTCTCGGTGAGTAAGTTGTAAGTTATCTCGACTGTGTTTGTCATTCAAATAAAACGCCATAATTGATGCCAGTGGCTTAACTATGGGCCCGCACAGGCCCACATCGCGGGCGGGCCCCCAAATCCAATGTACCAATGTCAATGGGTACATTGACCCCTTTAGAGCTTAAAATCTAACTACCTTGGAATCAATCAATTTTCTTTGGCAAGCGGCCCCTAAAAAGGGTCCAAATGCCCTAGCTACGCCACTGATTGATGCCATTCAAATTGACCTAGTAACAGGTGCTTACCAATAATACGAAGTAATAGTAAGCTTAACTTTACTCAACTCTATCTCTTCGTATCTCCGAACTGTACAGAAAAACTTTATCTCTCTGGTGATTCATACACGCCGAAAAGTGAGTAAAAGGCCCGCGACATTATGCAGTAAAAATGTTCAAAGGGAAAGTATTGTGATGGCCTAAACTTCTATTTTAATTGTTTTGGGGTATAATTGGTTAAAGGGGGCCTTAAAACGGGTATTAAGGTCGATTTTAATAAATCGACTGTCCACCGTTCGTCCAAACGCGTCGACCCTAAATAATTAATTCGGTTGTAATTTTATAAACAGGTTGTCATAAATCAAACCTCGAGGGATAATCGAGAGATTAATTTTAGCTCAACATTCTTATCCAATCTCCTGCTATTATTAAAAAAAATTTATAAAATGTTTCATAATATATTTAAATAAGATGTTTTTGGAATTTAAATTCAGTATTACTATTTATAACCAAAACACGGCGTAAGCTGAGTTGCAGGGCGTTTAGTTAGGTAAACAAATTATATAATTAATTACCTTTTTCTCTCTCTCTCTCTAAAAAAAACGGCTTTGCTCCTTGCACCTCTAGTTTTTGAAGGATTATTTTTCGGGGCTTCTCTATAATTTTCCTGTGATTGTGTTATTACACATTAAACATACCATAACTAGAAGGTTTTAAGTTTTTGTGTTGGCTACTGTCGGAGATCAGGTACATTACAGACATACATATAAGCGCAGAAATGTATAAGGGTCCTCGTTTTTGGCTGCAGACCCTAAAAATTGCGGCCTCACTAGGAATTTAAACGTGGTTGTTTTATACCTGATTTCCAGCGGTGTAACATTTATTTTTATTCATTACTAACTAGATTCACGTTGTTTCGCTAAGAACGCGTTTTTTGGAAGCTTCTTTGTTATTTTGATTTTGAGGAGTCTATAAAATACCGTCTAGAGATATTAAGATATTTATCAAATATAATTTTCAAAAGTCCTTAATTAAAAATTGATTCCCACTACTATAGAATCATTCTGCAGAGGGTTTTTCCTTCTTTATCTGTAATTCCCCTGGTCTGGTGTCTCATTACATCCCTGGTGGTTTGAAATTGAAATTATTTTTAAAATACATATACATATGCTTTAATCCCTTAAGAGAGGCCCTTTCCCAAGTTTTGACTGCCTAACTTCAAAACCTGTCAATCAGTATGGGCTCAATTCCCTTTCTTCCCTTGGCCCTTAGTTATCCCTGATCTCCAATATATAAAAATGGCCGATTGGAACATATTCATATTATATGTACATATTAATTACAAGATAAAAAGAACGTTTTTAAATTTTCTGTTGAATCATACATGTAATGTTGATAATATAATTGTCATTGTTATAATATAATGTTAGTGAAAAAAATAAAAATAGTTTCGAATTTAATTACTTCACATAAATTACAACCATCTAGAGAACATCTTAAACCTATAAAAGTACAAATCTTTGTACAACGGATCACGGATCTCACCAACTCCGAATCTAAACCGTGCCATTCATATGCCCCCGTGTAGGGACATAGTGAGAGAAGAAAAAGAAAAATGTGTACAAGTAAAGAAGTACAGTTGCAGAAAAATTAAACCGATACCTAGGACACAAGTGTAAACAAACCTGGTTGTCACAAGTCAATTAATTTATTTCTTTGTTTACTTTCCCTTTTTCGTTATCATTTAATGTTAATCTCTTTAAGAACATCACAAATTTGAAACCCGTCAAAATGAAGATTGTAAATATGAGAAATGCCTAAACAAATGAAATAACTCGCGGATTTTTTCCGAACTAACTTTCCATACAGCAAAATTTGCTGAAAACGAATTAAATTCTGCAGAAAGATGGCTAAAAGTATTAAAATATTGCATTTTCATCGTGTTCTGAGCTATTCTAAAAGTTTCAAATGTCTAGCTACTCGGAAAGTTAGTTAAAACTCAATTGCAAGATTTGTACTGGGCAAACAAACAAACAAGAAAGCAAGCTAATAAAAAAAAAAACGAAGTAAAAAAGAATATGAGGCTAAGAAACAAAAAATTGTCCACAAAAAGAAGTGAAAACCCAACAAAAAAACATTTGTAAACAAAATAAGCCAAGTCTGACGTAAAAATTGTAAGATCATAGGTTTAGCCAAGTCTCCCCCTGTCCAAGTAAGTTCTATTAGGTCCAATTTATCTAGTAAATTAATTATGTTGAGAACCTTCAGAAGAGGCCAATCCACAGTTGGGACTTTTAATGAGGTAGTAAATTCCGTCAAAGCCACAGAACAGGGAAACCACATCTTTCGGAAAATAGTACTGCTGGTGAGACTAGAATGAGAAACGCTTTACATCTAGATAGAAATATGCTGCATGAAACCACGGAAAGAAATTGCAGAAAAGGGTCACAACGGGGGCAGCACAATGCTAGATCCTAGGCCCAGACCTATGAACCATTTTCTATTATGATATCCTTCGTATGGAAATGCCCTATGAAACTTTCCTAATAGGCTAAGCAGACAGCATTGAAGCGATTATCTTGGCGAGGGACGTTGAAAATGCTCAAAGATAACTAAATCAAGTCATGATGAGGGTAAGCCTAAGGATGTCAGAATATGACTTCAGATTAGCCTTGAGACCGAGATTGAACTGCTTATGAGACCTCAAAATTTCCACAACCATTAATATAAAAATAGAGAAGGAGATTATCAAACTAAATCTGCCATAAAATACCTAAGCGTGAGGCTAGGCTCCAAGCTTACCATTTGCGAACAGATCAAATGCGCCGTGGATAAAGCTTCCAAAGTGACTGCTGCAATGAGTAAACTGATGTAAACTTTCGTTAATTTCACATCAAAGTGTTTCACTTGGACGAGCCTCGAAACGCGAACTTTGTTTCCCAAAGTCAATTTCATCCAAGCAAATTTACTCTACCGTGGCTAAAGAAGTTTCACCTCAAAAACTATCAATTATAAATATATACATGATAATACTAACAAATAAATATATATGAATAAAGTGCTTAGTTAAAAGTAAAATATTTACTTTTTTCACCTTATACTCTCACCTCATGTTAATATATTAATTTTTGGTGTTGGTGTTGTGTCTTCCAGCCATGTTATATGAATATACTTAATACCCGCAAAGTTAAAGTTAAATTAATGTTTAAAGCAATGTTAAAATTAAATTCCTGCATAAAGGGATAATTTATAAGGTTATACTAAATATATAAAAATATATAATGCAATTGAAGGAAAAAAAAGTTTAATGTTTGTAATTAGACACAATTTTCTTTATGGAACTTATTAGCACATAACAAGCACGTATCAAAAATATCAATATGCTTAACCAAAAATATTAGGAAACTAATTTTTATTAAATGAACGATTAATGAAATGAAATAATATAGGTCAAAATAGCACCCTTTAAAATAAAGCATTAAGTTTAAGATTATATGTAATAACTAAAAAATCGGTACAGTACAAATCGGTAAACTTCACAAAAATTAAATAATGCTAAAGGTCGACCAAGAAGTCATGGAAATCTGAGGAGTGCGCTAGTGTCGTTTTTTGGTGTCATGTATAGTCTGGTTTTATTAAAATAGACCACTGTCAAAAAACACAGTGTTGTTCTTTTGTTATTAATAATTTTATTTTTGATAAATTCAATATTTTTCGCAACAGGCAACGGCTAAGTCGGATTGTACGGGCCCCAGAAATTTTTCGTACTTTTTCCTACTTGATTTTAGAGAAATTATATATGTATGATTTGTTCATAGGAGTGTTTATATCCCTTTGTCTAAAAATATGTTGGAGTACAGAAAAGGATACACAAAATTAAGGTTTTTAATATAATATACGGGATTTTATCACCTAACCTCAAAGTGGGGGCACGTACAATCCGATTTTACCCAGGCAACACTGTACCTGATAAGAAATCACATTATTTATTGATTTTTCATAGTAATAATATTAATATTCTTTAAATCTAAATCGATTTTCTTCTTTCTTAAACTTATTTTTTCTTCCTCTTTATATCTGAGTTTGATTTTTGATACGTTACTTTTTTATTTCTGTTTGTAAACTATATCTAGTCCTATAATATTAAAAGTTGCTTTGTATTACAATAAAATTAATATCTATTTTATAACTTTAAAATTCCGTAATAAAAATAATGAGATTCTAAGATAAGTTTCACTGGTTATTTTATTTATAAAAAATATAATGGGGAAAAACAAAATAGAAATTCGCTAATATTATTTCGATTAATTGTCATAGAGAACAATCATTTTTATAAAAACAAATACATATTAAGTTTGTTCCAACCCTGTTATTTGTAGCGTTCTTTGCATTTGCATCGTTTAGGATAGTTATAGTTGTGACTATTGAGATGATTAGTGTGACGTCACAAAAGCTTTCGAAAATTTAACTCAGTGTTTGATATGTTCCTTTTTCTTATCACCTCTTATCAAACCCATGTAAAATGAATGGGAGAATTTTCTCAACTTTTTAAATAATTAATTATTAAATTATTATTGATTTATAAGAGTTTTCACCCTTTGAACATTGTTGTACTAAGTCTTTTTTAACGAGTGTAACAAAGAAAACATTAAAAACTTTCGTTTCAGTTATTTAAAATGAGTATTTGTGTGAAGGGTCATATCATCGAAAAAGCTATTTGAGTTATTAATCTTTATAATTGATTTTTTGTATTTCCTGTTGCCATAAAAATCCACAGGGTGTGTTCGTGTTCATAATGTGTGTCCGAAAATAAATGTTCCTCAAGTTTTGAAACTCAATGAAGTATACTCAGGGTACAGGACTTGTAGAAAGATAGTGATACTTAATCTGCCAGGTAATAAAAGATTATTTGCAAATAATATTTTGTTCCTGGTTACTTACAATGTGCATTATATTTAACTGATGTTGGAACATAATTATATACTATACAATAGATCCCTGACCATCCTAGGAAAAAGACACGTTGATGACGAGACAAAGAGCAGACTGTTATTACAATTATTATTTGTGTATTTTTTGTTATCTATATTAACGAGTATAATAATATAAGATATGAGTGCCTCGCATGTATACTTGTTTAAATTTTTGATTAAAAAACTAATTTAATACATTAATTTAATATTACTTAAAGTACTCTGACATACTTTTACGAAGAATAGCTTTGTCCTCCGAAAAAAATGAAGTATAGATGAAATTTTCATAACGCTCGAGAAGGTGGAAGACATAATATACAAACTAAAATAGAAAAACGATTTAAAAAATAAACAATAAATAAGAACGGACCCGGACGGTATCACCACAATAAAACACACTCACAATAATACTTTTTTAAACCACTAGAACGGCAATTTTTAATGTTTTCTTATCTTACATTGTTAAAATAGACTTAGTATAATAACTTTCAAAGGTTGAAAAGTCTTATAAATTAATAATAATTTAATAATTAATTATTTAAAAAGTTGAGAAAATTCTCCCATTCATTTTACATGGGATTGATAACAGGTGATAAGGAAAAGGAACATAACAAACCGATTCGAATAAATTATCGAAAGTTTACGCCATCTTGTGACGTCATTACTAATCATCTCTATAAAAACAAACAAAACAGGAAACCTAACAGATTGGAAACCTTCTTGTTGTTATTCGTGAGTTTTGACATAACTGCGCATGTCATACAAACTAGAAATGGATATTGTCTTTTGTCTTAGTACCCGACTGTACTGACTTCGGCAATACTCGGAAGTTCCGACTCTAAACCAAGTTAAGCTTTCAGTTTCTCCCGTGTTCATGACTTCTTGGTCGACCTTTAAAATATACATAAAAATAGTCTGCCAATTAGAGTGGCACATAGCTTCCTCGCGTCCTATTTTGTATAAATTAATTATTTTATGCTTTTAAAACCTAATTATTGTCAAATGTATTCAATTTCCCACCTGATATTTAAACCTGTCAAAGTTGTTTTTATTTTTCACATGAATTAAAGTATAAATTAAGCAACATTTAAGAGTGTAGACGGTTGAAGTTAATCTAGGGCTATCTCCAGGCTATTTTTGACAAACCATCAAAATTTCATAAAAATAAGTTGAGTGGATGGGACCGACAATGATCTAATTATCCAAATTTCCATCAACCATCCAAATTTCATCAAAATCGGACCTGTAGTTTTTAAGGTATGTTGGTTCACAAAAATTGAGCGACAGACACGGAACCAAAAATTTTCCTTCATGTGTGAATCGGATTTCTGTCTTGGAATTTTTGAAATCGGAGACCTAAAAATGTTTCGTTCTTCAGAACGATCACAGCTTCCGTTACCTTCGGTAAGCTCGGAAGCAAAAAAAAAATAAATTGTATAAAAAATAAACGGCTTTTAAAGTTTAAATTGTGTTTTTTTACGTGCTATAATATGTATGTGCAAAATTATCAATTATATCGTTAACATTCAATGTTCGTGCCGTTTGAACCTCGATACTTGGGATTGCAAGTCTATTCAAAAGGTTCTCGCGACATTGAGGTTCGTAGCTAAGTTTTTAATAAATTTAAGCTTTGAAAAGGATCGTACTACAGCAAATGCTGCCGATGCTGTAGTAACGGGTAAAGTATGAAATAAAATTATTGCTGAGCATGCTTCAGGAAAATTAGATGATAGAGTTGATATGTCACAAATCACTATTTTAGCCTAATCTCTAATATTTTGAGCGTGTTCAGTGTGATTTTTCATTATTGATCTAAAACTTATTATTTACAACTTAACTTTATTAAAAACATTTTCTTGAGGGAATAATGTGTCCGTCAAATCATTCTTGTATTGATCACTTAACTCTTCTGATTTCCTAAATAAGTCGTCGTCCGAGAGGTTAAGTAGATTTTAGGGCTCTATATGTTAAATTTAGAAATAACATCACTGAAGCCTTTAAACCATTCCTTCAGCCATACAGTTAAAATATCAAATATTCTATAGTATATTTCTACTTTAAATTTCTTTTCTTGACCATTCACGCTTTCATCTATACTAAGCTCATCAAAATGACGTTTCTTTACAGGTATTCGTATAACTAAAAATTTTGCATTAACATTCCAAGCTCTAGCTAGTTTTTCAGATAATTCCTTCATTTTTTAAAAGCCAACACGCATATTCTTAATAGCTTCATATGTTGTTTTAATTATGACTTTTTTGTTTTTCTTGGGCATCTTTCATATCAATAGATTTCGTTTGAAGATATTTACTTAAAGGCGATGTGTGAACAAATATTTTTGAAAAAATTACAATGAAAAAAATGAAATAGAAATCTTCAATTTTTGATTTCAACCCTAAAGCTTCTGCCCTTTCTTCGGAATTTTAAGAATTCAAACTTATTTCGGTAAGAACTTTTAACTTTTAAGACATCTTTATACCGAAAAGCTGTTATTTTCAATGGATCTGGATAACTTTAGAAATTTCTATCCACCACCAAAATAAAAATTTATTCACCCCCACATCTTACATTATCAATTAAGTGTTAAAAAAAAAAAAAAAAATGACAGTTTATATGGTGCCAAATCGGTCAAGTGCTAGACGTAAAGATGCATCACTTGTCTCTTGAGAGCCAGGTGGCATAATGTAAGTGAAATGTAAGGGGTGTGAAGGTCATGTTTACACAGGTACACAGGTAGTGTAAGAATGGACCAGTATGACGGCTAGTTTGTCGTGGCGCTAAGTGGGGAGTCAAGTTGGGGTTGTTTGTAGTCTTAGTTAACCCCTAGCTAAGTGGCGTGTAATGGACTCGAGCCAATGGAAAGCGACTGGACAGGTAGAGGTGGGGCGAAGGACTAAGGGGTACTACTCAGACTCAAGTCAGTCAGTGTGAGTGCCGTGACTTAGTATGGACGAGGAGTGCCCCGTGTCGCCGGGTATAGAGTTCGACTCGACCATCAAATCGTTCCTCGAACAGGACTGCCTACTCACTATTATACAAGGTACTTAACTACCTTGTTTCACTCTTAATTCTTTATTAACAGCATTTCTTCCTTGTTACTAGTGATACAGATTATACAAATTGCTTGCACGGCTTGTCCTATATTTATTATTATTAAACAAAACAAATACCTTGAAAGGTTTTTTTAACTCGTCGCAGATTGTGTATTGTGTATTGATGTACATAAATATATATATGTATATTTGTGCACCTGCATAACATTTTTGGTTATTTAATTTACTCCCTGTTAATGATCATTTTTTAAATATATTTGCATTATGAACTGTATAACTTGATAGTAAGCCAGTGACGATGCTTAGTCCCAGTTTCCTTTTCCCAGTTAACTTTGCCTTTTATAAACATGCTCTGGGATTCAGTTTGATCGGTCCACTAATGGGTGAGGTAGATACTTATTTACATGCTCCGGGATTCAATTGGATCGGTCCACTGCTGATTGACTAGGTACTTATCTACATGCTCCGGGATTATGTTGGATCCATTCACTGTTAATTGATCATGTACTTAGTTACATGCTCCGGGATTTAGTTGGACTGGTCTGCCATTGATTGATCAGGTACTGTAAGAAACAGACGCGTTAAAGATCGGGCAAACACTGTTTACCGAATCTTAGCTTAGCGCCAATATTTGCGCTTGCTAAAACTGAAACTTTTTTGTAGGATACAAATAAATAAAATATGTATAAACGTTTATTACACGATCCGGCTTTATATTATATGCACTCTATTTTATTATACCCATGATATAATAGAAGCGAATCTTGTTACAAATGAGCTGTAAAGCGGTGCTACTCGTACAAGGTAAGCTGGGTACGCTTGGATTTAAGCTTATCGTTTCTTTACTACTTTTTGTGGTTTGGATAAAACGGACAGAGTAAATATGATTTTATTATGAGATATATTTTTTTATTTTGAATTTCTTTGTCAACTCGACTTGCCGGTGGTGGCAGTGTACTGCTGATAAATGATTAGACACAAATAATGAGATGATAATAAGTTTCTATTAGAGGAAAAATTTTAGTGTGGGTGTTTTAAAGCCCGAGCATCAGCGGTGATGATATAAATATAATTATGTGTACTCCAATATAATAAGAAAAATGTATCGATGCTCGCATGTTTTTAAATCTTTAACCGTTATGTATACACTCACAAATGATTAATGTTTAAGAGGCAATGTCTTGGACTAGACGGGCAATGTAAATACGGTTTAGAACTGGGCGAGCAATGTAAATAATGTCTTAGACTGAACGACAGTGTAAATAATGTCTAGTACTGGGCGTAAACTTTTAATTCCGTTTATAATTATATTGTTGCGAAAGGTGCGTCCCTCCTTGGCCAAGCCCTTGGACTTGTCTACCTTGAGAAAGTAAAATGGTTATTTTTACTACTATAACATGTTGCTATATCTAGTTGCATGATGCTATGGTATTATCTACACGTATGTTGCCTCCACAACTGTGCTATTTACTGTGCTATCTGTTAAGTATTGTGGTTTCTAGACCTGTCCACAACTCTTTACTACTGTACTTACTCTTTATACTTATACTGGATAGTGGTTCAATATATTGGCTGCCGTATTGTTAACTGTCCCTGACCCTCCAAGCTATGTGTAAAATACCAGTAAATCATACAACGAAGCCTCCCAACTATGTGTCTACTACCATCAAATCAAATCAAGAAGTTCCCAACCATGTGTCAAATACCATAAAAAAAAAACATGAATATTAATTTAACTCTTTTTTAAAGGCAGTCTAATATTCGCTATCAAGTATTCGCTAATTAATATTCGCTATTAATAATTATTGGCTATTAAATAAGCATTATTGATGTTTAGGCAACAAACTCAACAATTTTGGTTTTTAAGTTTTATTGTTTGTTTATTTATCTTTAAATGTTTTGCTACAATCTCGAAATGCACTGAGTGCCGGGCTGCCAGTTATAAGCTGGCATACCGGCTATAACACCTTCCCTTCCACTCCTAGGGCTTAGGCCTGGAACTGTTCTACACATTACTTTAAGGCCTACTTACTTATGCTAAAGGCTTCTCATCTTCGTGGAATTAGAGATCAATCTTCTTCCTCTTTAGGATTTCTGCGCGTTGCGTGCTACGCAGTTCCAATTGTCAAATTTTCAGCATGGCGTCCACAATATGATGTCGCTCGAACGGACCAATCTCCTCTTCGAGTCCTGATCTTTGCTGCGCCCATCTGGTACAGCCAAAAAAAGTGTGTTCCAAGTTGTCTAGTGTATACGAATAATAGAGACAGTTAGATGATGAGAGTTTCTCAGTTTTCTATAGGTACGATCGGAAATACCCGAGCCAATTAAGTTAAAGAATTATCATCCGTTGTCGTTATAAGTTGTTAATTTTAGACTGGGCTAAATATCTCTTATTAGTGAGTGCTTATGTCCTGAGGAATAGCCCTTTCCAAAATATTAATTTCCTGTCTTCATACAGGCAGCACCGGATTTAGGCATAGGCAACATAGGAGGTCGCCAAGGGGCCTGGACCACAAGGGGGCCCACACCACAAACAATTTTTTTTATAATACTTCCATTAACTTCGGTAAGCTCGAAACTTGGAAGCCAGACCAACATAGAGCACATGAAGAAAGCACCTGCACACATTTATGACAAACATCATGTCAATGTAAGTTTGTCACTTGATAGGTTAGTTTTTTAAATATTTCTTCAAATCAAAGTGGTCACATACCAAGTGACAAACTAACATCATCTTGATTTTGGTCTACAAACTATTTTTTTTTCTCAGGATCATGAAAATCACATTACCCGCCAAAATGGACTAGACATAGTCGTTCTCCGCCGGTCTGTTTTTATTTAGTGGCCTATGGCCAAGCTAAGTCCCGCAGAGGAACATAGCCGACCAAAAATTCCTAATGGGCACTAAAAGATTAACATACACACAAAATTCAGTAAGTCAGTCACTTTTTTGCACGTGTTCTCCTGGACTATTAGTCATGTTAACAAAAGAAAAATTGCGGAACTAAATAGGAAAGTGTTAATATTTTGCATAAGTTGTTTCTTGATGTTTGAAAATGACCATATCAAAAGTCCTAAATGTTCTGAGGGGAGCTGTGGCTATCTAGGAAAATTGGTCCAATTTTCAAGAATATTAGGTTTACCTTAAATGTCATTATATATATATATATGCACAATTTAAAGATTATTAAATAGTCAACAAAAAATGTCAATATGATTTATTAGTACAAATTAAAACTATGTGTACTCCAAACAAAGATTATTGAACGGTTTTGTAAATTTTACAACCTTTTAGTCTTTCTTTCAAGCAAACAATTAAATATATTCTAACTGCATAATCCATATAATAGTTTGATCTCAGCTTTAATTTATTGCTTAACATGTTTTTTTTTTTTTGTTTTTTTCAAAAGTTATAGTTATTTAGGAAAATAGCAAAAACAAAAAAAGAAAACAAGGACAATCTTGAATTTCAATTGAAAATATATCGAAAACCATTAGTGTTATTATCATATGGACCTTTTTTGTAGACACTTGTATGATCTGTAATTATGCATAAAATTATGATGGTAATAAACTTAACTAATTTTAGTAGTTGCAGAGAAGTCGTGATGAGTCAGTCATGGTATTAGGATTTTATGAACGAATATAAAATTAATTCAAGCATACACGTATATATATATATATATATATATATATATATATATATATATATATATATATATATGTATATGTATATTTAATACGTTTGTGCAAGTAATTTTGTTTAAACAGTTTGTCTTGAACATGTCGTATAAACCTGGGAATTGAAAAAAAAAAACATTTTGTTTTATGGCCCAATGCAAATTATATTATGACAGCGCTATGTAGGTTGTGCTTATACAGTATACATGACTGTTTACAACCTATTCTTATTGGATTTTGCTCTGTCACATAAGCTTCCAAAATATTATTCCTTTTACCTGGTTAGAATGCATCAACCCCTAATATTGACAAAACAAGAAAAAAACAAGTCCGGTTATTTAAAATTGTATGCAGTCATGCCAAGCTCGTTACACAAATCAAGTGTTAAAAAAGAACAATTGTGGTGGTGTTTGACACGATGCCAGCAGGAGTCGAATAAGTGATGAAAAATCCGCTAATTTATGACTGACTCTGAGTCTTAAACAGTAATAAAGTGTAGCGGCACGAGACAATGCCATCTTAATTCTCATAAATATCCACAGTTTGGATCGTTAACAAAAATAATCCTGTCATATTGTTTGTATTTATATATTAAACATAATTTATAATAATAAAATATACCAGTTACACCAGCACATCTCTAGGTAGAGTTTCACATCTCTTGGTACAGTTGCTTTAACAAATTTTTACAACTTACTCTGTTGAGACTGTAATGTTATAGTGTGTTTTTCTTATGGTATATAACCTATAAAATCTTAATTTATATCTTTATGTTTTGTAATAAATTACCAGAATTGACTGTGATTTGTGAGAGTAATAAAGAACAAAATCATTTTCGTAATCAATAAATACATTTTTAACTCTATTCTTACCTATATATTATTATGCGGCATTTGAGACAGAGCGTTCATTCCATTTTTTTGTCGCCACTGGCCACTCGAAACCTCAAATGCTACCGAATTTTCCTCGATTTACTATAGAACCAATAAAAATAGTAACTAACGTTACGGAGACCTCTAGACAACGGAATCAAAGTGTATTGCTATAATTCATTTAAACTCTTAGCAAGGATTCTGACCAAAAATATATTTTTTCCGTGGTAGGCTGTGAAATAGTAACTTTAGAGCCTAAAAGACATAGGTAAAATCCATTTTTTCATTACGTGGACATAAAAAATCTTTTTATTACTCCTAGCTGTAAAGAAAAAATCTTTTACGTCCTAGGAACTAAAAGATTTTTATTTTCCGGCGGGTAGTTGTCAAAACTTCCGTTAGTACCGCTGCAGTCTTTGTAGAAATGCTTCTAGTACGATTAAAATCCACTAGATGTCAATGCGTTTTATTTATCTTTTCTTATAGCGTAACCTCTTTTTAAGGTTTCTTTTTTTAAGTCTTAAGTATGTACTAATATTTGTTATTATTATATATTGATTAGTGATTAATATTTAATGTTTTTTCATTGTCTGCTACCTCGAAAAAAATAGCATATGCTACGCGACTGTGAAGTGTTTTTTCTTTACCTTGGCAATATTTACTGTCTCGCTTCGCTCTACAGTAAATGTAATTGCCGCGGTACAGAAAAAACTCACTTCACAGCCTAGTAACATAATATACTATTTTCCGTGCTAGGCTGTAAAATAGTAACTTTAGAGCCTAAAAAACATAGCTAAAATCCAGTTTTTCATTATACGTGGACTTAAAAATCTTTTCATTACTCCTACACTGTTTTGAAAAAATTGTTTACCTCCTATGTAATTGCCGCGGTAAAGAAAAAACTCACTTCACAGCCTAGTAACATAATATACCATTGTCTATAACCTAAAAATACGATGATCCCTCTTATCTGTCTATATATATTTTTAATTATAAAACTGTTTTTAAAAGCGTATAAGTGTATTAATGAAAATAGTTATTTATTCGTGATATTAGGGACGATTGTCCTCCCTCCTTGTATTCGCACCCGTGCCTGTGCTTAGAATACAAAACAAACCCTCAACAAGTATTTAATTCGTATATTGTTATTTTCTTTTAAAACTATGGATTTGCTTTGTTTGTAAATCTGAAGGCTAATTGAGTATTTCAGCCGTATCTCGTACTGAAGGAGGGTACGCAGTATACGCAGGTGCAGAGGTACTGCACAAGTACATAGATACAGGTGTATATTATTTAGTGTTTGTGATTCCACCTTGGTCCCCACACTTCCTCTCTCTTTGACAGGTACAACTAAACAAAACCTCTTTCCATTTCAAATTTAACTGACCAATTCATTGGCTTTTGGTTTTTCGTTGTTTTCCTTTAACTAGTTTAATATTATAATTATAAGTAAATATATCATCAAATATTTTTGGCAGACCTGAGATTTTTTAGAAAGGGTCTAGTGTAATTTAAGCATTTTTGGCTTAAAAATCTGTTGATTCCTTCATTTCTTCCATTTCTCTAAAATCTTAGTCCTAAGGTTTTATCAAGGCAATGTAGAGACAATGTGAAATATTTTTGAGAGTACCAAGTAGATTTCACGGCAGGTTGGTGGTTCTGTTGATTTCGATCTTAAACTACCTGCATCCATCCAGGTATCTGGTCCACCCTCCGTTTTGTAGCCTTTCCTACTGGGGCACCCTTTTTTGGGAGGAAAAAATGTTTCTGACGTGTGGAAACGCCTGCGTGACGGAGCCCCGAATTGGAGGCCGGTTTACGGAATGACGGATCCGATTAGATTATAAGGATACTCGGAGAGCCTCGTGAGATTACGTCAAGTCGGATCCACATCAAACCCCCGGCATTATTAAGTCTTAAGTAAACCTTGAAAGAGGATTTTTACCTCTAGTTCTCCCTTGAAAACAAAATACAAATGAAGGATAAATATACGGGGTTAGTTTGAAGTTTTAAAAGCTGCGGTAACACGACTCACCCGTCTAGCTACAGGCCAAACTAGTCGTTTTTTCGTCTATGTAAATCTAGCAATACCCAGACCGAATTCCTTCCTAGTCAATGAACAGTGTTGATCAACTTACTTGGGACGGTGTGGTTTTATAATAACATAACATATGCTTTATAATAATTGGGTCTGTTGATAGAAGTTGTCTGGTGGTTTGGAATATTCATAAATGGTTTGGCATCTTTTCAGATTGTTTGTAATGTTGTCAGATAGTTTGGAATTTGGAATGTTGTCAGGCGGTGTTAGTTTCTTATTTAAATTTTAGTTGATTAAGATCGTTAGTAAAGTAAACTAATGAATATATTTAGGAAAAAATAAAAAAGTAACATTTAGATGATTTGCTTGAAAGTGTAAGGGGATATAGGAGCAGGTGCAGTGTACTGGACCAGCACTACACTGGCTTCCACCAGCACTCAGTCTTACTTCCTTGCATCCATTTTGCATGTTTACATAAACTACCACAAACATTCGTCATCACCTCCTCATCTTTCCTTATTATCTCGTCACGTGCTTTTTTCTTCTCCCAGATACAGTATTAAATTGTTTAGTTAATAAACATTATATAATAAATCGGGGTGCAGTTAAACAAGTTCATAATCACTTGCCGTCGAAGATATGCTTGAGGGAGGTGCATGTTGCCGTAACTCTTACTGTATTTGAATAATAAATGTTAAAATAAACGCGGTTAAAACATTCGACTACCTGCTGGCTCATCCACTTATAAAGACCTAGATTCTTTGGTAAACACAACACGTTTTTACTTATGGCTGTCCAGGATAATTTGGTTCGACGCGTCCCCCCCCCCCCGGAAACTCAGTAGAAACGTTTCCGTTTAAAAAAAAAAATTATATCGAAGACAAACATCTGAATAGTCTGCCGATTACTGTCACGTAGCTTCTTCGGGTCCTATAATGTAATCTCAATGTGAAATCAAAGTTTGGTTGTTTGGACCTGTTTCGATTCGCAGACGGTTGAAATTAATATAATACTGGCACTGGAGGGGGAGGGGGGGGGGCCCTAAACGTTGCGGCAATTTTCGACATACCATCGATATTGCTTTAAGATTTTCTTGAAAGAACAATGTGCTACTTGATTCCGATGTGTACTTTTACAAATATAGTTGTTAGTAAAACAAGTTTGTGAGCATGCTGAAGAAATGGATGGGTGCAAAAGTTTTAATTATTATTGAATTAACAAATAAGCTACCATCTGATTTTCATCAAAATTGAACGAGTATAGTTATTAAAGATACGGTGTTCGCGAACATATTAATTACATAGACGCGGGACCAAAAATCTTCTCTGATGTCGGATTTCTGTCAAGAATTTTTGATTCCGGAGACATAAAAAATCTCTTTCTTTAGAATAATGACAATGCTTTTGTTACCTTTACTTAGCTCGGAAGGAAATAATAGTTGATTCTATAATATAGATATATAAAGAGGAAGAAAGTAACCAAATATATCCATGCAACTTAACTTAATAATTAAGGAATGTATTTTAGCTATTCCATAAGTTTTATGAGGCACTAGCCCCGTAAAACGCGAATCTGAAAACAAATGTTGAAAAAAAATTATTTCTCAAAAATGGTTCCGACGATTTTTATTAAAAAGAGAAATAATAAATTTTGTTACGTAATTTATACTTATAAATAAGTCGGTACTCCGGAAAAATCTAGTTTGAAGGTTATTATATAAAAATTAATGTGACCCCACAAGATCCTTTCAATTCTCAGAGAGGGCACATTATTCATTAGAAATGAAATTTAAATTAATTTTAAGTCGAATAGTATTTTTTAAAGTAGTATTTCATAAAACTGCGAATCGATTTTATTATGCTAATTGAAAGATCATGAACAGATGAATAAAAGAGCCACGCGATGCTTGGATTATATAATAATCTGAAGGGTTATTATTGCTGGCAACATTTTATTGATAGTGTGTGTTGGTGGTTATATAATTCAAACTACGTTCTAGATTCAATAAAAATCAATTTATTTGGAAGTATGGACACACTAAGACACTAAGTGCATCATTCATCAACCTTCTCGATATGCTGAGTAGTTATATACTGAGAGCGTGCTGAGTTGTCTGTTGTAGATATATTTAAGTAGTTACACGGAGAGTATGCGGAGTGTGTGAGTTGTAGATATGTTAAGTAGTTACACGACGAGTGTGGGTGTGCATTTTGTATGTAAATGAGCTGGGAACCGGCTTAAGGTCACTATTCCAAAATGATTTGGCTTTTTTAAGAAATACATTTTTTTTAAAATATTTATTTAGTTACTTAATTTATATTTATTTATGAAATGACTTGTCTCACTTATCAAGTAATGTTATCGTGCTAATGCTAAAAAGAGTGGGTTTTATTTGCTTGATACTTCAAGTAACATAACAGTAAACTCGAATTGGGAGGGAACACTCGTGGATAGAACTCAGGTTTGTGCTGTTTACTGCCGTGTACAAATATTTAAACGAATGAGAATAAAGGATACGGCTGGAGCAGCAGTAGTCTAATATTTAGTGTAGTTTGACGTGAATCTCTCCCTCACATAATTAGTTGTTTCGATTGTTTTCAAGTCCATGTCTGGATATCATGTGTTTCTTATTGGGTTGGTTTGTTTTATTCTTGGAGCATTGTATTTATTCTCGAAGAAGTTTGTTTTATTCTGGGAGTAATATGTTTTTTCTAGGAGCGCTGTGTTTTATTCACAAAGTAGTTTGTTTTATTCTGGGATTGGTATGTTTTATTCTCGGATTGGTTTGTTTAATTCTCAGAACGTTGTGTTTTATTCTCGGAGCGTTGGGTTTTATTCTCAAAGTAGTTTGTTTTATTCTGGGGTTGGTATGTTTTATTCTCGGAGAGGTTTGTTTTATTCTCGGATTGGTTTGTTTTATTCTCGGAACGTTGTGTTTTATTCTCGGAGCGTTTGTTTTGTTCTCAAGTTTTAATTTTGGAGCGTTGTATTTTAAATGTAAATCCGTTTTAAAATGTAAAGGACGCGACGTCCAACAAGTGAATAAATCAAGTTTTTATCTGATGGTCACCTCGACTCGGAACACGCATTAATATACTAAATGCGAGTCTTGGTTTATATACGGTTCCATCCAGCTCCTTCTGTCAAATCAACAGCCCTATAATAAACTAACTGCGAGTCTTGGTTAACACGGTTCCATCCAGCTCCTTGTGTCTAATCAACAGCCTTATAATAAACTAACTGCGAGTCTTGGTTAATACGGTTCTACACAGCTCCTTGTGTCAAATTAACAGCCATATTATAATAATCTATCTTCTAGTCTTGGTTCATACGGTTCCACCCAGATCCTTGTGTCAAATCAAAAGTCGTATAATAAACTAACTGCGAGTCTTGGTTCATACGGTTCCACCCATCTCTTTGTGTCCTTGTATCAATCAACAGCCAAATAATAAACTAACTGCGAGTCTTGTTGGTTCATACGGTTCCACCCAGCTCCTTGTGTCAATCAACAGCCATATAATGAACTAACTACGATTCTTGGTTCATACGGTTCCACCCAGCTCCTTGTGTCAAATCAACAGCCATATCCTTAGACCTTACCTACAAATATCAAATAAAAAGAGAGCTGCATCAGATCACAGTATTTTACTCAATCAGTGTGAAATATTTTAAAAAGAATTTAAATTATAATCGCCTCCAGCACATAGGCTCTATTGTCTAGGCTTCTTGTTTATTTTTATTTTTCGTTTTGATCAATTAATTTAGTATTAATATAATGAGTAAAAACTCTTATCACGAAAGTGTTTCTTATTTAAAAAAAAAATAAATAAAAATAGTAGATTGTCTCCATTTCCATTCTAAAATATTGGAAGAAACGTTCCCTGTTTCCTATAATTTGTTAACCACTCGAAATCGAAAAGTAGTGGTATTCCCCTACTTTTATTTGTAATTATAATTATTAATTTCATAAACAGCAATTTTTTCACGTTTTAATTTTAAATGAAGACTCTGTGGACATAACAAGCACCTTATATCTCATAATATGAGAACTACGCCCTCATCTTCATATATGACAACTACGTGTTCGTGTTTACTATATTTAAGTCTGCCTTTACTACGGCCTGCTTCCTTCAAGCTGACATATCACGAGCTTGTTTTCGGTGTCTGAACCTGAGTCGGAACCGGGAAAAGTTGAATTGCGACCCATGTAACAAATTTCCATTGAGTTGAGTGTTGAGTCCCATAGAAAATTTGACCACCATTGAATTGAATCCCATAGAAAATTGTAGAGACATTGAATTGAGTCCCATTTGACCTGGCTTGATACCAGATCTATTGTAAAGTATAGGTTCTTAATCTTAAGTTTTTGATAAAAAAAAACAACACTATTTAATTTAATTGCAATGTATTAGACGTAAACAACTGTTATTAAAATAAAAACATGTTTAACGGGGGGAAGATCTTAAAAGATACAGATTACAAATTGAAATCTGGTTATCTGACAGTTGTACACAATACCATCTGATGTCTTTAAAAGATCCTCTTTTCCCATAGTTTTTTTTCAACTTCTTGGCTGATTGGCTCCTAAGTTTAACATAGCTCATTCACTCTGGATCTTCAATAATGTATCCACAATCACTAATATATTCAGATGGTCTGAGTTGAACGAAGCTAATAAAAAGTAACACAACAATATCGGCACCACAATTTTATATTATAAAACATACGCTTTTCGACATTTATATCATCTTCAGTGTAAGTGTTAGCATATAGTGAAAGACTATTCGCTATGTTAACACTTACACTGAAGATGATATATTAATGTCGAAACGCGTATGTTTTATAATACAAAATAGAGATAACAATATTGTTGTGTTACTTTTTATTAACCTCTCTAGTCATACCTATGAAGTGGTAGCACAAAATCTCTTTTTGAGCTTCTTGGGAATAAAATACATAATTAGTAAGAGTGTATACTGGTGGAGGTGGAGGACTTGTGGTTTTATAGCTAGAATTTTAAGCTAGAATCATTTAATAATGTTATCTGGTTAAAGAAATGGCAGTGCAAAAAAGCATTTTTGGGAACTTGAAAAGTTGAGTAAATTATTTTGGGCAACTTCAATGTTCTATCTATATAAACTCATTTTACTTTGCATAACGCATTAAACTTACTTTCAGTTGAAAAGCCAATTATTATCGTCCATATTGTTTAAAAACATGAAATGTTTATCTTTCATAGACTGCATTTTTTCTTATGTGTCTAGCGCATTTTTATATATACTAGGGTACAAGAGGGAACAAGTATGTCTAATATATTGTTTATTGTAAGTCATGTCAGTAGTTATTATTGGGATGACATCACCATTTTTCGGCTCTCACCTCCTACCTACTTTGGACGTACCCTATGTCTAACCGAATCAAATGCAAATATCTCTAGGGTTGACACTAATACATTTAAATGTTTTTACAGAAAATTGCTTCTTTTTTTTAAATAAAAACGTTAAGATTAGGATTGGGGCGGTGCGAGGGTGTGTTAGCATTTTCATTGGTAGCAGATCCTGTCAATATTTTGACATCAATAATATCATTTTTGTGGAATGAATTATCATTTTAAATAAAGAAATTATGATTCGTTACATAATTATATGTTTTAGTTTAGACATAACACAGTTTTAGAACTGTCAATGAAAATATGAAATGGAAATTCAAAAATGAACTTATAACTTATAATTTAATTATTGAACCGGTCATTGATTATGTTCGAACTACACTAAAAAGACATTACACATGACGTAAAAAAAATACATTTATAAAATTGGATAAAGCCAGTAAGTTGGTGAAGAAATGGAGTACGAGCAAATAAAGTAAAGACATCGTTTGAAATGAATGACTGCAAGTTTAGTGAACTCATACAGCAAATAAACTCACTTCTTTATAAAACGGTCATACGTCATTTATTAAATATTTATGTATTATTAAATTCATAAACTATTTATAATTAAATATAGAGGATTTATATTTTGGAAGAATTAAAACTTGAAGTAGACGGCATTACATTATCTTATGTGCATGTATTTGTAACCTGTTTAGATTTTTTTTTAATCTTAATAAACTGGATTTTTGCGATCCCTCTTTTCAATATGTTGAATATTTTATTTTATAATGTCAGTTCATTTGTATTGGTTTTGGAATGACGGAGGTGGGTTTGGTTGGTAACCAGTTATTCTTTACTATAAGTTAACATCCATTTTAGAATCCGTCACTAAATCCTTAAAAATAAGGCCACTTAACTGACGCGACGCCTCGACTTTATAAGATTACACAATACATACATACATATACGCAGGCGTACTTTTATTTATATTTAATACGTAGACGCCGTTTAATATATGATCACTTTGAAAGCCATACAAAGTGATAACATTAACCCACTAATAATAATATAAGCAATAGGTGCCACTGGAAATATTTATAATTAAAATGAATATAACATTTTTTTTGAAATACCGTCGAAATATCAACATGCAATTTTCTTGGCAACATCATAAAAATGGATGAGAGATTTTAACGGGTGGTTTTCTCTTCCTCACTTGTAATCTGTTTTTATAAATCGGATCAATGATGTTGACTAGTCGAAGGGAACTACAATACAACTGAGTTTGAGAATAATACCTCATTATGGCCGCGACTATTATAGTGCTCCGCACCGTCCAATATTTGTTAACGCAGTTTAACAATAATTAAAGTTTACGTTTATTGCAGTGAGTAGTGCGATCAGTACAAGTAGTTTGTCTGAATATAGATTTTCTGTCCCTTTTAAAACTTCATCAATCATAGAGCTTTTACAAACATTAACCTTAATTTATGATGAAGTCGGTAGCTGAGAGAAGTACTCACTTCGTGCTACCAAGTACAAAGAGTGAGCCAATAAGGGTGCCATACCTTTAAGTCCTACCCCGTAGAAAAATATTTATATATTACGAGGATAAGTCTGAGGTTGTATTTATGCAGCGATTTCGGTGTGGCTGTATTAAGGTAACTTGTAGCGATCCTTGACACCTTGTGTTTTGGTCGAGGACCGTCTTACCTTTCTAAACCTCTCCTCCTGGATTTAACAAAAAAGGGGAATACCTCGTGTCTGCCAGAGTTTTACCTGAAAAGGTTCGGGTTTTTTTACTCCAAGATTATTTTTAAAGTCCCTCCTGTCTGTTGTAGGCCACCTTTAAATCGTTCCTATAAATTATACTTTATAGTAACTGTGGTTTTGTTGGAAAAGGAATGGTCAAACTAATGACATGCTGTTTATCGAGTATTGAATGTGAGGTTATATCGTGCTCGGATATCACATCCCCCACTCACACATCACACATCACCATCCTTTTACCCTTCGTCTTAAAGTTGTCGCTCAAGGCTCTATTATATTTATTTACTAATATTTTGTTAGTTATTTTTTAAGGTAACCTGCCTTAATTGTTTTGGTTGTCGTGGCCATCTACATTGTTTAAAAATAGTGGTATTAAATAAAAAAAAAAACTATTGTAAATAGGATTGATGTTATTGTATTACACGATAGTCGTCTGGTAGCAGGGGTTCCGCCGAGTTAGCAGTTAATCTTAGGTTTACTGTCTACTTCCTACTTCGTCCTTCACCTTGTTGCAATTTAAATAGTTATTGTTATTATTGCAAATTATTAGTTGTTTTGACAGAGATTTTGTGGTCACTTCATAATTATGACTAGGAAGGTTAATAGAACGTAACACAACCTATTGTCGCCACAATTTTATATTATAATTAACAAACATGTTTCGACAATTATCTTCAGTGTTAAGTGATAACTTAGTAAGAGTAACATCTCAACTAAACTTCTCTCTTCTCTTAACTTCTCATTGGCGAATTCTAAGCGGAGCTTCTAGGCGGACTTCTAGTGCAAAAAAATATCAATGACAGAAGAAATGAGTTGTGAATACAACTTGAAAGAAAGGAACAATTTGGCAGAGTTCGGGATAAAATATCTGCTAACAAGCCGGCAGCAAACATGATATAAATAATTACCGACCCACTTCTCCTTTGCCTTCACTTTCAAAAATATTTGAGAAAGTAATTAAAGCTTTACCGTTTAGTTTAACTATTTAGAAAGTTTGAGGCTTATAGATTAACTTCAAATCGGATTCAGACATGGGCTAATTACTAAGATTATGTACATACACATATTATAGTGTATGTGTATAAGGCATTTCTAAATCGGTTATAGAGATATTGAATAATGGTAAAAAACTATATATGCATAATGCTTGATTTGAACAAGGCATACTCTCAGTAAACAATGAAAAAGTAGGTTTTAGAGGAACCTTTACATAATATAAATCATATCAAACTGAAAGGTTCCAACAAGTAAAAAAGTTGAGCATAGGAGTTCCCCAGGGGACTTGATTGGGAACTATTCTATTTTTAATTTTCATATATAATTTTCTACTTACCTACTATAAGACGTTTAACAGTTGTATCTTAGCGTTCAATCAAAAAGAAGTAATCGTAAAGATAATTTAATTTAATTTAAAGAAGCTAAATGAAAGAAGAAAATAAATGTAAATATATGTATATGTATATATGTGTGTGTGAGTATGTATGTGTGTGTATGTATATATGTATATGTACGTGTATATGTATATGCATATACATGTATGTATATGTATGTGTGTGTGTATGTATGTATGTGTGTGTTTGTGTCTAGTTAATAAGGCCATACTGCGAATTCGCAAACCACGGCTCAGGCCGATTTACTAATAAATAATGTAAATTAATTTTCTCTATCCTTGTATCAATATGTATTTTAAATTAGTAATAAAAGGTTATTTATTTATTTTATTTATTTATATATAATTTTCTACTTACCTACTATAAGACGTTTAACAGTTGTATCTTAGCGTTTGCTGATGACTCTTTTGCTTTGTTTCGTCACGTCTTCAGGCGTTTCATTTTCCATATAGCTACAAAGGGAGCGAAAATCATCAATCATCGGCTAGATTATAATAAACTGTCGTTGAAGATTAAAAACTAAATTTATTATAATTTCAATTACTAAAGCCTTGTTGGTTCAACAGTGGCACCAAGAGTATAAAGAAGCCTGTCTGCTTGTGTCTAAAAGTAATAAAAATAAAGAAAATATACATATTTTGGATTTATAATTGACATGAACTTCAAAACTCAAGTGAAATATTAAGTTCAAAAACCTGTGCCCGATATTGTCAAATTAAAAATATGTATATACGGCTTCATGTCAATCCATGCTGCAAATGGAATCCTTGGCAAAGGTGAAAGAGTCGCCAAATTCAATTTGGCACCCCCTCGGATGCTGCGCACAGGGACAGCTGTTCCCCCTTGCACCCCCTATAGCTACGCCGCTGATCAAACATTGTATTTGTTCATATTAGATAATAATATTATAGACTTTATTACTTTGCAAGTTATATGTAAATATTACACATATAGAGATGGAGTAATTAAAATAATTATTTTCTAAGATCACTGAAGGCCACAACTCAAGCTATGGTAAATATATAAATAAATAAAAATAAAATAAATTTGCGTGGCTCATACCTCCCTCGCGTCCTGTCGCTCGATAAATAATAAACAATTACTTATTGATAAACAATTACTTATTAATAAAATACTCTGCCAATTAATATAGCACATAGCTTCCTCGCAAAGAAAAGACCAAATTAAGAAAAATACCTCGATTAAAATAATCAAAATGTTGGAACGGCGCGGCACTGTTCCAGTAAATATTTAATAAAGTTGAAGAAATTTAAACATTTGTTGGAGAAACAAAGCCTCCAACAAGCACCAAAGCACATAAAATTAATTTAATAAACAAATATAAAACTGCAACCAAATCGTAGAAACCGCTGTATAAACAGTTTTTTTTTGTTTTACCCCCCTCAAAACTAAAAATAACACAAAATAGAATATAAAAGAAATTAATCTACTATGCAAGAGCTTTTCAACGATATACATAATATTATAAAAAAATTAACTTTCACATTTGTACCCCTGTACTCTAAGGCAACGGTGGGCAACCCCCGGCCCGCGGGCCAATTGCGGCCCGCGGAAAGATTCTATCCGGCCCGCGAGATATTTTATAAATAAAGAAGTAATTTAAATAATTTATTTTTTAAAATTTTATAAGAAAAAAAAAAAGAAAAAAGTTTGTTACAAAGTAAAGTGTGTTGAAAATCGTTGTATTTTCATGCCTCACCATCACTGAAATCGAAGCTATTCCAGAAACATTTAAAATGGAACTTTATAATCTCCATAAAAGAGTCAATTTAATTTTACATCTTTCCATGAAAATGGGTCGACTGAAGAATTTCCAAATTTAGTTGATAATGTGAAGTATATTTACTTTTTATTTGGATCAACATATCAACAGCTTTTCTCCAAGATGAAGTACTTAAAATCCAGATGCGCATTTGAAGAACAACTTGTGCTTGTGCATCACTAATTGAACCAGATGTAGAAATGATTTTGAAACCAATATAGCATCATACATCACAATATTTTTTTCCAATTTAAAATTCTTTATTTCATACTTTCATAGTTTCAATTTTAATTCAATACATATTTCACATGTAGAAATTAACTTCTTTTTTATTTATTTCTTATTTCCTGACTAAAACAATTACAGGTGTTAAAGAAAGATGTCAATTACCTACTATTGACAAACACACACACATACATATAATATATATATATATATATATATATATATATATATATATATATATATATATATAAATATATAATATATATATATATATATATATATATCTTTACACATCTATACCTGTTAACGAGACTATAAACTTACTTGAACACAAATTACTACTCAACCACGACCGACAGACTGTACAACAACTAATAAATTTACTACGCACTACTTTAAAACAGAACTACTTCAGTTTCAATGCCAAGAATTACTTAGCGACAGACGGTTTGGGAATGGGTCATCCAACATCTTCCATAATGGCTGAGGTTTTCATGCAATCCTTAGAAGATCTGTATGTACCTAAGCTAGCGGAGGTATTTGGCGTGGTCTATTACAAACGTTATGTCGACGACTGCTTTCTGGTAATCGAGTCTGAAATAGAACAAACTAACGACTTACTGACGTACATGAACGGAATACACCCTAACATTAAATTCACCTTAGAAACAGAAACAGACGGACAACTTAACTTCATGGACTTAACCTTGTCACGAACAGACCACAAACTGACTTACAAAATCTATAGGAAACCTACAGCAACCGACCACACAATACACGCAACGTCAAACCATCCAACACAACACAAACTAGCCGCATACAGATCCATGATACACCGACTTAATACCACACCTCTGACTCCCGCTAACTATCAAACAGAACTCGACACAATACACAACATAGCTAAAAACAACGGATATCACAAACGTACCATAAACAAACTGGTAGGACGACACAAGAATAGGACCAACATGACACAACAAACGACACCGAACGACTTTCAATGGACTGCACTAACTTACGTAGGCAAAGAGACTTATCGACTCACAAACTTTTTCAACAAATATGACATTAAGACAGCTTTCAAAACAACAAACAACATAGGGAACAGACTAATAAAACGACAGACTAACAATAACATTTATGACAATAGTGGAATTTATAAACTAACTTGCAACGACTGCGACCAAGTATACATAGGAAGGACAGGACGCAACTTACAAACTAGGTATAAAGAACACATACGATCTTACATATACAATAGAACAGACTCTAACTTCGCTAACCACCTACGCAAACACGGACACGAACCGACGACAATTGACCAATCAATGACATTATTGCACAAAGAACAGAAAGGACCAAGACTCGACATACTTGAAAAACTTGAAATTTACAAACATAGGACGACCAACAAGACCTTAATTAACGAACAATTACTCACTAACTCTGACGTAACATTTTCAGCACTTAAACCACCAACCAACAAACGTAAACGAGACGACACAACTTTAACGCATACGCTAAGTAAAAGACCTAGACTAGACTAGACTGAACTTTTCGAACACCCATCTCTTTTTTCTTCATCAATTTCTCAACTTTTTCTCTTATTATTCTTCACATATTCTTCCCCTCCTAAAATCATCCTTTTCTTTTTCTCTATGCCAACTCTTATGGTTCTTTACATCATCTCTGTCCGTCGCCCACCCTTCACTCTATTACATCGCCTTGTCTCTATTCAACCCTTTCGTCTATTGCATCATCCCTCTACACAACCTTCCCTTCATTGCATCATCTTCTTTTTCGCGCACTCTTCCCTTTGTTTTTTCGCCGTCTGTGCACCTGACACCCCCGTCTCACGGGTATTTCCTTATCCCCTTCTTTTGTATATATATCTTCATCTGCCTCCACCTTTCCAACTTCATTCTCTCATGTAGACTCGATAAGTGTGTTGAGTGCTACGAGAGACTTCGACTCTGCTGATGATGGCGTTTAGCCGAAACCGGTCCAGTGATCTCCAGATCAAGCAAGTATTGACGGTAGGGATATCCTCATTCGATAACGTACAAACTTGCGGTAACTACTCAAAATTCGATATATATATATATATATATATATATATATATATATATATATATATATATATATATATATATATATATATATATATATATATATATATATATATATATGCGCACTCTAACTACTGCGGCCCGCGAAAAAATAGTAACATTTATTTTGGCCCCTGCTATAAAAAAGGTTGCCCACCCTTGCTCTAAGGTACCAAAATTATATTTTTAAAATACAAACAATTCAAAAGGGCATTAATTTAACTAATAAATACATATAAATAAAAAACCTAATAACAAAAATGTTTTTAAACCCTTTAACCTACAACAAAATTATAAATCGGTACAAAAGTACATATACAAAATTTTCAAAAAATCAACAAATAAAATAGCTTTAATGCACATATCAAGGCCTTTAAAATGATATACGACACAATATTAAAAACCAAAAAAAGTGGTCACGTGACACGGCGCACGGGAAAAAGTTTACTCGCATGTTCTCAGCAAGTAGGATGAACAAATGAAATAAAATATACTCAATTTAAAAAGCATTAGTGTGAGATTCAATCACCGCAATCAGAAATAAAATCAGCCAACTATTATAGAAACTATGGCCATTCAAAGACAAAAATGGAAAAAAATAAAACCAAAAAATACCAAAACTATCACCATCTAAGGTACAACCGATGATGATACGACAAAAACTCATAGGACTAAAGTTGTAGATCTTTTAAAAATAGTTATTACTTGTGCTATCCATTTTCTAATACGACTTACTGTTTAGTCGCAATAAGCCCCCAAACCAGCTTAAAAATCAAGTCACCCATTATTATTTTTTTAAGGGGGGAAGAAGGGGGAAAATTAAACTTTATATATTTATTTTTGTTTACAATATGGACGTTGCGCGTCGAATGGCGCAAACCACAAGTCTCTAGCTCTTCTGGAAGGGGGTAAACATTAATGTCAGTCAGTGAGTCAGTTAGCCATGCGGCTTTATAGTATAAGACATATTAATTTAGCACGTTTTAAAGTGCGCAGAAGGTTGAAATTAAGCAGGTGTTATTTGCAGGCTACTTTCGACAAACCATAAAAATTTCATAAAAATCAGATGATAACTTTTAAAGATATGGCTGTAAATAAATGTATGTTTGTGAGCATGTGGATGACAAACAAATATGAGCAGAAGGTTGAAACTTATATGAGACCAACAATGGGCTACTTATGACCTACCACCTAAATTTCATTAAAATTGGACGTGTAGTTTTTAAGATATGGTGGTTCGCAAAAATTGAACGACAGACCGACAGACAGACACGGAACCAAAAATGATCCCTGATGTCTGAAACGGATTTCTGTCTTGGAATTTTTGAAATCGGAGACCTAAACTTTTTTCGTTCTTCAGAACGATCACATAGCTTCCGTTACTTTCGGTAAGCTCGGAAGCAAAAAATATATTAACTAATATTTAAAAAAAAAAAAAAAATAAATAAATAACCAATAAATACATATATATAATAAAGTAAACATTTGATTGTGTGCACGCGCGAGAGATTAATGAGGGTGAAAGCTTAATTATAGTATGAGACCGTGGGAAGGCTAACTTATAGGGACTTATTCGAATCATTAAATTAAGACTACTATAGTTTTCAAAATATAGGCGTATGCAAAAATTTTAACGGAAAGACCACAGACACGAGACCGGAATGGAGACTGAAAGAGGAAACACTTAAAAGGAGTTAAACCATTGCATTGTTGGGTTACTATACCCTTTTGACATATATTTATTTTTTCTGAGACGATGGCAACTCGGTGCAATTGGACCTGCAGGTATCGTTGATTAGAGGTTTACTCAACTCGGTGCAGCTGGACCTGCAGGTATTGTTGATTAGAGGTTTGCTCAACTCGTTGAAGCTGGACCTTCAGTATCGTTGATTAGAGGTTTAATCAACTCGGTGGAGCTGGACCTGCAGGTATCGTTGATTAGAGTCAACTTTATCAATTCTGTAGTTAGTTACTGGGCGTTATAAGACAACTTACGTTGTTCTGTGGATCAGAGATTGCTGTTTGTTTGGTGAAAGTGTGGAAGTGTGTGAGTGCCGTGGACTGGAGGGTGTACACGTAGTGGTGTGATGCTACTGTGGGAAACCTGTGGGTAAACCAATACAGGTCCTTGTGGTTTAAGTCTTCTCTTACATTAACCTTCACTTCCACCTCAAAATATAAAATCTCTCATTAGAAAAAAAATCACCCTTTAATGTCAATTTTTTCCCGGGTTAAGAACTATTTTAAATCTTTGTGTCGTCTTGTTTAATCAAACAATTATTCTATTTATTTTTATAAAAAAATAAAAAAGTGTCTATTTTGTGATTGCAAGAGGTCCATGTCGTTATCCATTTTGTTTACGCATTTTAACTTTGTATGGGAAGCAGAAGTACCAAGTAAATCAATAACTTGGGTTAAGGGTAAGACGATCCCGGTGCGTATCTGTTCCATGACGAGACTGGGGGCCGCCGCCGTCACCGATAGCCTAAACAATGAATTTACGCCGTGTTAAACTTTCTAGACTGGGATATTTCAAAATACCCGCCTGCTTTTGACGCTTCTGAAAAATAACTTGAAACTTTAAAAATAAAATATCATAATCTGCAGACTAGAGTGTCGGTCACCCTCCAGGAATGACAGCCTCAAGTTTTTATTATTGTGTTGTAGTTTATGTAGCATGAGCGTGTATGAATTAAATTCCGAAGCGTTAAAAATTCTCATTTATCCATCTACTATGTAATATTATTTTTTCGTGCATTCCGATAAGTTCTTTAAATGTCACAGCTAGTTTTGTTTCGACGGTTTTATTTTAGGGAAGCAAGTAATTCGGTTGTTTCGCCCAAGATCCTCCAACTCACGAGACAAAAGTCCAAAATACTTTTCAGCTTGGTTTTAGATTTCAGATTATTAGAGTTGTTTAAACCAGTCACTTGGGTTCACATTCCACAATCAACTAAAAAGTTTCTCTACTTCATTTTTATTTACCGAGACAAGTTATTTGGAGTGGAGGTAGAGGTCTATATATGAAGCTGATTTTAAGCTTTATGACTCCCACTTGTTTGTTTCAAAGTGTTTAAAACTTACTTTATGCGCTCGTGAAATATATCTCACTCCTCTCTAATATTATTTGGTCAGTCTATAAATATGTCACTGAAGATAGCCTTCAAACTTTAATAAATTGTCATATATTAGTATTTTAGAGGGTGAAACCGGTTTGATTTATAGTAAATTAAAAATTGTGTTGTTGACTAATAAATTTATATTTTATAATTAGAGTGTTTTATTTTTTAAATTGATTACCACAAAATCTCAATCAATACAACGAATTTTCTAATATTACTTTCGCAATTTAACTTTGTATTTTGTAATGAAAAACAATCCAAGATAAACCCCTGGGGGGAAAAAATCCTAACATCAACTCTTTCCCTGGACGTCTGTCAATTCGGCTGACAAATAGCCTTTTAGCAAGGGACTAGTAGTACACCATTAGCAATCAAATCGTAAATTCTATTTAAAATGATTGGTAAATGTAGACCGTTTGGAAAAAATGTATAAATTAAACGGGCGATTTGTCCTAACTGTTGTATTCATTTTTGCTTCCGAGCTTACCGAAGGTAACGGAAGCATTGTGTTCACTTTTGAGAACGAAAAACTTTTATGCCTCCGATTTTAAAAATTCCAAGACAGAAATCCGTTTCAGACATCAAGGAACATTTTTGGTCTCGTGTCTGTCTGTCGGTCTGTGTGTCCGTGAATTATGAAACGTCTGACGATAACTTTAGTAAATGTCTACCGATTTTGATGAAATTTGGTATAGACATGTCCATTTTACCAATGCTCAGGACGAGTTCGTTGGACAACATTATTCATCCAAGCGTTCACGCACAACGCTCGCGTAAACGTGAACTTCAAATTTAAATTTGGAATTTTAGGTCGGAAAAAAATCAAACTTCATCTATTCAATGAGACAAACATTTTTTTCAAATACAGTTTTTTAGTAAAACCAGCAGCGACACCGGTATGAAGTGTTAAAGATCGCTAAAACTATTAATAGTTTTTACAAAATAAACAATATAATAGAAATAAATTAATATAACAATAATGTTAAGGTTGATATAACAATACTTTTAATGTTAATATAACAATAAGTACATGATAGGATGCGAGGAAGCTATGTGCCACACAAATTGGCAGTCTATTTGTAGTTGTGAAACTATGAAGCCTCAACTCAACCACACTGGACAGCAACACGTCTCTGTGGTCCACCACTAGGTTTCAACCAAGTGGATTCAAGCATTTTAAGTCAAAACATCATGCCGAACTGACTTCACTCAGAGTTGTAAGAAACAATTTAATAAGGAGCAAATGAATGTTTTACGAGTATATTGGTAGGATTTTCAACAGGTGGACCACGAAATAGAAATTGGTTGTTGCTTGAAACAAACTTGTTTTGCTTATTAACCAATTCTGTCAGGACCGTCGAGTGGTTGTCACGGAACCCCAATTAGCCGCAGCGAGGTTGGTAGAAAGCCAAACCGACTCCCAGTACATTTCGTATCTAACAGATCAATTAGCCGACTCATTTCAACGTCTCGGTGAAACATCTTGTAAAGTATTATTGGCTCTTGCCGAGTAAAATGTTTCAACAAACTATTTCTTTGGCTCAAATGATATTCCGGAAATAAAATGTTTTGTTTTTAACTTGGTGCAGTATCAATATAATCGTTTTAATTTGTTAAATGTCAATTAAACTATTCGGTTTGAAGGAATAAAGTCTGTGAACGTGAACGTGTAAGTGTGAGAGTAGTGGATTGTTGACATCATCCCCGGTCGTTGTATCTTGTAACTTTCCTCAAACCAACATGATCCGTGGCATTACAGTTCATGGATGTATTCCGCCTGCCAAAGGACAATTATTCTCGAGCTAACACCAGCCTCTAAATATATATGTACCTCTATCTGGCAATCCTTACGTCGTAATATTCTCTTGCAATATTGTTAGGTAATATATCGGACCAAACACTTGAGAATAAATTGGAGATAAAAGTAGAATGTCGGAGGTTTAGTGCACGGGAGTAAGTACTGGTATTCCGTCTCCGTAGCATTCTTACAACTAAGATAACCAAAATATATCCTTCCTATTCTTTCACATGTGTGGTACTTAAGCATTTGTCAAATTATATCTCGCATTTGAACGTTTCTGCAGAAGGACTATCCAGTATTTTTGTCCTTGGTAATATACGTGACGTCTTAAGACGGGCCTCAATTGATGTGGAGTAAAGTTACTTGATTGTACTAAGGGGACCGCGGTTCGAGGGATACCTCCCGAAACCTCGTAGTATTATATTTTAAGTATTATTTACACTTTCACCCAAAAAAGAACCGCAGTGAAAGTGTTTATTGTAACGCTCGAAACATTCCAAATTGTGCAACAGAGACCTGGTTTGCCAAGAGTAAGCCCTCCAATAGGATGCTTGGAAATTTAGCACTAGTTGGCAGATAAGCGACTGGTTTTTACCCTCCTGAGACGAGGTACTGGCGCCAGAACCATAGTGTTATTTATAGTCACTCTACACAGGTAAATAACTCGACTAATAGATGTATGAGGGATTACGCTTTCAAAATACCTTGTTTTGAGAGAGGTGTCGTCGCTACCTAATTACATTTTAACAGCTAGGTATTTGTGTTTCTTGATTGGCTATTATGGCCGGACCCCCGTGTTTTTTACATCGGATGTTAGAAGACAAGGTGATTTTCATTTTATAGATTACACAGTCACATATTTCTCCGAATCAAAGGGGGTCATCTAAAGTTACAAACAAACATCAACTTGATTTTTTTCTAGTAATTTTTTACTCAGGATTATAACAATCACCTTGTCCGCACCAACGTGGGTGGGACATGGCCACCCTCTTCCTCTATCGGTATTTTTTTTAAACCACTTATTGGCCAGCTATGTCGCACGGACGAACTTAGCCGACCACTTATTGTTGGAGGCAGGGCCAAATAAGCAAATAAGCAGAGTGGCCCAAACCGGGGGAGCCCAGAACAAAATCTATAAATAGAAAATATAATATATTTATACCCGATGTTGGTAAACAAGATGATTTTCACTAGATAGGTTGCTTAGTCAAATTTTATTTTTCTAAAAAATAAATTATATTTATAGAAAATGGTACATTTTATTTGACGTGTATTTTCATTTTTATGTATTCAAAATAGATAGGTTGGAGACTCTACAGTAATAATTTAATGTAACCTGGTTATACAAAGTTTTAAGTTTTAATTGTTTTATTGTTTTCTTTGGAAACGTTAAGATCTTTTTTTTCAGCTACGAAACTCTGAACCTTGTATTAGCGTTATGTCACATCAATGTTTTGCTTCAAGGACATTTAAGTCTAATCCAAACAATTTAAAGAATTAAAATTCCAGGAGATCTCTTCTTCGAACGGTTATTCAAAATTATAGCGTTCGGTCGGTTTGTATTCCCAAGTGGGTTTCAACAAAATGTTGGTGGACCAGAAGGTGTTTAAGAGTTAAAAAGGAAGCGGATCGAGGAAGGAAACGAAGCAAGTAAGGGAGTAAGCCCTCGCAGGAGATGAAGCCATGGAAATCAAGTCCCTGGCTACTTGATAGGTTTATCCCTAGTTGAAGCTCACGCAACTTCTCAGGAACACATATGTTAACTTACTGTGGCTTTACACTTGACTGTATGGTAAACTCTAGTTTTATTCCCGAGTAAACAAAACTTTATTCAAAGAAAACATAACAGCAACTCATGACTTGTAACAAGTTGGGTCTTGGACCTTCTAAACATAAAGTTAGCTCAATACAATAAAAAAAAAAAAAAAAAAAAAAAAAAAAAATACAGTTATTATCTTCAATCCACCAACAATGTTTTATCTGGTAAAGAAAGTCCAAGTCCAGTTATAGTTTTGCACGGACGTCGCGCCGGTGAGTCCACATTTCATTTGGTCTCACATCTCGATGTCATCTGAAATCTCGTGGCTCTACTCTTTTGAGCAGCTACCTATGCTGTGTGAATATTGAGCGGGAGTGGGTCCAAAAATATTTAACACAGAGCTGTATGGTCAGGGGGACACCCGTTCAACTGACCACGCCTGATGCAGCTTAACTTGATTGATTGAAAACCAACCGGTCTCTTTTACGGGCTACCCGTCCCCCTAAGCAAAACTTAAATTTTATATATTTATTTTATTATATAGAACTATACATATTAAGTAGGTGAACATTAAATCATTTTCTGGAATTATTGAGCCCCCTCAATATAATAGCTTCAAAACACGTATACGGCCCTCATTTTGAATTAAAAAGTCAGATTTTAAAATATGTTATAAGAAGTAACTTATTTTTAAATTTCAAGGCTCTATACCAAAGTTTCCCAAACTGTGTGCCGCGGGATCCAGAATAAAAAATTATATACCACAAGTGGTCACTTTTTTACGATTTATTAATAAAACATCTATTATTGAACAATTCCTGTTTTGCAAAGACCTCCCTGAGACCACAGAGACCAATACATTTTTAATGTAGTTTTTTTGTAGAAAATTACAAAATATCATGGCAGTCCTGTTTAAGTGTCTTCATTGATAGGTGTGGTTCAGTCCATCCATGGCCGATCACTCTTTAGCAAAAAAGAAAAATACATAGAGAAGCACGGGTGCCAAATATTTGGCTCCTGGACTTAGAGTAGTAGTACTATCAAGTATTTATTAACCTATTAATAAGTGTTTCCTTAAAAATCCCGATAACTGTTTATGATGATTATGAAATTTTCAAAAATTTTCCCCGGACCCCCCTCATCAGTGGAGAGCCCAGTAGACCTATAGACGTGGGGCCTAGGATGGCTCTTGGTGGCCCTGCATAAAATAATGGGTGTGCCGCGTCTTCTGGCTTTTTCTTTATAGTATGCAACGAGCTAAAAAAGTTGGAAACACTGCTCTAAACCGAATAATTAGGGATAGCAACTATAAAAGTTAATAGGAAAACGTCAACATCGTAAATCAAAACATCCTTTCATTTCGGAGGTCTCTACATCATTAAAGCAAGCTTTGTAGCAAAACTTGTGATTCCAGAATGAATAGTTTCCAAGGTGTGGTTATTAATAGGTGATAAGGTTAAAAGTAGCAAATAAATGTCCGCCATGAGTGAGCATTGAGGAATGAAACTATACCAGTATATTTATCAGAAAGACGACAAATATGTGTATTTTGGTTCAGACTCTCAAAGAATAAAAAAGCCTATGTGTAGATTATCATATAAATGCTTATATTATTTTCAACTTCCTCGTGTTTTGACATTTCATCACACTTGTTATTATTTATTTATTTAACTTTTTCCACATCTCTGATACATATTATAATATTATTATAAATAAGTTATAAAATATAAAATAAGCTATGCGTATATAAACTCTGCACTAAAATTAATTCCTCGATTTTGCCTTGAGGTGAAATTCATCGAAATCAGACCAGTAGTTTCGGTCACTCGTCTACACAGACATGCATTTATTATGTCTCATTTATTTGGACTCAGGAGATCTTAAAAAATCGAATTTTCGGGCCATCACATTACTTTACTCTATATATACTACTTACATGTGAGAGTAATAAGTCCTTAAAGTAATACATATACCAGAGTGTTTCATTTAAACGCAGAAACCGAAATAAGGCTGATTCTACATTCAATTTCCAGCAAAAAATGTCCTATTAACCCGTGATTCCAGCTATCGATTTTATTTTTTATTATTATTCAATTTATTATGCATACATTGCTATAAATATACATCCACTATAAATAAATGCGGTTTGTGGCATTCAAAAAACTAGCAAATTTACTTTACATTGCACTATTGTTTTAACAAATTGGGTTTATATCGATGTGACACAAGATACTACTATGACATGCTACTAAAATCAAAAGTTATGATTGATTATTTTGAAAATATTAACGCATTTAATAATGATGTGCTTAATAATGATACAATGGTTGGATAGTTTGCTAAAAGTTTGATTGCGTGGTGAGCTGAAATATTTTAAATTACATTCATTAAAAAATCTAAATCAATTTTAACAAGGTAACTCCTGCAGTGTTGCTCGATCCTGTTAGTTACGTCTCTTATTTCCATCCTCTGTTTTATTGAGCCAAATGCATCAATTGTTCGCTTGATGAATTCCCCCCTAGTGTCCGATACTATCATAAAGATACTGTTCCCACAGAGGTACAACAATTGAGTTAAATCCGGATTGAGTAAAATGCAATAAGTATTATGTTCCTCATCTAACACATGGCTCATCATGGGCAGTACAAAATCCACATTCTCCTAGACCGCACTCCTTACATCATCGGTTTTCCGTTAATTGGTCCATATTTTTTCTATGAACGCGTGAATGGCAATATATTTTTTCGTTGTCTACATAAAGAACCTTCTTACGCTCTCAAAATTTAACTAAACCGAACATTAATGTTTTTAGCTCAGATATCCCCATTGCATAAAAGGTATTAAAAACTGTTTTGATTTTAAGTCTAGGTAAGAATTAGACTTCGTAAGCTTCACATTCCTTAGTCTTCCTTCTCTCATCTTAATCCTTAGCTATCCTTCTCACCCATTTCCACTTTGTTTGTTGTCTACGATTTCAGAATTTTTTTTATAATATATCGGAAACTCTCGCTTCAAAATTGGCAACTCAATAATGTTGTCGTTGAGTTAATGCCATGATTAGCAGTGTTGTTTTGTGTCTTAGTTATTAGTTACTTGTAACGTTATTTATTGAAATAGCTTATTTAGTTCATAATTTCAGAGACGTAGGATTTTAGGAGTTCGTGTCTTCGTTTAACAATAATTGGCCAATTGGAACGAAATTTGTCACATAGATGCATCTCAGCATTTGTGACACCTGAAACGTTTTTGGAAATTTCAAACAAAATTTTCAAGATAGTGGTCAATATGGTGGACGACTAAAAAAAATTTTTTTGTCAGCATGACAAATATTATACATCAATTTAAATGTCTTAAAGAGTAGGAAAATAATATATTATTAAAAAATGTCCATTATTTTCATTTGATTAATTCTTGGCTTCCGCCCCGATTTTATCCTTTACTTATTTTTAGAGTCCTTATATCCTGTGAAGAAGCCTTTTAAAACATGTATAAAAAAAACTAAACGATAGGTAAAGGTAACGGGAAAGGTAGCTTAATAAACTGTAACAAGACTCACAGGGAGTGTTTACTTACAGAATAATCAACGTTCGAGACTTTACGTAAGGATATTGAGCCAAGATGTTTGGTAGCAGATAGAACTGGGCTGTAGAGACTCAACACTTATTTAAGGAGAAACAACACGTTATTATTTGACTGCTCACCTAAGGACTCTGCTAGTTGCCCTCACTATAATCTCTTAGGATTCGGGACCAGCTCCGACAAAATTGAAATTCTGCTAAATAAAAAGAAGAGGGGGAGGCTAGGTAATATTTCCTACTAAGTTTTGTAGTCTCATTTGAGCCTAATAATTAGTTTACCGGGTTTCATGTAAAGGCGTTAGTTAATAAGAGTATCTGTCAATATATTTTACGTTTTAATTGGGGATGTTTATACATGTAGGGGTAAGGTCCGTCCCGAAATACAGTCCAAGCTGTAACAAAGCAGTTCTAAGGTACCGGACACCACCTGTAAATGTATTAGCGTGCAACTCTTCAATTATTAATTCTATTTTGTTACTACCAAGATGCAGTTTCTCTGGAATGTCTTGTTTACTAAAACGTGGTGAGTCGTTTACAGACGGGGAAAGTTATAGAACTGTGCGACGTCGCCTCACAATTATAAGAATCCCTAGCAAGGACCCTAGAGTCCTTGAAATTAGATACTTTGATTGCTCTCGAGACTTGAGATCGATCAAGCATGCAAATACAAGAATAATACCAGCAGACTTTAACCACTGGACTTGGTTGTCTTTAGACAAAACCACAATAACTCAGAAACAAGCTACGACCCGTCTCTACTCGTTTATATCTGAATTATTTATAGCTATAAATATTTCAAGACGGTTGCAGGAATGGTAAAGATCTAGTTGAATCATATATATAAGTCTAAACACCTAGAATTGTTCATAAAAGGAAAGTTTCTTCAAGGTAAAGATATCATCGGAATAATCTGTAAGAAATAAATTGTTTTGTTTCCAAATTCAACATATATTTTTATGAACGCCTGTAATTTTGAATACTACTTGTCCGTTTTCTATTCTATTACTTCGTCCGGAGTGTGAGGGACGAGACACGGGAGGGAGCTTCATATCAGCGAGCGATATTGTGCATTTATAAGTTTAAGTTCGTGTTGATCTAGTTAATTAGTCTGAGAAGAATTTAAGGTTTTGTATTACCTGCAATTTAGAGTTTGTAATGAATATGAGTTTTCATTATTAACATGAAAATAAGTGAGTTTACTAAACTGCTTTACCAACCTCAGATGGTTACCTCACTGTGTATTAACGACTTATAGATTGTAGAGGCTCTCTCGTCGTGTTTACATATATTATCTCCTCTCGTAGACCATGTTGTATTATTAAGTAGTAATTGATTTTATTACCCTTGAGAAATATCGTAACCGGTTTTATTTTTTTTCAATTAACACGCCTTTATGTAAATTAATGACTGCACGATTCATCAAACGGCCGACTTATCAGAATCGAGAAGAAACGGAACATGTCGGTCGAGATTAAGACGGATATTTGTCGGGTTGTTTCTAGTTGCGCAACCTTGTATCTCGGTCCGAACGCTATCGGTGAACCTACCTATCGGCCATCTTTAATCGTTGCCTCGTAAAGTGTCGGCCCGACCCTATAATTTGGTGGCTTAATAATTTAAAGGTGTTACCAGGGGTTTAAACAATATTTATTGCTAAAACCTCGATAATATTATGTAAAGGTGGTGGGTTTAATTGAATGTTATGCTGCACAAGCTCCGCCGCACATCTGTGGGTCTATCTAAGGTTTCTGTGCGTTGGAAAGCGAACCGTAGCTGCACCGCCTCAGACCCCCAATTTCCTTCTTCAAAGGAAAACAATATATTTTTGGGGCTTTTAGACTAATATGAATCGTAATATTCCTAACTAAATAACGTAATATCAATGATAAAACTATCATAAAAAATCCCACCTATCCTGGGGCGCAAAGTCACCACCTTGTTAGTAAGGTCGTTCCTATAATGCGCTGTTATACAGACCTTCCTTGTAATATCCAATCCACCTTGCTTTAATATTAAATGCAATCGATTGACAGTTTAGTGTTATGATTAAAAGTGTTGGCAGAGATTTCATGGACGCCAATCATAGACAAAGTGGAAAGAGTTTTGAGTTTATGGTCAATATACGATGGCTTTACCACAAACCTATTGGTGGTTCAACCAAATTTATATCGTCTACTTACGCCTGTCGTAACAATCATGCTTATTTTCCATTATTACTTCATAATATATTGAAGTCTAAGTTTCAAGAAACAAGGACAAGTTAAAGTTGTTTATGTTTATATTGAATTTACTTCGTTGTCAATTTATTGAAATATAGTTAGTTGTCTTAGCATTAAGAGCCCGCGGGAGTGAGTTGTGTTGTGACCTTTTGTCCAGAGATAGCGCTGATTTTCAGAAGTTTTTTTACCCCTTGTTTATTTTGGGAGTAAAAAGAAACGCCCACATTACCCCTCATTATTTTGACATAACGTCGGCCATTGAATATTTTTTAAAGATAAATAAATAATAAAACAGTAATATATAAATATTAATTTCTTTAATTATGTCACTTTAAGGAAATATTGGATAATTGAGATTTTAATAAATAAAATATTTTTATAAATATTATAATATTATTTTATAAATATTATTCGGAAGCAAAAATAATAAGACTATAAATATAAGTTGTAGTTTTTAATTCTTGAGTAGTGAGGTCAAAAAGGAATTAATTGGCTTAATATTGCGACATTCCTTTCCTTAGATCATTTTTAAGCTGTTTGGCTAGACACATAACAATATATAATTGTGTTATTTGTGAGAAAAGGTGGCTTAAATTTCAGCACTAGGCGCTGACCAAAAATTAATCCAAAGAAGTAAACATTCTCTCCTCAAACTTTTTTATCAACTAGTATTCAATCCTTCCTCTCATCTCGTTATTTTATATGATTTATGTTTAGTTTTTAGCATGATTATTTACTGTTTCTTTAAATCTCTTTCAACATGTTATATTGAAATAAGAAATAACATTTTTGCTCCCGAGCTTACCGAAGGTAACGGAAGCTATGTGATCGTTCTGAAGAACGAAAACATTTTAGGTCTCCGATTTCAAAAATTCCAAGACAGAAATCCGTTTAAGACATCAGGGAACATTTTTGGTTCCGTTTCTGTCTGTCGGTCTGTCGGTCTGTCGTTCAATTTTTGCGAACCAACATATCTTAAAAACTACACGTCCGATTTTAATGCAATTTGGATGGTAAGTCATAATTAGCTCATTGTTGGTCCCATACAACCTTCTGCGCTTATTTATTTATCTTCCACATGCGCACAAACATACATTTGTTTACACCTATAGCTTCAAAAGTACTTATCTGATTTGTATGAAACTTTTATAGTTTATTGTATGTAGTCCGCAGATAGTCCTAGATTAATTTGAACCGTCTGCGCTCTTTAACTTTTGCAAAATTGATACTTTAATTTATGTAAAATATCCAAACAATTTTGACTAATTAAAATAAAAACGGGGGAACCAATAGATAAATTAGATAATAATCGCTTGTAAAAGTATAAAATCAATACAGTACGTGATAGGATGCGAGGAAGCTATGTGCCACATTAATTGGCAGTCTATTTTTTTATGTTGATTTTTTTCATTATAAGAATATTTTAAATTGTTTTTATTTATTTTATTTCATTTGTCATAATAAATGGGTGAAAAACATCGGTGGGTGTGGCTTAAATTCGAAAATTAATAAATCAGAATTTAATAAATTGTATTTTTTAAAAAATCCGCTAGGGTCAGCACTTTTCAGATAATAAATCTAAAAAAGTTCCCATAAGATTATGCCTCACCAGCTTAATATTTTTCTACCGAAATTCACACAATTACTCTTTGTAAAAATATAAATTTCCGCCTGTTTTTAAAATTTTTATTTTAATTTTTTTTTTCTCTCACATTTTATTTTTTATCAATAAATCTAAAAGCGATAAGAAAAAAATAAAAACTAACAACCCTCTGGCTTTTCCTCAACTATACGCATACAAATTTTCAAGTCTCTAGGTTTAATATTAGAGGCGTGAGCTTATTGTTTACCCCCGTTCCCTTGGAGCCTTAAAAGGATTTTACATTGTGGCGACCGTGACATTTGCGTATTCTTTTTTTTTTTTTTTTTTTTTTTTTTTTTTTTTTTTTTTTTTTTTTTTTTTTTTTTTTGAGAGAGAGAGAGAGAGAATTAATTCGTTTTGATATTGGACTACGATTATAAGTTGTTAGAACTTAAAACGGAACTTTTTTTTTTTTTTACTTTAGCACCCCCCTTGGTTCTAAACAATAGTCTGCCCAACAAAAGTCTCAAAGGTTTTCTCCCCAAGACATTGAAACAACTCCTGGGGCAGTTTTATATTTAATATTCTTTTATCTTAATAGTTGATTAGACTAAAGGATATGATCACAATTTTATACATAAGTGTAATATTCCTTTGTCCCAAGGTACATTGGAATAAATATTCCTTCGTCTTAATAGTAATTTAGACTAAGGAATATATGCTACTCTGTATATGTTAAGGTATAAAATACTTAGTTTTTCATGTTTAGGTAGATCGCATAGTGCAAATAAGTGTCAGACAGTATTATGTTATCTAGTATGTGGAAAGAAACATATTCCCTTAATGTGTCCAGAATTACCGGCAAACAAGACTGATGGTGGAATAGAAGGAAAAGGCGAGTGAGGTAAACTCTCCAGAGACATCAGCTGCATGTGCAAGTGTCTCTTCAATATTAAAATCTGCGTACAAAGCTTCATTTTTAAAAAGTGGCTCCGCGTATTTATTGAAATATAGTTCAGTAATCTTAAAATCATTAAAAGGATTTGACACTAAGCGTTGTATATTTAGCATACGGATTGAAAAATGGTTTATATAGTTACCATATAGTTATATGGTTTTTAATAGTTGTAACGAAATTTTAATGATTGTTAGTTGCACCTGTACCCTATTTAGACCGACCCCTATAAAATTAGGTTTCAGCGTTCTACATTGCTTGAGAAAGAATTCCTCGAGCCTTGTTTTTAAAAATTATTTTCTGTACATTCACATTAATCTGACAAGTGGCTCCCTCATCAGAAATAAATTATTATAATAATTGTAACGGAAAGTAAAATCCCCCTGAATAAGTTTTATTTGGACGAGACCGCTGCTTAGAAACAGATAAATATTGGACATTAGAAATAAATAAGGCAATTCAATAAGAGGATGGCCGGACTTGTTTGCCAGTGAGGAGATAAGATGTTCATAAATTGTATTTCTGGATCAGGTCTTAGGTGACCCTCCACCGCCAGGCTGACATTCCAATTAAACCTGTGTAAATAACATAAAACTAGTGGGCATTTTTTAATGCCTCTGACTAAAGAAACAGGTTTTTGAACCTGCTGCATTCTTTTAGGGAACCAAACATCTCGTTATGTATTATTGATTTATTTTTTAGCTCTTGATATTTTTCGGAAATCGTCGAAAGAATTTGAATATAGATGTGTGAAAGAGTAAAGATAAAAACCAATCTGAACTATTGAAATCCAACTCTATGTCACAGTCCCCGTGTTAGTGTTCTGTTTCCCTAATTTATAGCCTCGAATAAATGACAAGGTTAATACGCTAGAATTATACAATAGTTGATTTTGTTTTAGTCATCCAACTAGCTAAATGTCGTCCGCTCTCGAATCCAGGGCCATCTCTGTTTTCTTCCTTATAATACTCGATAACATCCTTTATAATTAGAAGTTAGTAGTATTGATTGAGATTTTATGGTATTTACTCATAGTGAAGGTTGATAAGAAAAGAAAACACTTTTACTTGTTCAATAATTTTAATGTCAAACCATAAATATATTTTGACTTACATTACACTGATGATGACTGAATAAGTCGAAACCGGTATGTAAGTCAAAATATATTTATGGTTTGACATTAAAATTATTGAACAAGTAAAAGTGTTTTCTTTTCTTATCAACCTTCACTTTATAATTAGGTTTATTATCCAATCGAAGAAATATTGGTTTAAGACAGGTGTGATCAATAACAATTTAAGTTATTGTGCCTATTCTAGGCTTTAAAAGTTTTCTTCGTGACACTTACCTCTTACCTTCTCCTCGTACTATAAAGGGGAAACCCGCCTATTACAAACACTTTAATTTAAAAAGTAATTCATTAAGGAGTTTATTTTGGCTCGAGTGCGAGTTTGACATTTGACAACATTTTTAATGGATACAAACGTCTGAGTAAAGCTTAGTATAGCTTGAAAATTGTCGGACAGACTTAGGTAAACTTGTGGAACACTCAAACTAAGTTCTGGTTGATTGGGTGAAGGCACACCTACACTAAAAATCTCATTCTATTTAAACTAATGGAATAAACTCTAATAGTCGGTTGGAAACCTCTCAGCATGGTGGTGTCAGGCAGTTTTATTTTCAGACCCTCTAAGTAAGTCGACTATCTAAAAGTTTTATAACTTAATTACAAGGGAGGATCTTCAACCTTGAAGGTTAATGCATTACTTTCTACATCGTCTGCTCAGACCCAATATTTATTATATATATGCTATCAGGCTGCTACAAGCTTCCTATTATTTACCCTTTATTTACATAGACCTGACAGGATTGTTCATACAAAGCCAGTCATTATAGATATTTAGTTGGAAACCTTTTTAATTGGCACCTGTTCTACCTCAAATTTATTAAGCTTATAATATATACTGCCAGGGCAATCTCTAGGCATGTTTGTTGTTATTTTAATTAAGTTGTGATATCATGGACACCAAGTAAGTTTTTTCAGAACTTAATTAGCTACAATATAATTTTTGGTGGTCTCCTAAAACTTGAGAAACTAGGCAACAAATACCCGGTTCCACGTCCAGTGAACTCGGCTTAATATGCTTTCCTTGATATGAACAGAACCTAGCTCAGTTACAAGCGTAGCTGTTACCCATTCAAGCATTAGTAACCTTCAACTTGTGTTGCTGATAATTTTGCAAATCGAATAAAAGTTTTTCTCTGTACGTTGTATGTCTTACCCGCTTAAACAATTGCCAAAGGTCGAAATTGTAAATAACTTAAGTTCATATACAAACGAGACGGGTATAAAAGAAACATCAGGACATAGTAGTGGGTGAAGGTGAAGACAGGGGCTGGGTGATTATCTGCATGCTACCGTCTCCTCTTATCCAGGTTCCTCCACCTCACTTCTCTACCTTTCAAATTATAAAACTTATCTAATTATTAAACTCTCCGTCAACTGGGGACCTTTAGATTTTAACCAGCCTCCAAATAACAACAAGCTGATTGGCTGGCTGGACCGATAAATACATAAGTTTGAATACATTAGTAGGAGTGATAGAGGTGCTGTGAACTGCTACAACTCGCTCGTACAGTTAAATAACTTCCATCCCACGGTTATTATTCAATAACACTCAACACTAAATTTAAATATTAATTGGCATTCCCTTCAACTAATTATTCTTCCACTCAGCTCCCGTAACATTAAATCAAAATATTGTTGCCTTTACAAATGAGCACCAAGGTCGGATTTACAAAATATAAATATACGTATATTTATATATGTGTCTAGATATTTGTGCATGTGTATGTCTGAGTGTGATATAAAAGTGGTTTGCCTTTGCAAAATACTACTTTAGTTAGTAGTTGAATAAGTGAACTTGTTTCTTTTGGACTCGGATAGTTATTGGACCACGTACTCGACTTTTCTGCATTACTAAGTTATTGCTACTCTTATGAGCGGGAAAAACTCACTAATAGTGTGAAGTGTACGTGTACAAGTCCACTCTTTTACGTTCGATTTTCTATACGTATTTAGCCAAGCAGGTGTATATCGTCGAAAGTCATCAGAGTTTGGCAGAAACGTCGCTGCACACCGGTGAAATTCTTGTACCTACTGGCAGGGAGTTGGCTGCCCAAGTTTTGAACGCTTATAATACCGAGGTAAGGAACCGGTCCTGACTGCTACCTGCTCCAGCCTCAAATTTATAATCTTGTCCGGAAAGAATAAAGCCAAGCTCATATCCATTCACCGAATAATTTAGGAGACCGTCCTGGTGCAGCTACGAAAAAGCCAGGTCTTATCGACAAATCGATTTGACCGTCGAACGAATATTATCGGTTATATAAGATTTCGTCGCATCGTTCGAAGGAAGAAACGATTGCTGCAGGCTGTCTTTAATTTTTAATTTAAAAATCAGTTGATTTGTTTGTTTAACGATCGAACTATTACTATGTATGGGTCGGCTTTAAAAGAGCGCAGAGTGGAAATGTTAACAGATTTGGTTACTCAACCCTCTCTCAAGTATAATAGTATATAATCAAAAACCTGATGGAAAATTAGAACTTGTTAGTACGAATCTGGGACTCAAATTAAAGCAGTGCTTACTCACATGTTGAGTGACTCAGCATCTTGATATTTGTTTATAAACACCACCTCAGTTAGTTATTTAAATACCCGTTGGCTATATCAAGTTGTCCGTCAATTTTGTTAACTTTAACGTCCGTCAACTTTTAGCCCAGGTAATATATATTGTGTTGTTTTCATTTTTAGTCACGAAGTTTGTAGTGAGCCACTTGTTGCTTGACTGCACGCACCACATTCCTTATCCAAACGAGTTTTTTAATTAGAAACAAAAAAGCAATTTAACCATATAATTAGTTTTACCGGGAAAAATCTAGTTTCCGAGATATCGATTATCATACATCTGGTTTAGCTGAAAACTGAAATGTAAACATTCACCTTCTAAACTTGACGTTGATTATGAATTAATTAAATTAGATATTATGAGATTTAAATTCAGTATCAATATGCAAATCAAAAAGTTTTGTTCTAGTCTGTCGGACGATTTTTTTATGACAATAATTGGGAAATTAGTTTTTGGTTATGAGGTTACCGAAGCATTGTGATAAAAAAGGCATTTGCCTCAGTGCTCCTCCTCAAACTCTTCCTCACTGTTGTACCTGTAAACCAGTTTACTGTTATATTGTTGCACTATTGTACTGATAAATAAATCTCAACTTGTTAAAGTTTTGTTTATCTATTGATAAATATATTATAGATATTAATATCAATGTTATTAATTGTTTTAATATAATAATAAGTGGTTCTGTATACGGCGATATTTGCATGTCGATATCTAGAGTTGTTTATAGAAATATTAGCTGATGTTCTAAATGTCCATTTCTAAACAAATAGTCGTACTATAATAAGAAATAAGAGTGAGTTGTTTTCTATATTGAGTTTAATTAAGTGAATGCATTTGTTTGAAGGGTGAGTGAGTTGTCGGTATTTGTTAGAAGGGTGTGACTGAGTTATCTGTATTTGTTTGAGAATGTGAGTGAGTTATCTGTATATGTTTGTGGATGTTAGTGAGTTGTGGGTGCAGAAGAGAAGGATATAGGGAGCGGCCACTTGTCACTGCCACGCTTTATCTTAATCAATTAAATATTACATAAATTCCAACACCATTATTATAAGTTGCCTATATTACAAGATTAAAGGCAAACGTTTTTGCTAATATAATGGCCCTCATCGGGTCCACTGCACGTCTAGACATTCTTTTAATAAATTTCTGCTGTCAAATTTAAGCAAGAATTTACATGGTATATTTAACCACCTAAAGTTTTGAAACCGGTTTCTATAAAAACGTTTTTGTTTAGTGGTCATTTTACTGTCTTTGTTTTTATCCGCATTTATTAGGGTAAATTATTGGTATATGCAGGATGTTTCAGAGACACAGAAAAGGGGGTGATACTTCATCGAATTCCCAGCAAAAAATGTTCTCCAAAAATGACCCATATGGTCTATCGACCTTAGTTTTCGAGGTATCGATTTTTTCGATTATTTGATTTTTTTCATAGCTAAAAAAAGTAATACTTTGGAGTTTACGGCATTCGAAAGAGGAATAATTTTACATTAAAATGAACTATTTGTTTGATCAAGTAGGGGTTGTTTTCAATGTGATACATGCTACTTATAATGATATTTATTTTTAACAAAAGTAATGAAACTTTTTAATTTGGATGGTTATGACTTATGAAATAACTTTTTTTGCGTCAAAAGTTGTCGCATTTAATAAACTTTCTAATGATACTATGGTTGCATTTTTTACTTAAAGTTTGGCTGCGAGAAGATCAAAAATATCTTAGGCTCAGTGGCTGTTTATAAACAACTAGCTGGATACCCGTGCTTCGCTACGGGGTGTGTTATTTTCAATTTGATGGGTTTATAAACTACTATCAAGAAACATTTTAATTATTTTACTAAGCGAGAATATCTAGATTCTATCCCTCCCCCTTATTTCTATACCCCCTCCCCTTAGATAAGATAATTTGCTAATATCCCAAATTAGTAATTGATTCCGACTACTGAAGAAAAATCCTTAAAAGATAACTTTCCGGGAAAAGCAGCTGTATTTTCCTTCTGTAAATCCCCCTCCCCCACCGTGTCTTTACACATCCATGGTAGAAATTGGAATTATCTTTTATTAATGTACGTGCTTACATCTAAACTAAGATATGAGAACTTCCTAACTTTAGAAGATCGGGCCGGGCTCAATTCCCCTTCTTTTCTTGCTATGTCCTTATGTTCCCCTGGGATCATAAGCATAAGGGTATGATGACATGTATGACACTGTTAAGGGATAAACTTTTAGAAAATCCCTATTGGAAGCAATCAATATAACATAGAAATTATTATACTACGTATACACTCGTAGATTTTATTTTAGCATTTTAAAGAAGTGGTGATGATTTTGTTAGTAAAGTTTTAGGCACGGTAGTGTGCGATTTGTAAAATATTGTCTTAATATCTAAAAATAAATCTAAATATTTTTTACAGCGATTGAAAACTAATTTCTTTAACAATTTTTCTTTAAGAAATTTCCACAAACATAAAATATTGCCAGTAGTTTCGTCTGCAATTTTGGTTAGATACATTTTTTATAAAAAAATTAATTTGTATTTTAAAATCTATTTAGAAGCCCCGTTTTCCACCCCCTATTAAGCTACCAAAATGTTTTATAGCCTATATTACCCACAGTATTGAGCTTAACATTTTACCGAAGAAACACCAAACTCTATTCAGCCGTTTGGACATGATTGACGTACAGACAATTTGTTGTCAGGACTACTCATTTAGTGGAAATACAAAATTTGAGCCCAATCGGATAAATGTTGAGACCACTTATTACTTATTAGTTTGTTATACATAGATATAGATATATTTTTCAATTTTAACCCCCCCCCCCCCCTAAATTTACATAACAACAATTACTGTTCGGAAACGTAAGTGTCAGATGTATTGATATTCATATTAATTTTCATTTTTGTTTAATGTTTAATTCGTTTTTTAAAGAAAAAAAACACCGGCACCACGGCAACCGAATTATTTTATGCGATGACAACCGAAAAAATTCTATGTAAGTCAGTCAATATAGGACTTAGCCACTTATATTAGAGATAAAAAGAGACTTACGTTATTGTGGTTTTTTACATATTATAAATAAAACAAATAAAATGTATGACATATTGCTTCTCTATCAAAAATACCTGGTTTGTCCCGCTGTCACTTAGAAGCAACCTCTCAGCTATTATTGATATACTTATATTGTTTTGTTAATTTCTTTTAATAATATGTTTATTAAAACCACCATGGAACAGTATACCCTGGATGAATACACACACACACACACACACACACACACACATGCTGCTAATTTACGGTGAGACTCACAAAAACGCTAGGGATGCAGTATCCTAATCGGCGTCACCCATCCCACCAAATCTTTCCATCTATTGAAAGAAGATGCCGTACAACGGGAATTCTTGCGCCAACCAGCCGTCGTAAAATACTTCTGCCAGATTCAGTTGACTATGAAGAGGCTGTTCTTGAGTATTTTAACAACAATAGGAGAGAGCTTCTTGAACATTAGACATTTCAACAGCCTCAGTTCAGAAAGTTTTGAAAAACAATCATTTATACCCATACCACGACACCCCAGTACAAAAAAAGATGGATGCAGACTTTCCTAGTAGACTGAACTTTTGTAATTGGTTCCTCCAAAGTAATATAGCACAAAAGGTTTTATGGACCGATGAGTCAACTTTTACCCGAACCGGGGCTGTAAATTTCCACAACATGTATATTTTTTGAATTGCCCACGTATGGGTATACGTGGGCAATTCAAAATCCACATGCTCCTCGGCCGTACTCCTTTCAGCATCAGTTTTCTGTGAATGTTTGGGCAGGAATGACCGGCACTCATATTATAGGTCCATATTTTTTCCACGAACGCCTAAACGGATGATTTACCTATCAATGTAAGAAGGGACATGTGGTTCCAAATGGACGGCTGCCCGGCACACTATTTCATAAATGTATACGGTAATGAATGGATCAAAATTATCCGGGGAGGTGGATAGGGCGTGGTGGTCCTATTAACTGGCCTCCACGCTCACCCGATTTAACTCCAATAGATTTTGATCTCTGGGGAACTGTAAAAAGCCTAGTCTATAATACAGTAGTGGACACTAAAGAGGAATTAACCCAACGAATAATCGACGTATTTGACGCAATAAAATAAAGAATTGTAGAAATAAGAGACGTAACCAACAGCATGGAGCAACACTGCAGAAGATGTCGTCATCAAAATGGAGGCTATTTTGAAAATTTGAAATGAAATGAAATGAAATTATTTTTATATTGAATGACTTTTGAGATATTTGTGATCTTCTCGTAGCCAAACTTTATGTAAACGCTGCAGCCATATCATATCATTAGAAAGTTTACTAAATGCGCCAACTTTTGATGTAAAAAAAGTTATTTCATAACCATCCAAATTCAAAAGTTATGGTAGCTCAAAGTTACATCATTACTTTTGATAAAATTAAATATTCATTTTTAGTTATTTTCGATAGACCATGGGTTAATAGGACATTTTTTGCTGGAAATTCGATTAAGTATGACCCCCTTTTCTGTGTCTGTGCTTAGCTGAAACACCCTGTAATATTGAGCAGGTTATCTCGTTGATTCCTTAGAGTGGAGTCGGACCTTTACTTGCAATGAGTTGATGACATTTTACGTGACTGATTGACGGTGAGGTGATGACACCAGTCACCACTCTACAGGCTTGTCACCGCAGCCATGCTAATTATACAACAGAAGAGCCGTAGGCAGGTTCCGTCATTGAAAATGCAATACTGCTGGTGAAGGATTCCGGCAGAACAATGTAAAAAGCTACACTTACTCAAGGTCATCCTGAGCCCCATATCGACTTTTAACTCGCCTAGTAAATAAAATATTATAGGTTTGAAGGATTCTTCACGAATTTTGCAATAATTGTTCAAGGTACCCCCTTATTCTAACACTGAACCGAGCCCACTTCACCTGGTTTTCATATATCACATTTTATTATGCTTAAGATTTTAAAAGTTATGAGTTTTCGTTGAACCTTTTTCGTTAACCGGCTTATTGGTCCACCGTTACCTGGTTTATTTCATTATCATCCTTCTCGAAAAACCCTCGGGCCGACCGACCCACACATCTTCAGAATGATAATTTAAATCAATTAAACCCTGGGTAAGAGGGCGTATTTGTTACTGTTATAATGCGTTCTGATCTTACTATTGTGATCGAAACGTTTCGTCAGGTTATAACCGTGCTACCGGTCTTGCTTAAGCCTAAAACTACCTTTAGATCCGAAATCCTGATATAAATAATCTAAGGAAAATAGCTCCACAACTAAGCTCAGGATAAATAATCCCGATTCCTAAGCACATAGTATTTATTTTCTTCCAAAATCGAAGGATATCGGTCCGACACGAAAATTAATGTAAAATTTTTCTCTGCCTTGTAAATCCGAAATGACCAAAAATTAAATATAAAGGGATAAATGATGTATACGGGGTATGCAACGATCCGACAGAACAGTTTATCACCGTCTACCATCTATACAACATGCATTAACTAAACTCGAATATGAAAAGAAAACAAAATTCTATGACCGATCCTGAACACGCAAAAAAGTAAGGCCGAAGCAAAAAAAAGAATAACCTCCTGGCCCGTGAGGGCCACGGGTAGACTCCTTCTTAACTACCACCTTCATTTATTCTTAATCCCGAATCTATGAAACAAAGAATTATACATGATTAATTATAGATTTAAACGTATTGTAATATAATTGAAACGTAATAAAGAAATAATCGTAACACAACGTTACATGGATTAAATTTGAATTTTTATTTGTTTTTGAAATTAAGACGATCTTTATGATTAGGAATCAACGACAGCTATACACTAGATGTGGGAATGCCTTGGTGCTGTTCGAACTCTACTCTCAACAATGTTTACAATGGATCTACCTGTCTTGAGATCCTCACACTGGGAAATTGCAGTAAAAAAGGTTAAAGGATTTGTAATAGAAAGACGATACACGGAGGGTCCGCAGCCAAATGCCAAGGTCTCGGTGTTGCAGGTGTAGCCGCCCCAGCGCACACTGCCGCTTCTTTTTCCTCTTCCCACACTCCGGCAAACATTTAATTTTTACTTTTCTTGTTGTTTTTGTGTTATGAATTGGTTGTGAAATCGTAGGAATTTGTAAGATGTAGGATATGAAAGGTTTAACATATATTATGCTCTAGTGAGACGAGACTGGGACGCCTCGAGGCGCTTCGCTGCTCGGAATCAGCTCGCCCCACCTTACCTGTCGTCTCTTTATTTCCATTTAAGAAACATCACTGTATATTAGTATCGTTTTCTTTAAACACTATTTACGTAGTAGTATTATACCCTTTCTGTATTTAATAAAAATCTGATATTCCTCCTATGGTCTGTCGGATATTCATATTAAATAATACGCTAAGTTTTTTAAGTGATGAAACCTTTTGGGTTTTCTAAGGTCAACAATTTATTTAATATTAGAAGCAGCCTTACCATTAATTGACTTATAACATCTTAAACAGAAATACTAATCTTATAATTGTAACACGTAACATTTAAAAAATTATCTTTGACTTTTTTTTTGGGGGGGGGGGGGGGGGGTCTTTGTAACAGTATGATTTGTTTCAGGCATGACAGTTGTTTGGATTTTACCATTGTGAACTGTTGGAAAACTCATGCTCGTAATATAAATTAGTGAGGCTAAACTATTACTCACCGTTCACACATAGTTTTGAAAAGGATCCGCTAGTTCAAAACGCTGTATGAACGGAGATCGGAGGATCGTATCGGGTTAGATCCGCTCCACCAAAAATACTTGATCGGATCGGGGGATCGAATTGAAAACGCTTGTGTGAACAGGTCGTGGAGGGGGTCGAGATATCAGGTTATTTTACTCTTTTCCACTTTTTTAAGTTCTTTGTTTTCGTGAGCTTCCGTTTCTTTTTTTTAAGCTGCAAAAACGTTTTTAAACAAAAGTTAATACTATAAAGAACCTGTAAAAACTTTTAATAACTTGTAAATAAAATTTAAAAATTCGCGGACATATTAGGTAACAAGAAAGAAGGTTTTACTCGTGATATTCACTTCTCTTAATAGTTAATTAGACTAACTGATATTATCTCCAGCACAGAGACGGAACAAGATCTGTTGAGGCCCGTGTGCAAGATTTTTTTTGAGGCCCCCCCTCCAAGATGACCAAATATTTTTGTCGCCTCATTTTTCAGGATACACATAAGATTTGTAATAAATTGCAACAAAAAACATTATTTTATAATAAATAAAACTAAATAAATTGAATTCGTATTTAAATGGACTACATTTTAGAATATTTTAATCAAATCGTTGGAATCGTTTTCGAGCGCCCCCAAATTTGAAGTTAAAATTAATTTCTCCTCGGGGTATGATTTTTCTGAGGCTCCAGGTTTCTGCACAGACAGGCGACAGACATTTTTTAGACACTACTTTTTTGGTTTCAGGGGACCTCAGAACGTGTAAATCCATCAAAAATCAAATTTTCGCGACATTACAATACTTTCTCTTTATATGGGAAGTAAAAAGAGCAAAAAAGTTATGAAAATGAGCAAAAAAAGTCGCCTGTAATGTTACTTTTTTACATTAGCATCCCCCTATATCCCTTTATGTTAATAGTTATCTAGACAAAGGAACATTATACAGAGTAGCATATTTTCTTAGTCTAAATTACTATTAAGACGAAGGGATATTTATTCTTATGTACCTTGGGACAAAGGAATGTCACACTTGTGTTTATAATTGTGATCATATCCCTTAGTCTAATCAACTATTAAGATAAAGGAGTATTAAATATAGAACTTCCCTAGAAGTCTCAATGTCTTGAGAAGGCAAACACACAAACCATTTTCACTTTTGTAGGGCAGACTATTGTTTAGAACCAAGGGGGTGCTAAAGTAAAAAAGAGCTCTTGTAATTAATACAAAAGAATGGATTTCGAGTTTATGGCTCAAAATAAGAACTCTTTATTTCACATTTTTTTATTAGATTCATTAGTTTAGCTGTTGGACTTGAGTTGAATACTCATATTTTGAAACTTTAATTCTTGGAGAAAAAATGCCAAGAGTAAAAAGTTCTTATTTTAAGCCATAGACTCTAACTTTAGCCTTAAAAATATGTCTTCTATTAACTTTTTCATATTTTAAGTACTGCTGCAGAGCATTTTAGCGCTCAAAGTGCTTAGCATTTTTTCTGTAAGCGCATTTTAAGTTAACATAGAACCCAGCAAACCAGGTCTTTCTTCCAGCAGTAGATTCCGGAGATATTGAGTGGATCGTGTTAGGTGGCCCCTGAGAAGGCATATTTTACAAGTTAAAAATGTATAATTAATTTAAAAACTTACTAAAGATAGATACATTTTGATGAAACATATGCATGATAATACAAAACATTAACAGTCTAAAATACCCAAATTTATAAAAATCACGTCATGTTGTAAGTCAATTTTTTATATTAATATTATCTTGATAAGCGTTTAACATCAATTGTTTCAAAAAAAGATAATAATAATTATTATTATGTGGAAAAGAATATAGATACCTACCACATAAAAATAATAACTATGGTAATAAATAAAATATAAACTAACTTCACCATTTTAGTAAAATTATTCTCTATTTTTATTTTAATAATTTTTTTTTGTTGTTTCCCGTTGTTAATAATAATTATAATTTGATTTAAATTAAAATTTAAACTTTCCGTAGTATGAAAACTACCAAAAACTTAAAAATGAATTTTTTTATTTTATTACTGGCCAGGCGGAAGTGAGGCCCCCCCCCTTACCCGAGCCCCCTGGAGGCCGGTGAGGCCCCCCCTTACCCCGAGGCCCGTGTGCGGCCGACCCCATGCACACGGCTAGTTCCAGCACTGCTCCAGCACATCCACAATTTTGATTTGTTGTCCCTCAGTTCTTTAGAATAAATATCCCTTCGACTTCACAGTTATTTAGATAAAGGAATTTCTTAAAGACCGGTAACGAATTAAATTTTTGCCACATGACACCTAATTTACTTGGTTACCCGGTACTAATTTACTTGGTTATCTACCTACGCTACGGGTGGGTAACCAATGAGTACCGTTTATTTACTTCATTTATTTTCTTTTATTTAGATAATTTTAGTAGGTACAAACCTTGGAATAGATATTTCATTAATCAAAATAATGATACAATATATTTGCCAACATAGCATATACAAAGGTGTACAATATCGCAGGTCCTTAATCACATCCTTATGGCAGGATCAATGTATTTCCATCAATTCGAATTTGGTCTTCCCTAACCATTGATATTTGTAACAAGAGGATTACAGGGTTTTAAAGGAAGTTTCCCTAGTTGGTAATTTAGTCATGACTGTATGTGAAGCCTGGATCATACGAAATTTAAAGTTGTTCCCCGTCGATGCTTACGCTTACGGTTATCATCGCTTCGGAGTTTATTCTTCCATTTTTCATTTTGAGGGCGTTTCCACTTAACAGCAGGTACCCTGGATCACCTTTCTTGATGATGCTCTGTGATCCTTGCGAAGATTCCTGCTTCTCATAGCCTGGAGAATACCTCCCATTCAAGTGGACGGTGGACGTCCTCAGTTCCTCCGATCAGGAGGGGACCCACTCTATAACTCTGCGGAGGCCATCTCTCTTCTTCCATTCGTCGGACATGCCAGTACCGGGGCAGGGCCCTAGCTTCTATCCTCTTTATAACATTCTCCTTCACATCCATTCTCTGGATGTGTTCTGTCGTATGTCCTCATTCCTCACTCTGTCCAGTCGCGACACTCAACAGCTTCGTCCGTCCATCTCCACCACCAAAATTCTTCCTTTTTGCCTCTCAGTCGCAGGGTCCACGCTTCCGCTCCAAGATACTCTCCACTTCGGAGTTTAACCGATTTTATATTTGTAACGTGGTTATTCGCATGTGAACATTTCGCTTACATCAACATTTTGTGTTAGTATTTCGAAATTAGATATTAATTATTGAATCTAAAATAAACATAAGGGAAAATGAACATTCGTAATTTTTACTAATATGTATTATATTACACCGTATTTTTTTTTATAAAAAAAAACCCTATAACAAGCACTTTATTTCAACTTAAACAATCCTTTTTTTAAATCTACAAAGTTGCATCTGTTTGGTCCTTGATTATTACTTTTTAATAAAGGAAAATGGAGAGCTGTCAAGTCGTAAAATTGAATATTGTATTTGAGATTTATTGTAGGTTTGTCATACTTTATTTCGTAGGTAACACCAAAAGAAAAAGAAATCCTTACATAATTAAATCCAAGATTGTACCCTTTATAATAATTTTAAGTGTATAGTTTTGGATCCTTAAAGGGTAATAAATTAAACTCCCATTTATGTGGCTAGGTTTCGGTCCGACCAGCTATTTTCAAGCCTAGAAAATATATAATTTATTTAGAATAACGTCGTAACATGTTAGCATTATAATTTCGTTCCTGTGTCTGCCTGTCTGTTTTTTGTTTTGTTTTTTATTTTTCCTCACCTTCTCCGAAGGTATATGGGAAAAGTATTGTTTTCACCCAAAATATCCGAAACCGAGATTTCAAGGGAATTATCCTTTTAGGGAGTTTTTGAGAAGATTTGAGTGGTTTTTAGCTGGATGTCACTCTGTGTGTCTGTGTCTTTGCGTCTGTCTGTCTGTGTCACGCATAACTCCCACAGTTCACAGTTTGTAAGCTAGAGAGTTGAAACTTGGCACAAAAATCGGTTCTTAGTCGTAGTTGGGCTGCCCGGAAAATCAACATTTTCCGCCACCTTGAACCCAGTTTGTTGAGTCAGCAAAACTTGAAAAAAATGGAAAAGTGGTCCGATCGAGTTGAAATTTGGCACAAATGTACCTCTCTTTATGACAAACTAATCCACCAAATTTCATTTTGAAGTTATAGATTTTTTTAATTTAGTAACTTTGATGGTTAATAATACCAAAAGTATAAATACGTTTTTAACATATCTTTGGACCGGTAAAAAATAAGGAACAAATATAAAAAAACTTATGAACAGTGGCAGCGATTAGGGGGCGGGGCGGTGCCCCCCCCCCCACTTTCTGGGAACTTAATAATTTAGCTTTGAACACTGTTTTTGTTTAATTTACCTTTTGTTTATGCAATTGTTGCATTTACTATTTTGCCTACAACAAAAATTATAGTTAATGTAAATAAATTAACGAACACTTGTACTTTCCAAGCTTGTTTGCAACCCTGCGCCTTAATATGTGGGAATAATAATTGTCTGAACCGCGAATAGGGTTGGCATCAGTGCACGACGTGAAGCGACAGTTGTGTCGAGTGAGGCTGGGAGGGCCCAAGCCCTCCCAGCCTCAAGGGTTCTAACTCTAACTCGAGGGTCTAGAATTTTTTATAGACAGTAGTTGTGCTCACTTTTTGTGTAATACGAAACAAAGTACGACAGTAAAAGCAGCGAGGGCTAGCTAAATAAATGCTGCTTTCTTTAAGGCATAGTGTCTTATTACTTTTTATCTGGTAGAAGTCACTCCTTCTCACTCTTTTCTTCTCACTTGGTGAAGCTCATGGCTTGATCATTTGCAAAATTCAAATAATTAAATAAAAATAATGTATAATTCTTTTTTTGAAAAATAATAATGAGCAGGACAGGCCACTTTAGTGGCCTCCGAAGTAAGGAAACGTTCCGAGGTAACCCGTACCCGATTTTTTTTTTTTTTTTTTTTTTTTTTTTTCAATTTTTAGTAGGATATTAAATGAAAGAAATTAAAGAGTAGATTATAAAAATATATAACACTTGAGGAAATTGTTTAATTTTCCACGCCATTTTGTGAAGAAACCTCAAACGTTTGCAACCTCGGTGAGCATTGGCCCATAGTTGTGTGGAATGTCCACATCATGGTATGTTTTGTTCAAGTTCAGAACACTTAGTTTACCTTAGATCTTAGATAAAAATCGGACAAATTAAAAAAGTAGCCGATTCATATACCAGTACAGGACGAGTTAACAAACTTTTCTTTTATTGAGCCAAAAAAATGTTTTCTTGTAATGGAGATGTATAGGTTGCTTATAATGTATCACAATATATTAATCTACTGATTGCTTTGTCGGCAGGTAACTATCCAGACTGTGATGGAAAGTACGAGGGTAGGAGGAGCCAGGTAGAATCACCAGTGTAACTCAGGTAACGCCTCGATTTGTGTCTAACCAAACTCAAGGCACACAAATTAATTAATAATTACATTTCGTTTCCAGTACGTCTACAGAATATAATATAACTAGTAAGAGTGAAGCTCTTTAATTTTATTATTACACTCTTTTAATAGTTTATAATATTTCCAACTCCTATTAAAGTAACTCTTAAAAGAACGAACAAATAGCTTCAATATAATGTTTATTTTTATTGATAATTAAATTAATGAAACGAGTGAAGAAATATAAGAATTCCTCTTTTTAATCCTGTGTAATTAATAAAATTTTCCCAAATTTTAATAAATACTTTTCTTCTTATGGTGGGGAAAAATATTTATACAAAAAAGTGTCGTCAACGATGAATTAATGTGTATCCCTAAGCGAGTATAAATTTTTAATTGTGATTCAAGATTACTGATTAGACAACGTTAGAAACATTTGAGAGGCTAGGATTCTTTATAATCAGGGATGATTCTAAAGAATTCATTCACATTTGTTTAATTCTTTTAAGACTTCTTCCTCCGCAAAGACATTTCTTTCAGAGTACCTGGTGTTGTTATTCATAACTCCTGATACATGGCAAAGGCCATTTATTCTCTAAAAATATACCTTTTCAGGGATTAATTTTCATAATCTGGTTTCAAGAAAAAAGGTATTGAAGATATTTGTTTATTTATAATCAATATTTTTATGTGAAAGCGGAAGCGGTGTGGATTATAGCCCCTAACCCCACTTTGGCTCCCAACTAAGAACTAAATATATTAAAATATATTTAGCTGCTTTGTTGGATAAGTAGTTACCTTTTCTAGTTTCCACTACAAATTCCCCCCCCCCCCCCCCCCCCATCTAAACTAACTTAGAATGTGCCCCCTCCAGACCTAGCCGCTGGATACGCCACTGACTGGGAGCAAATTGCATTTTCATTTTTCAACGACACTTCAAAACAAGGATAGTTGGAAGTTGGAAAATTAATTTCACGACGTTAAGATGAAAACGAGTTCATTGTGTTGACAGGGCTGTCACTGACACTTAGTCTCCAACTCCAACAAGTTGATGACAATTGGCAATCGTTATTTCAGTGAATTATCCATGGCCATGATATGGATGTATGTACTAACTAACTCAGTGGCGTGGTAGCTCGTGGAGAGCCTTAGCCTGCCAAACTCAAACTGTTTATAGAATATGTACTGGATGACACGGGGTTTGTGTATCGCACTATCAGCTGCATAAACCTTAGCAATGGCATACGAAGTGGCGTAGCTAGGTCATTGGGGGCCCCCGCAAGGACTTTCTGGGGGCCCATCTGCAAAGAAAAGTAATGAAAAAAAAAGGATTTGCGTTTAGAACTGACTGGGGCTCCCCTGTACAGAAGTATGATTCCAAGTAGTTAGATTTTATTATACTCTAAAGGGGCCCCCATTCACATTGGTACATTGCATTTGGGGGCCCCCTGGCACACCCAAATATGGGCGGGCCCATAGTTACCCCACTGGGCATACGCAATGTAAGTGAATCCACACATAATTGCACATAAGTAGTTTATGTGCAAAAGTTCTTCTTTTAGTTAAAAAAAAACAACTCTTTTTTGGACTTAAGGTACTTTAAATCGTTTAAATCGCCATAAAAATACTTTCTCTTTATGTATATTCTAATACACGTGTATGAGGAAGTAAAATAAAAACGATTCGGACAAGGATATATTTATTAATATCACCACGACAATAATTATTAATAATATTTTTGAAATGTTAAACGTTTATTTTAATCATTATAAATCAAAACTTTTAAATGAAATATAAATATATAGCTTGTTATAATAAAAATAAATATTACTAAATTGTTTTAATTTATTTTCAACCTTATAGTTATTAAGGACGGGTGAATTAACTTGTGTAGAAAATTGAAAAATATTTCGGCTTAATTAAATCCTTGAAACGTCCACAGAATAATTAATTAGTTAGACGAGACGTGAGAGGTCCAGTTAGGATTGCTTCCTCAGCACTATCTAGCGGCCGACAAGCCAAACAAGTTAGTTAAAGTGTTGGCCGCTAGGTTTGGCTAGGTGTAACTCTGTGGAGACGTAATGCATTGAGCTTGTTTTCGAGACGTTAGCACTATCTAGCGGTGGACAAGCGAAACAAGTTAGTTAGAGTGTTGGCCGCTAGATGCAGCTGAGTGTTACATGAGACATTAAAACTGAATCGCCTTTACTTTAACTCCAACTAACTCGTATAAATATAACTGATTCTTAATTCATTCCGACTAATATACATATACCTAACACACCAATTCTCTAAGCTAAATTAAATGTATATTAATTAACAGTTTACTACATGCTATCTACACTATTTCAAGTTTCAGAAAAATATTTGCCAATTAGTGTGGCATATTGCTGCCTCGTGTCCTATTATTATTGGACTGGTCTCACAGGATTTTAATTAGTTTGGTCCTTTTTCGGTTGACATTGGGGTCACACTAATTATTAAATGATCAATATTTATTTTATGAAGAAGGTTAAAATTAATATTGCCCTGTCTGGGGACTATATTTGACAAACCGTCAAAAAGCACCTTCAAAGGTGTTAAGAAAAATAAGTTTATCTACGATTGATACGAAATATAAACATTACATCTTTGTTTAGATGCGTAGAAAGTGATTATTTACGTATTTGTATTCATTGCGCATGCGCGTCTCATAGATCTCAATAATTCCTCTTCTTTACCACACTAGTGCGGTAAAGAAGAGGAATTCTTCAGCTTTACGCACGATTAGGGAGTTTGTTTACATTTTACAAAACTAATTTGCTGTTCTTTTATTAAAGTAACTGTTTATATCGAGTTTTTAGTGAAAAACAATGAGTGAATCAAGTGACTGACGAGAATGTGGAGAATAATACTCCTCCAGAAATAATTAATTCGCCAAAAAATACAACTCAAGAATGAATGCCATCTTTATCAAGAGAGAGATACGAACTTACATATAGCAAGTTTATTTTTTTCTGTATTTATTATTTAAATCTAACAATCGTAGATAAAGTACGGTACGCAACTCGTGCGAAAACGGCATTTTGCATTGCTCGTGTGGTTTTACCACCCTCGCTATGGCTCGGGTGCAAACTCCACACTCGCATGCAAAATGCTACTTTCCGCACTCGACGCGTAATGTACTATTATGCCACTACAGAAGAAAAATAAATGGTGCAGAAGGTTTAAATTAATTTAGGACCGACAACGACTGAATTAAGATCTATACCCGTCTAAATTTCAACGATATCGGATTAGTTGTTTTTAAGTTACGTTGGTTCACGAAAATGGTGAACGACGACCCAACACAAAGACACGAGACCAATGTTGCCTAATCCCTGGAACAGATTATCTCTCATTTTGTTTAGGGATTTTTAATTTGGAGACAAAGAAAATGTCGTTCTTTAGAATTATGACAATGCTTGCGTTATCACGTGAACTAATTATGAGGCTTAACGAGGTCACTAAATAAATTATTTTTAGGTTTATATCATAAAATCCAATTAATTTCTTTGTACAGTCAAACCGAGGTGCCAAGCACAAAGTACTGTCAGACGGACACCCATTTCTGGCCAGAAATGGTCAGTCCTTCATAAGGCCCACAGACAGCTGCTTCGTAGTATAAAATAAATAAATTTATTCTTGTCAATCCTCTAAAACCTCGAACGAACCCTTTCTCATAGTAAATAAGAAAAAAATAAGATTGCTTAAGTATGCCATTAAGGATGTTGAATGTCTAAGTATGCCAATGAAGAGGATGAATGCCTATATAAGTATGCCAGTGAGAAGATTGAATGTCTAAGTTTGCCAGTGAGAAGATTGAATGTCTAAGTTTGCCAGTGAGAAGATTGAATGTCTAAGTTTGCCAGTGAGAAGATTGAATGTCTAAGTTTGCCAGTGAGAAGATTGAATGTCTAAGTTTGCCAGTGAGAAGATTGAATGTCTAAGTTTGCCAGTGAGGAGGTATGATGTTTGTTTGTCTTTGAGGAAGGTTCTTCGTAAACTGAGCCACCAACACACCCCAGTTGTGCGTACATAGTCGCCTTACTCAGTCATTTGTCCCTTCCACCGAAAAATACCATCAGATTGATTGTAACGATAAAAACTTAATATAAATGTTTGTCGCCTAAGTACATTGCTGAAGAATACGGTGATTCTTTAGATTGTTACTCCCACTATGATAACTTTAAAATGAAATCGTTTACTATATTAAATAAAATTACTGATCATTATCCTGTTATGCTAAACGTAGAAACAAATAAAAAAATAAATAAACATGAACGACCTAATCCTATAGATCAAATCAAACTATTAACAAATAAACAAGCTAAAACTAGCGAACAAATAAATTATAAAATAAATACAGAAAATGTAATTGAACATATATCTACAATAAACTGGGACCAACTATACAATATTTCTGATGTAGACCAAGCTGTTGATTACTTCATCACTGAAATACATAAATCTATGGAATTATGTAGAACTGAAATTAAGCATAAAAAACATAAAACTAAACTGAAACCATGGATAACAGGTGCATTAGTAACAGTGGCGTAGGAACGGGGGTGGCTATCGGGCTTGAGCCCCCCCCGTCAGATTAGAAGGGGCTATAAATCGAGCACTGATAAAGAGTATCTACCCCCCCCCCCCCCCCTTAGTGGAGGAGCCGAGCCACCCCCGTCAAAAATGAATTCCTACGCCACTGATTAGTAATTAGCATGGATAAAAGAGACAAACTTAACGCTAAACTACTTAAAGACCCGACAAATAAAGACTTACAGAAAATATACAAAAAATATAGAAATAAAATAAATAGTCTTGTTAGAATAACTAAAAATAATTATTTCAAAGAACAAATACATCATGCAAATAATGATTCTAAGAAGATTTGGCAAACAATTAATAACTGCCTATCTAGAAAGAAAAAGAACATTGAAATTACTGAAATTAAGGATAAAGGTGGTACTGTTATTACTGACAATAAAGAAATAGCAAATGCTTTTAATAAATATTTTTCTAATGTCGGGAAAAATTTAGCAGACATTTGTAAACAAAAATGTAACTGTAGTAAAAATTCTACATCTAAACTAATTAAGAAGATAGATAAATCTATTTCTTTCTGGCCTACTCATGAAAAAGAAATTCTAAATTTTATAAGTGAACTTAAAAACAATACATCCCCAGGTGTAGATGAGATAAGTTCACAAATTATTAAATCTTCTAAAACCTACATTGTTAAACCCTTAACTCACATATTTAATCTTTCTATAAATTCTGGTATTTTTCCCCAAGCGTTTAAAATAGCATTAATCACACCTTTATATAAAGCCCAAGATAAAATAGAACTCTCTAACTACAGACCCATAAGCCTAACATCAAATATCGCCAAATTGCTAGAAAAAATTATTAAGTTGAGAATGACTGATTTTTTTACTAAGTATCGTGTTATCAGTAAAAACCAGTTTGGTTTTTAAAAAAATATTTGTACTCAAGACGCGCTATATGAACTGACAAAACAAATTACTAGTAGTTTAGAAACAAATAAGAAATGTCTTGCGGTGTTCCTCGATCTCAGTAAAGCATTTGATACTGTGGATCATGTCAAACTACTAGAAAAACTACAACAATACGGAATTAGAGGAACTGCACTACAACTTATAACATCTTACTTAGAAAACAGGCACCAACAGACAAAAATAAATAAAACACTGAGTGACAAACAAACTATAAATAACTATCAACTGCCCCAAGGTACAGTCACGTCACCCATACTGTTTCAAATTTATATTAATGACTTATATAATATTTTAGATAGTATCGGTGATGTCTTTGGTTTTTGTGATGATACGGTATTGCTTTTCCAAGGCGAATCATGGGATGATGTATATAAAAAAGCTACGAAAGGACTTTATTTAGTAAATAAATGGCTTCACACAAATTTACTATATTTGAACGAAGACAAAACTTGTTATATTCCTTTCTCTAAAACTAAAGTTAACCAACCTCGAAACGACCATCTCACTATACACAGCTGTACATGTGATTATTATTCTTTAAACATTCCCTGTCAATGTAATAAGAAAATTAATAAAGTGGAGAAAACCAAGTATTTAGGAGTAATGCTAGATTATAGACTTAACTGGAAACCACACATTACATTTCTATCTGACAAATTAAGAAAATTTATTTACTATTTTAAAATTCTTAGAGATATTTGTGACATAAAACTACTTACAACGATTTATTATGCTTTGGTACAATCACTACTACAGTACGGTATCCTTGCTTGGGGAGGTGCCTGCACTACGACCATAAGACCTGTCCAAATTATACAGAAATCCATCATGAAAATAATATTGAATAAACCTAAAGACTATTCCACAGAAGCACTTTTTTCAGATTTTCCTGTTTTAAACATAAACCAAATTTACACAAAAACCGTTTTAATCAATCACTATAAACAACCGAAAAACATTATTAACCACTGTTACGGAACAAGACAGAAAACAAGATGTGACCTACGAACTAACAGACCTAAATCAGAGGTAGCACGACGACACTCGTCTCACACTGCCGTAACACTGTACAATTCACTTCCACTCAACATCAGGCATATAAAAGACTTACAAAAATTTAAAAAAGCAATAATTGTTTGGATAAGAAACACGACATAACAAAACATAATATTTTATGTGACTATTATCGATAATCTAATATTGGAATGATGGATAATAGTAACAATAATATAGATGCCTCTTTCAAATTTTCTACGTAACATAATATGTAACAATAATATAGTTTTATACTGGTAACCTTCAGTACATAAATACTAAAGAAATAACTTTGTACATGTATGTGTGTGTATCTATCTGTATCTGTGTGTTTATATTTATTTATATATATATATTTTCATTATTTTTTAATCTGTACCAAAACAATATTAATAAAAATAGGTTTAAAGATATTATAGTTGTTTATGAGTAAATATTAGCCTATCTAAATTATTATCAAATAAATTGTTTAATTGTAATTGTTTCCTCAATGTTAAAATGTTATTTGTTTTAAAAAATGAAATAGTTGTTATATATATTTTTTAATTTATTTATTTAATTTACATTATTTATTATATTTAAATAATAAAAAGGACGGATAGTTCAAATAAAGGCTTTTGTTTTCAAGAAATTATAAAATCATGATAAAATTAGAGGCCGCCCCCAGGTTCAAGCATCAGCTTTTTTGGGGGCGCTCACCTACAGAAATTGTAAAAGAAATGTATACGCAGTTTATTTTAAAATTGTAAAGTCTAAATTGTAAAAAAAAGAAAAATATTTTTGTGAGGAATAAAAAATTATTATTATTATTATTATTACTACGTTTCTTTTTGAATATAAATGACTTTGACTAAATAACTATAAAGACAAAGGGATGTTTAGTGAAATGTACTTTGAAAAATAAGAATATAACACTTCTGTTTATAAAAGTGGAGTAACAGTCTAAAGAAGAACATTCTGCGTACACCTTCTTTAGATTGTTATTACTGTCTGATAATTTATAAGGGGAGTAACAATCTAAATAAGTGCCAAGAATACAACGTAACTTGATGTTATATACGTTACTTGAGCGAAGGCTCTGAGTCCCTTCATCATTTACGATCTTATTAACAAGCTAAAAAAAAAGAAGCATATTGCCAAATTGGCTACAAAGTGTAACACTATTATAACGATTTTTTAAATAAAATTTACTAAATAGATAAAATGACGTTGGAATGGAAACTGGATACAATGTTTACTATAGAAAACGAATCTGCCTTTTAATAAAACTTGTACAATCAAAGAGTAAATTTGCTCATTGTGTCGTTGGTCCGAGGTTAATTTTTAGGGTCCGTAGGCAAAACCAAGGACCCTTATATTTTCCTGCGTGTGTCTGTCCGCCCGTCCTGTCGCATGCCTTTCGTCCGATCACTTTGAAATTTGGCATGTATTTGTCTTGTACCTACCCACATATTTTAAAAATATAGCGACTAAAAAAAATATTTTTCAAAAAAATTTGGGTAAAAAAACTTACTCTTTAGCGATATTTCGACCCCTCCTTGGGTCATTCTCAAGCTGACTGACTAGAAGATCACACTACATTTGGATTGTTAAAATCTTTAAAAATAAATTTAGAATTTATTGAATCGTCTGATTCTCGTCAAAATTCCTGCATCTGGATCTTTTATATTCTAAGAAAGTAGTCAATACTAATCCAATACCTGGTCATACTAATTACATTAATAAATAAATAAAATTCCTTGTTAAAACTAAGTACTACACCTACTAAGTACACATAAGTACAACTAACTAAGTATATTAAGTACAACAAGGTGTAGTACTTAGTTATAACAAGGAGATTTATTTAATTATTTATTTATTAATGTAATTAGTATGACCAGGTATTGGATTAGTATTGACTACTTTCTTAGAATATAACAGATCCAGATGCAGGAATTTTGACGAGAATCAGACGATTCAATAAATTCTAAATTTATTTTTTAAGATTTTAACAATACAAATGTAGTGTGATCTTCTAGTCAGCCAGTTAAGAATGACCCAAGGAGGGGTCGAAATATCGCTAAAGAGTGCGTTTTCATTTGTTTCCTTAAGACCCAGCTACTAGTAAAGTGAACAAACAACTAAAGGAACCAAAATTCTACTTACTAAAAAACTTAAGGGTTAAAAATTTTACATTTTTTTCGATACCGTGAGGAGTATCATATGAAAGGGTACGTCGAGCTCATTACAAAAATATATAATTCTTTGGTTATAACTTTGATAGGGCGAGCGTAGGTGAGTTTGAAGCGGGTGTGAAACGTGTCCCCCCACTTGTCCTGTACACTTGACCTGTTTATTATACAATGACACCGAGACTGGGTTCACTTGAACCGACCACCATGTTGTGAGTGCACGGATGTCAGATATGTATACATATCGGTAAAATATTCTATAAATAACAAATTTGAAGACGACTCCAAGAAATATGTTTTGTTTCACTATTCATTTCTTTCGATGTCTGATGGGTACTTATATGAAAACAACAGATAGGCAGACAAGGGACCAAAAATGTTCCCGGATGTTTGAAACGGATATTTGTCTTGCATTTTTTAAAATCGGAGACATAATCGTTATTTTTGCAACTAGTGCGCAAAGTGGCACTTTGCTGCACTCGAGAGAAATATTTACGCACGAGCCGCAGGCGAGGGCGGAAAGGTTTCTCGAGTGCAGCAAAGACACTTTAAGTTCGAGTTGCACATTAAATTTTCCTACAGTTAGTTTTTAATCTTAAATAAAAACATGTAAAAGGTTTTACAATACCAACTAAACCAGCTGTTCTGTTTATATAGCCAGTGTTGCCTTTTTGCCTGATTCGGCAAACCTGACCAAGCGCTGTTATTATTTTTCATCATAACATTTACCTACCCATCACATCTGATTCTTTTTTTTAGATTGTCTATCTTTACTTTTTTATATTTAAACATTTTTTTAGTGTTTAAATCATTTAGTTAGTTAATAATAATTCATATAAAAATGCCATTTTTCAAAACTGGTCTTATTTTCAACATTTTTTTTTTTTTTTTTTTTTTCTGTATTCTTAACCTTTGTTGTATCTATATGCAAAATTTGGGGAAGATTAAATTACGGTAAGTGGTTCAAAATTGGGGTAATAGGTGTGCGATGAAACTTAAAAAGCAAATAAATTTGACGCCATTTTGTTTTTTTTTTTTTTTGTTTTTTGGTTTCTGTATTCTTCACCTTAGTTGTATTTATGTGCAACATTTGGGGGAGATTGAATCACGGGAAGTGGTTTAAAATTGGGGAAACAGAAATGTGCGATGAAACTTACAAAGCAAAGTATATAAGACCAGTAAAAATAATTTGTTGTCATTGTTATTATTATTATAATTTGAATTATTTAATCTTTGTTTAGATTTAAGTTCTTTATGTTCACAAGTTGGAACACTGGAGTGCGGTAAAGTAAAATGAGTGCGGTAAAGTAAAACGAGAGCGGTAAAGTAGTAAGTCCAGGAATCTGCTGTTTTGCGTATTATTTTGAGTGCGATAACAACCACTTTATCGGTCAACTGTAGGAAAAAATAATTTCGTTCTTTAGAACGATCACATAACCTCGGTTAACTTCGGTAGGAACGTAAGCCTTTATAGTTATAAAGGCCTTTTTTCAGTCAACAACTTTTACAGTTATTCTATACAAATTATTCGATATTTCAATCCCTCCTTGGGTAATTCTGAAGCTAAAATCATAATGTATTTTATATTAATTAAACATTAACTCATATAGGATATACAACATAATATTACAAAACTTACAAGAGCATAACTTGTAACTTAAACATATCAAATCTACTTATATATCTTACATGTATATATTAGATGAGAGATAAGTTAGTAACTAAATAAAAATAAACTAAATAGGGAAGCCTCAAAAACATGAGGTTGAATCTTTTTTAACGGAAATGCGTCATGTGGGGTGTTAAGTGTATAAGGATGATGTCCTGAGTACAAATATGAGAGGGTCAGAATGATAATGAGTAAGTAAAAAATTGTTAATATTTTTCATATTAAAAAATGTTTCTGCTTAGATAATATGAGGAGTATGTCATAATATGTTCATTATTTTCTCGCCAGATAGCAGCACTACTTAGTTTCCTTTCTAAATGTATTCAACCTTTTCTTGAAAATGAAACCTGCACTTCTCCGGATTTTCTCATTTATAAAAAAAAATGACTTATTTACTTTTTTACGTTGCATATTTTGTAAACCCCCCCAAATATAAAAATATAATATACAGGGATCGGTACTAAGACAAAATATGCATTTAACGCCTGTGTTGTTTGACGTTTTAATCTATTTAAAAGTTATAGTTAAACAAACTTTAAAATGGCCGCCGTCTTAAAGGGCTGGGCTGATTAAGCTGGCTTATGAACTCGATTTCATTAGTGCTTTGGACTAGTGGATTAAAAATATGAAATAAACTTGCAAATCACTGACTGCGATATGCGAGAAACACAAAGTGACGAACCTGTCATTACTAATGACTAATGACTAATGAACATAATACGGCCTAGTCGGTTTATTTGTGGTGAGGTGGGGGCGCGGGAGAGGTGCTTTGTCGAATCGCAAGGATGGAGGGGAGACGTCGACAAGGTGGCGGAAGTTGACGTCGGGATCCGACCCCCACCATGTCGCACGGAATCCTCTTACTTCCCCGCAGGAAAGAGGAGAAATAAAACAACTGGTGGAAATCCATCCCTAAATAAAGCGCGAGTCGGTAGCACCGTGTAAAAGTCCGGGGGAAACTTGGAAGCCGTTGGCATTTCAAGTGATAATAAGAAGGGGTACGAGGGAAATCCCGGGGACCCAACGTGAGGGCCGGCAGGGCCACGTGAAGCCGCCGTCACGTGGACTTACCTGGTGAGCGGGTCGTCACGTGGCTCCCCTCCCCTCGCCCTGTATCCCGGGTCTGGCCGCCAGTAAAGCTACAGCCGGCTCGCGATACCGCCGCTCCGAAACCTCTCCCCGCCCAACCCCGTTCAAATTTAAATTTATTTTTTTATCGCCTATTATTTAAAAGTTTCTTTATTTTTACTTTTATTAAAAAAATAAAATCTAGATAAAATCGACTTTATTTCCAGGTACAAGCGATAAACAATCAAAGAAAAAATAATTTATATATACTTTTAAATCAACACAAAATTGTAGACAAATTAAGTATTAAAGTCAGTCAAGTAAAGTTAGTAAGTCAGAAATTACGAAAATAAAAGAAAACCGGGCAGGTAGAGGGCCTAACCAATCCCCGGTTTTCATTTATTTTCCTATGGTTTTATTTAAAGAAAGGTTTTATTCTATTTTGTGTTTTTGTAGAGTACATATACAATTATCTATATAACTATGTATTGATATATTAGCAGTTATATTTTTTTAATTCTTAAGATTTTATTTGTCATATTTCAGCCAATGTCAATAACCACCTAGTCAGTCAACACCCCCCCCCCCCCCCCCCTCCCTCTTTTCCTTTCATAATTATAAATTTAATTATTTTGAAAGGGACGAGGGTCGCTGTTTGTAGAATTTGTTGACGTCATTTTATATCAGTTAGTAATATTTAATCTAGTTTTTATTTTAGGTTATTCTAATGACCTATTTACTTACTCGGTTTACGAGGCTGGCAGTATGTATAGGATGTACAGTGTACGTACAGTATGTATAGGATGTACAGTGTACGTACAGTATGTCAAGGATGTACAATGTACGTACAGTATGTCTAGGATGTGTACAGTATGTCTAGGATTTACAGTATGTCTAGGATTTACAGTATATCTAGGATTTACAGTATGTATAGGATGTACACAGTATGTCTAGCAACTACATTATGTCTAGGCTTGGCAGTATGAACAGGCTGGACAGTACTTTTAGGGTGGGCGTTATACTTAAACGATTAAGCGAGTATAGATATCGCACCTCTTTGTGAAGTCCTGCGTTTACAAGGGCATTCGTAATTTAATTAACGGTTTGCTGCTTTTATCAATAGAATAGTAAGTTCGTACAAAGCAGAGAATTGGCTGCAACCTGGGTGTAGGGTTTGACACTTTGACAGCTTCACAGAAGCGTCACTCGTAGGTACGGCTAACTCAACTAAGTTCGCCCTTGCAGACTAAACCGACACTTTACTTACCTTAAAGAGGAAACTTGACAGTTGTCATGTTTCTTCTTTTAGTTGGAAGTTCTGGCAAAAGGATTATTTTGGCTGGATAATATATATATATATTGTTTATTGACTTGGAATTCAGTTAAAAGCTGAGGTTTATAGTTTTGTTACTCGGTCCTAGTAACTTGCTACAATATTAGTTGTTAGTTCTAATAAATAAAATATATATTCTCCTATGATAAAAGAGTAAAATTGCCGAAACTCTTATCTATAGTAAACAGTATTTTTAAAAATCATTATTGTTTTTAAACATATAGTTTTATGTTTTGCTACTTTTTTTTAATCGGAGATGTTATATGATACAGTTTAACCGTTAATAGAGCAAATAATATATTATTTCTAAAACCGGATAGAAATATATATACCTGAACTCCTCTGTTGAGTAATCTCTTGAAGGAGTACCGGGTTTGCTAAACGGTGCCCACCTATGATCTACATGGTTTATGTTTTCGAGTTAATAACCCCAAGGACAACGGTGCTCGATTCCGGTGTCGTCTTCCCTGGTGTAGAAGAAAATATACCCTGACCAAAATGACTCCTGATATTTTTGACATCAACGAAACCTTAACACAATAATAAAACACTTTAAAGAATAAGAAAACACTTTTACCGTGGAAATTCGACGAAGGGGACCCAATATTATAGTTCCTGTAAAAAAATACTTGTAGGAAGATGTTAGATAACACTTATAGCTTACCGGTTGCAACCACTAAAAACGGTCTCGTCGTGGTACTGTCGACGTCTCTATTAAACACCCGTCGTCCAGATCAGACAATAATCTGACCTATTAGTCGATTACATCGGCTCTCTCTGAATTCGGGTTAACTAAGGAACTTAGTAGTGCAAGAGGCCAAACAGCGACACTCGTCCGTGTGCTACCGATCCCGGTTTTGATTATTGTTTGGATGTGGGTGTTGTCTGCTGTTACAGTTTCACTAACGAATAATAAGGTCAACTTGTTTGTTTAGTTATAGGTAAGACAACCTCCATGTTAATTAGAATTTTATTAACCCTATTTTTATTTAACGTAATATAAATTAAGTGATGTTGACCGACGTTCTTCAGTGGGGATTCAAAAAGGAGACGATCAAGTCACGTTTAATTGATTCCTAACTTGTGTTTCGAATATCGAGGGCATTTTGAGTATAATAAAACCCAACCCAACCCAACACAAACTAAATTGAATTTTCCAAAAACTGTGCTGCCCTGCCCTGCCCTGCTTCGCCTGCGTCTCAATGCGTGCTCCCGGGATTAAACGAAATAAATTCAGAAGTGTATTTAATACTATTTATTGATGGTTCTAGACGCATGACTGCATCACGGTTTATTGTTTAGTTTGCCTTCCAACATAAAGCAGTTTGCGGGCTCTCTCGAAATTCAACAGTTATCAGAATAAACATTGTTTAAATTACGGAAATATACTTTGCTTTCTGTCTCTTTAATTGAGTTTTGAGGTGGTTATCCCGTGCACTTAGTCGTCTTGCATTACCAAACTCTATTTTGAAATAGTTTCTTAAGTAGAAAATATAAGTTTGAGTAAAGTGCCCTTGATCTAAATCACCACAAAGAGCTGAGGTCCGACATCACAATATATTATGGTTCGACTTCTCACGTTTTTAAGACACATGATACAAGAGATTTTAGTTCGGTGCAACTCCAAATTCTAAAAATATTTATAATTCTCTGTTATTCGGCAATATTGTTGTAAATGCTGTTTCTGTACCTCAGTTGTCATTGCCGACAGTGAATAAAATGCAATTTGCCATATCAGTTGGTTAATTGTCAAAAACACTGTAGGGGGGTTGTTTTATCAGAGGCCCCTTTGGCCGACTTACTGATCAACCCGACTATTATATAGCACTTAAACTTAAAATATCGATTTCACGACAAACTCTAGATGCATTCGGTCTTGGTAGAGTGCATAGACACTTCTTGATACCCCACAAAAAGTGATTAGTTAAACAAATTGTCTGGGTAAAATATTTGGACTTTGACACGTATCCCCAAACCGAGTTTTTGCCAAACCACTCTGTATCCAACCATTATTTGGGAGTATACTCTGTTGGTAGAAAGGCACTTGGCTGTGAGATTTACACATTACACTGTAAGCTAAAAGTAAAGAGGTAAACCTTCACCATCAAAAGCAAGCTAAAGCTAACATTTCCTAAACAGATTTAAGCAGTGCCATCTATGATACCATATACTCGTAATTAGACTAAAGATTGAGGTGAATTGGGAAGAAACAAGACATAAGTAGAAGCCCTAACCTCCTGCTTCCATCCGTTCGTAGTTGCTTCATCCTTGGGTCTCTTTCCCTTACCATTTCTTATTTAACTTGTAATGCATTTAAAGTTTAGGGGAGACGATACAGTGCATGCCGCTTAATATAATCATGGTTAATGTTATCAAAATAGCTTGAAATGGACCCACGCTATACCAATATATCGATGGCTAATAAGTGATACCTCGTAACTACCAAAATGGTGATTTTGAGTTTTTCATTTTATTGGCCTTGGGAGGCTTGTCTGCAAGTACATGAGAGATCTCGTGAGTGAAAAAAAATTCCTTCATTTAGAAAATGGGCAGTCTATTCGCAAACTAATTGTTATGCGATAGCTTTTAACTACACCTCGTATGTGTTACTGGTGTATGTGTTTTAGGGAAGGTTACTTGTGACACCTCATAACTGACCTGGTATGTATTCACTTTATTAAAGAAGTTATACTGTGAGAACTCATAACTACATTATTTTATGAACTGTTATAATTTGGAAGGTACCAATGTTTCAGAAGGGTTACATATTGTACAAATTTATAAAACACGTAAAAAACTTAGTCAGTTAAAGTAAATTTATTTTTTTAAATAGTTTTTGTTCCTCCAGTAAACCTGACATTTTAAAGATACGAGGTATCACTTATTAGCCATCGATATATTAAAAAATTTCCGTTTATTTTGTTTATCATTTTCGGGGAAACGACTTTTTAAAGAAATAAAAACCTACCTCACCTCCACCATTACTACAAAGGAAGCCTGATCTCAGAACTCAATTTTTTAGTCTTTGTCTTTCAATGCTTCATTTTCTTTCATCAATAAATTTACAAAAGTTTGAAGTTGATTTGTTTCGTTTTAATGTTTATTTTTTAAACGAATAATGAGCCCTTTGAAACGTCGTGATCACGTACATTTATGAACTTACATTTATGTATATTATATTAGTTTTGTCCCTAAATATTTATTTCGTATTCTTACTAAAAAAAAAAAAAAAAAAAAAAATAATAATGATAAGATTTTAATGTAACATTATGTACATTGTAAATCAAATTATTATTATTATTTGCAAATGTGTCATCACATCATTTAGTGTATACGATAAACCTACATTTTTGTTTTGATTTGAGTTTTACTTCCGGTGGAACCTTATGGTTATTATAATCAATTGGTTAATGTTATCACTTGGCCTGGGTCCCAAAGTGATCATATTAAGCGGCGTCTACTTTAGTATGTCTCGTGGTGTTTTTTGGGAAATAAACATATTAGTCTGTAATCAAACATTTTCCCTGCAACGCAACTACATGCATCCCTCCTATTATTTTTTTTTACATTTTATTATGTTTATTGTGCCAAAAATATCATGGTTTTTAAAAGATATTTTAAACTTGAGAAGTAGTGGAAGTTTTTTGGGAAAACGTATTAACAAGAGAGTGTCTCTCCGACATACAACGGATCCAAAGTCAAGTTGCTAAGTAAAGGGGCAGGTTCTTACAAAACATTCCAGTAAATAAAGAAGAGACAGCGTGAAAACCAACCGACATCTCTTCTCGTCCCTTGCAATTCCTCTGAGTAAAGTTTAATTTGAATCGTGCAGACACCCCCTGAAATAAGTAGGTCGCACCGTGGAGGTTATTGTGTGAGTAGTGTGCTGCTCGGACAATATGCGTCCTGTGTGAGTACTGTCCTGCTCGGTCAGTATGCATCCTGTGCGAGCACTGTGCTGCTTGGACTGTATGCGTCCTGTGCGAGTACTGTCCGGCTCGGTCAGTATGCATCCTGTGCGAGCACAGTGCTGCTAGGACAGTACTCGTCCTGTGCGAGTAGGTTCTGTGTAGCTAGGACTGTATACGTCCTGTGTGAGTACTGTCCGGCTCGGTCAGTATGTATCCTGTGCGAGCACTGTGCTGCTAGGACAGTACTCGTCCTGTGCGAGTAGGTTCTGTGTAGCTAGGACTGTATACGTCCTGTGGGAGTACTGTCCTGCTCGGTCAGTATGCATCCTGTGCGAGCACTGTGCTGCTTGGACTGTATGCGTCCTGTGAGAGTACGAGTACTGTCCGGCTCGGTCAGTATGCATCCTGTGCGAGCACTGTGCTGCTAGGACAGTATGCGTCCTGTGCTAGTAGGTTCTGTGTAGCTAGGACAGAATTCTGTCCCCTTGTATACGGGTGAGATGACGGGTTTTTGATGTTGGCTGAAGGTTGGAACTAGCAGTACGAGGGGTGGCCGAGGGATGGGCTAATCCGTGAGAGAGATGATGGAAGAGCAAGTGGTGTACAGGAGCTCGACAGTGGCGCCCTGCTACCCTGACCACGCTGCTGTCTACTGGACATCCCAGCACCATCCCAACCACTGGTCACACTCCAAGTACGATCCTCCGCCTCCTAAGAGATACCTCATACCAGGTACACTCGTCTTGCCTCAACTTGCACTAATTTCTTGTTAGTATTGGTTTACAAGCGACCGTCTTAACGTTTTCACTTTCAAGGACATTTGGGTGTCTCTGATCCTGATCCACCTCAAAACTTTGTTTTATTTTGTATCCAAAGCTTTAATAAACCGTATAAATATGATAAACATGTAAATAACAGGTTAGTTACATGTTTATCTTTAAAATTTAATAATTTAAATGATATACATCGTAAATATCAGATACATTTTTATATGATATTGTACAGTATATTACCACCTTTGAATATAAAATTATTTCACGCACTTCAGTATGTATTATATTGTATTATTGTAAGGATTAGTTTAATTTTAAGTTTTCTCAGTTTCTTAATGATAAAACAAATTCTCTATATGATTTGTACTACAAATTTATTAATTTAAATCGTTACTTTGGATGAATGGATGTTAAGGTGTAAAATAAATTAGAATTAATCCAAATTTAAATTTACTCGAGACGTTTCGACCTAAGGTCATCCTCAGTCTTTACTTTATATCTAAATTAACAAAACATTACATAATTAACATGATGTAAAAATTAGAAATAATAAATATAGATTATTTATAAGATTTATAATGAAAATTAACAACTGGTAAGAAGAAAAAAGTCACACACGGGGTTGCAGAATGTTAGTATTGTGACTAAAACCGTTTTTTTTTTCATTGTTAATTTTTATTATAAATCTTATTGAGATCCTGTTAGCGGAGTAATGTTTTGTTAATCTAGAAATAAAATAAAACTGAACCTTAGGAAGGGTTGAAACGTCTCGAGTAAATTTAAATTTGGATTAATTCTAATTTATTTTACACCTTAATATCCATCCATCCAAATAACTATTCAAATGTTGGTTTATGATTTAAATCGTAAATATTATACACTTTTTTGTTAAACGCAATAGGTTTTATTTGTTGATGATTGTTAATTTGATTGTTTAATAGAATCCAAAATAAGTTTTAAAAGAAGAGAAATTAAACTAAAATGGCGATAGGGCCGTGAGGACGACATGGGAAGGGTTCTTTCGTTTATAGCAATGTAATAGAACAACAGGGCCGTGTATAACAATGTGATGGAACAACAGAGCTGTGAGGACGACATGAGAAGGGTTTTGTAGAGTATAGCAGTTTGATAGATCAACAGGGCCATGTATAACAATGTGATGGAACAACAGGGACGTGTGCGAGGCAACGAGAAGCCGATAGAATAGAGGCACGTTGGCACCCACGTGATCCAAACTCCCTTTGCAAGCCCTCATATTGTGACGCAAATGCCTTTAATTCTCTTTAATTATAATATGTTACACGCTTAAAACAAAATGCCTCAATCATCACAATTCTCCCTCGTTTTCGTACACATCACTTTGTCTTCAACTACTCGTATATACCTACTCATCATCATAAACTATTGTCATAGTATTGAATATTTCTTTCAGATATATGTCTTTTGCCACGCAATACCTAGCAACTAAATGCTAAATGTTTAATACAGTTGGAGTCAACTGAACAGTTATAACGGTTGACTATACAGTTGAGTGATACTAAACCTTCAGGTCCTCGGAATTAAACCGTGCACAGCATCCACCTGCTGTCTTGTGTTATCTCCTTGTGTTATGACAAGCGGCATATTAATATATTATGTATATATCAACTTATCACAATTTTTTAGTACCACTGGCCACTGGTCCGATGATCATTATGTTTTTGTGAGTTTTTCTTTAATAATGTCAATGTCCGCTAAGAAAGGATTTTTCAAAAATTTGACTCCTTGGGGAAAAAGAGTTTGGTTAAGCCCATTTAGTAATGCGGGAAATTAAAAAAAAGGTTTAATAAAAACACAATAATAGGGGAATATTGGGGAGTGGATGGTTTCATTTTGCTCCCTCTAAGTCAAATATTTTTAAATATTACTTAATTATTATTTTATTTAAAAAAATGTGACTCCAACGGGTTTAAAAGTAGGGAGTTTTAAAACTTTAAAAACTACTAGTTGATTCTTAGGTCGGAAGTCCATTTCTAAAAACTAGAAATATAGGTACAAGGAAGAGTCCACCCCCAGGACAAGCCCCCGTAGCTAGATGAGCATATATTGATAACATAATATTGGCTGCAAAGCACAGGGAATTAGGGGGAACTCATCCTCCTCCTTCCCAAAAAAAATTGTGATTAATATTTGCAAGGAATTGTGCGGGTTTGTAGTTTTGACCCTATATGCGGTTGTAAATAATGCCTTGCATTTCACGTGTTTGAATTAATGAAAATATTCGATAGGATTTGGGAGAAACGCCCATTGCCATCCAAATTTATTTGTATTACATTTTAGTAAGACGGCAAGCAATTGGTTGAGGGTTGAAGGAGGCGGTCGGCTGTGATTGGCGGATGGTGAAGACAGGCGCAGTGTGGACACACATCTCATATCGATCCTATAATTATTAGGCCACCAAACACCACAAGTCGGTCTTGGCACCTTGCTACACACTGTAATGTACCCCGCAACCAGGATCTATAGGGAGGCATTTTGCCCCAGGCACCATGTTAGGGGCCGAACTGACCAAACATTTTTTGTCCAGTTGCATCGTGGCCACTACTCAGGTGCAAAGGTGGCCACTACTCAGTGTTGGGACGCTATACGAGTTCTTTCATGATCACTTTTATAGGGGCAACCATTGTGTTTGACATAAAAAGACATTTGAAAGACATAAAATGAAACGATAATTCAATCATGGGTTAAGGTTAATTACACTACTGGTTAAATTAATTTTAACTAGATATTCTATATTGTATGTTAACGTAAACCACAATATGCAGCGTAAGGGGGGGGGGGGGACTCGATTTCTGCCCCGGCAAAATAAAAGCCTAGATCCGAGCAATATACTTTTGGAGAAAAAAATAATAAAATATTCGCATTTTTGCTTCCGAGTTTACCGGAGGTAACGGAAGCTATATGAGATCGTTTCAAAGAACGAAAATATTTTAGGTCTCAGATTTCAAAAATTCCAAGACAGAAATCTGTTTCAGAAATCAGGGAACATTTTTGGTTCCATGTCTGTCTGTCGATCTGTCGTTCGATTTTTGCGAACCAACATATCTTAAAAACGACACGTCTGATTTTAATGAAATTTAGATGGTAGGTCATAATTAGCCCATTGTTGGTCCCATATAAGTTTCAACCTTCTGCGCTCATTTGTTTCTCTTCCACACGCACACAAACATTCATCTATTTACACCTATCAAAAGTACTTATCTGATTTGTATATGAAACTTTTACATTTTATCGAAAGTAACCCGCAGATATTCCAAGATTAATTTGAACTGTCTGCGCTCTTTAACTTTTGCTCAATTGATACTTTAATTCATGTAAAAAATTAAAACAATTTTGACAGATTAAAAAACGGGGAAACAATTAAACAAATTAGACAATAATGGCTTGTAAAAAAAAGCATAAAAACAATACAATAGTAGTGGATAGGATGCGAGGAAGCTATGTGCCACACCAATTGGCAGTCTATTTTTAACTTATGAACACATTACACATTTCTATTATTTTAAACGATCAATAAATTTTGATGGTGTTGCTTGATAATTTTACTGTCCAACTCACAGTGCCATGATATGAAAGATGTTTGAAATCACTAGAATTGTGTAAAGGGGTCTATAGAATTTTCTTAAGAGATCAATTTGTAGGAAATGTTTCCCTGGCAGCTTTTATACCCGGAGAATAAACCTTACACCGATATAAACCACCCAACACATTATCTTCCACACTTTTTACCCTTTATAATATGTTTTTTATAAGAGCTTACCTATACTAAATTTGAAAATGACGAGTTACTGATGACGACTAACTAAAGTGATCCAAACCAGTCTGTATTCAAAATATTACTTTATTGCCTTGTTTTACAATTAACTAACTCATCACCATTCATCTGTTTAAGGTTTATTTGCCGTCCAAAAACGCGGTAGGCACAAACTTGTGTTGGATAGATTTTTATAAATTAAAATAAATCAACTTTTTTTCTATTTTCAACACCAAAAGCTGTTTGTCCATTTAAATGTCGTGCAACCTGAAGTATTATTTTAAATATTCTACCGGAAACGTTATCTTTGGTTATATTCAAGCGGATCAGACGGTCAGATGGAATTGGTCAATTAACCAATTTAATTTTAAATTGTATTTTATTTGTTGTTGTTTTAGTAAACGGAAGATAATGAGACTGGTTGCCCAATATTTATCAAATGGAAGCAGAAACAAACAAAGTAAAACGTAGCGATAGTCTGTTGTTGAGATTGTCAAGTTATCGGGAATGTTGGTTAGTATATTGAGCCGACTGTTTCTAACAGAAAAGAGATTTATAGATGATTTAGTGGAGCCAGGTCTTCTACTAAGTGGATAACTCGGTATTTCCTTGCTACCCCCTCCCCTCGGCCTTTTTACTTGATTGAATTATACAGTCTAACTTGATCAGGTGAACCGACTTTAGTATTGCGCTTAAACTTTACATGAAGATAAAAAAAAATGTATAAATATTGATGTGTGCGTCGGGCAAGACTCCGTCATAACAACGCTCACGGAATTCTCGAGGGAATAAAAAAATTGAAAAGACTCAAGTAATGTGGAACAAGTAGAACGAGATTTGCTTTCAAGCAGATTATAAACACGTCAGGCTCGGTCTGCTCCACTCGCCCCCTTCCTCTGCTCCACCCCCCCCCCTTCCTCAAACATATTCCAATACAAACTGCACCACTTTACTGTCCCACATTCTACTCCTCCTTAGTAGATTAATGTTGCATTTTTATTCTGCTCAAGTTTGTTTTCACATAACGCCGGAGAAATAACAAAAGTACCTTTTGAGTTGCCCAAAGCGTCGAATTAATAAATGGTTAGTTTGCCCCACATCTTCCCCACGTCCTATTACGTACTTTACAGAGTGTTTATTTTTAAGTCTATTATTTATTTAATTGCCCCCTCTCCTTATTACTACTGACTTTATCTTCGGTAAACTATTTTACCTTCGTATTACTTGGATGTGATGTTTTTGTAATTATTTTTAACAATGGGCACTGATGACGTCTTACAAAGACCGAAGGCTTGTTTGATAAATAAACTATTATATTTTAAAAGTTTAGTTAAATGAAAAAAGTTTTTTTTAAAAATCCCCTTGGTCAACGGGACATATGAAAAGTTAAAATTAATTCTTAGTAACAATGCTATAATACATGCATACATTTTTATAAACTTGTTAATTCACAGTGAGCTCTTGAGTGGGCCAAACCCATGGTTGTGTCGAAAACCCGTCAAGTACCCTCAGCTTCATCCGTCTAAAGGTTTATTTAATATTTGACAAAACAATGCTTCACAGTTTCTCCGAACGGATTCATCAGGAGTCGTGAGCTTAGGGTTACCCAGCGTACCCACGATATCATTCCTCAAGTATCGAGATAGGGGAAATGCGACTGCGGGCACAGACTGAGGCACGATAAAGAAAGTTGGCTGTCAAAGAGGAGTCAAGTAGTGCCCGACTATAATAGGTCGCTATGTAGAGACATAAACATAAGCCTAATGCTTAATCAAATCTATACGTTATCAGTAGCACGGCGAGACGATCGGAGCCCATCATCTGGAGAGTGTTCAGTATATGCCAGCACTTCCCTCGCCTATGTTTGACCTTCTTGTATCTCCGACTTTCTTGTCTTGCTTTCTACTGACTCTGTACGGCCTCTTCGGCGCTACTGATATCTCTATACTTGTAGCCAATCATCTACAACACAGTGATATCCCGGTAATCACCACACCAGTTTATTATCTAACGTGTTATGAAGAATGTCGAGTGCCAATGATTCTTTTTCAAGGGGGTGATGATGGTTAAGGAAGTTTCGCTAGCTACGGTACTTTGCTGCGGCAGTCCCCGGCAAGCCTTCGCTATTAAAATAAAATATAATATTTTTAAAGAAATGTAAATTATTTGGACATCAAATATTTTACTGCTTCAAAAAAGTGCTTCTAACAATAGGTCAGTTTTTTAACAATTATAATATATTCATAAAACTTATTCCTTAATAATGTCAAAGCCTCTACGAACCGACGGTATTTTATTTCTAGCCCCAGCCTGCATGTAAGAAGCTTAAATAATAATTGCATTCCATGATTGTATGGAATTTGAAGGCTCAAGACTAATTTAATTGTTCTTTAAAAGCTCTCCCCACATCATATCAGTTATAAATATGATTTTTTTATATTCTTTTCATTGCTAAACTTAGGCATAATCAGCCTATATTTCTTCCCCCACGATAAGTGACAATTCTAAATTTTAAAGTTCTAGTTTAAATGGCTCTAAGGATATACAAATTTCATAAATCTTCAAATAATTTTATCAAAAGAAACTTCCTACCACGTTTAGTGATTCTAAGGTCTATATAGTAGTTAAAAAATAGTATATTATGTTACTAGGCAGTGATGTGAGTTTTTTAAGAAAAAACACTTCACAGTCGCGTAGCATATGCTATTTTTTCCGAGGTAGCAGACAATGAAAAAACATTAAATATTAATAACTAATCAATAAATAATAATAACAAATATTAGTACATTACATACTTAAGACTTAAAAAAAGAAACCTTAAAAAGAGGTTACACTATAAGAAAAGATAAATAAAACGCATTGACATCTAGCGGATTTTAATCGTACTAGAAGCATTTATACAAAGACTGCAGCGCTACTAACGGAAGTTTTGACAACTACCCTCCGGAAAATAAAAATCTTTTAGTTCCTAGGACGTAAAAGATTTTTTCTTTACAGCTAGGAGTAATGAAAAGATTTTTTGGTCGGACTACCCTATATGGGGCATCATGTATAGAAATGCAAAAACCAACAAATATAATGCATCCATAATTAAAGTGTTTCCTGTATATTGATATAAATTGCATTATTTATGTATTCTTTTTTATTTCACACTTTCTTGAAAAACCAGATACATACACCAGATACATACAACAGATACATACGCCCAATATTCGCAAAATCGACCTGTATACAGCTGTGTCTCAAAATAGAGTACTGAAGATGGAAGTTGTATTAAGAGAAAACTAATGAAATGAAGAAGAATCCATAATTGGTGCATTTTTTTTTTATCAATATATAGAAAAGACTTTAATTATATGTGCCATTTTTTTTTCATTTCTATACATGATGCCCCGTATAGACTAGTTCAACCGATTTTTTAAGTCCACGTAATGAAAAAATGGATTTTAGCTATGCTTTTTAGGCTCTAAAGTTACTATTTCACAGCCTACCACGGAGAAAATGTTTTTTATATAATATATGCAGATGGCCACCATCTTGAGTTTAATAAAAATCCAAAGGCTGCGTATACCCTAAAGCTTGTTGCATACTTTTGCCGCTAGATGTCTCTGACAATCACATTTCACGGAAGGTTAGATTACCATGTAGGTCTGAGTATTTTTTAAAAATGTATTTCTGTTTTCTAGAACGTCACAATATTTACTTTTTTAACTGACATAATTATATGGATTTTATTTGCGTTATTAATGTCGTACTTTTATTTGTTTTTTTAAGAAAAATAACATTGACTTTTTTATTTTTAGAAAATTATAATTTTACTTTAAAGTATTTAATTCTTTATTTAAACTTTTGAAGATTGAAAATGTTAGAAATAATTTAATTTGTCTGGTCTGGAATATTATATTATATATATATATAATAATCTTCAAATATTATGGTTCTTAGCTATAGTTATTAGTTATTTAGTTAGCCCTCGAATATAAAAAATTGGTCAAAAATTGACAAACTTTCTCATATACGATCCATTTATTAGTTTTCATAGCTACATTTAATTATTATTGAATATTTCATCAAAATGTATCATAAAAATAACTTCGGTGGGCAACTGAACCCGGGCTCTCTCCGTCCGCATTTTAAGCTATTTTCTCAGAAACTAGATTTTTTCCAGAAAAACGGCTTACATCGTTAGATTCGTATTTAAATGGACTACATTTTAATTTTTTTTCAAAATCGTCGGAACCGTTTTCGAGTAATATATATTTTTTTTTTCATGATTTTTCAGAGTTTTAGGGGGTAGCGCCCCAAAATTTGAAGCTAAAATTCATTTTTCGATTTTACCTCTGGGTATGATTTTTCTGAACATGTATGCCAAATTTCGTCAAATCGGTCCAGTAGTTTATGCTCCAGGCGTCTGCACAGACAGACGGAAATTTTTTAAAAGCCACTTTTTTGGACACAGGGGACCTCAAAACGTGTAAATCCGTTTAAATCTCAAAATCGAATTTTCGCGCCATTACAATACTTTCTCTTTATATAAGAAAGTAAAAATGGTTTAATTTGCCCCAAACGCAAACTCCACGAAATTATGCTTTACTGTGCTATACCAATCTTTGTATAAACAGCTTACTCATTTTAGACCATTCTCGGTACTAGCGGTCATCACACCACAACTCCTTCAAAATAAATATATATAATTTTACTAATATATATATATATACACCATATAATATGTACCTACTACAATATAATGCTATAACAGTATCGTATGCAGAGAAATATTTAATGAGTTTCAGCTTGATATACAGGGGTACGCACTTATCTCGAGAACGGATGGAGAAAAAAAGACCGGACCTACACGGTTGGCTGAGGATTTTTTGAATTCCTAAAAAAAATGTTGATGAGCACTTCTAGCATTTTAGTGTTTAGAAACTAAAATGCTAAGAAAGAATGCTAAGAAGAAGTAATGCTAAGAAAGAAACTAACAATATAAAAATAAAACAATTAAAAGCCATATTTTTAAGAGTGGATTTCGATTTTATGGCTTGAAATATGAATTTTTCACTCTTAGAACTTTTTGCTCTTAGCATTATTTCTACCGCTGGCGAGCAGAAAAAGTTGCTATCGCGTTAAAGTTGGCAACGTGCTTTTCTCTTTCTAAAATGCCTTAGCAAAAAATAATTCTTATTTTGAGCCACAGTCAGAAGTCCAATTATGCCTATTTTAACAAATAGGAAGTCTGTAGCAACCTAACCAATAGTTAATCTTAACTCTTGTCGTTTTTGATTTATGGTAAATTCTACCCTGTCGACTTAGTTTCATAAACGTTTCCCTTTGTCGGGATGTTGCCAACATTACTCCGAACAGTTGGATGTAGCAGAATTAAAACATGTTGAGATTATTATCAGACTGACATGCTAATATAGCTTCTAAAACGCCACATAATAATCATTTGTAATAACAATAACAATTATTATTAGAAATATTAATATTATAGAATGATTATTATATTATGTTTATTATTTGAAGACGATATGAAAGAATACAAACAAATGTGTTATTCCTCTACATACTAAATTTCATAGAACTATTTTTGATCGGAATAAAATAATCGGATTATTGGACTCGAGTGCCACAATCTTTGTTTTATATTTTTATGAGTAATGAATTGTTTTCTAGGGAATTCGCTAAAAAGGTATATATTTTACATAAAATATATGAACGTTAAAAAGGTAATAACTTAGCAGACCGTTTAAATTATAGGTTTCACTTTTAATTATGATGGAATTTTTACTTATACTTGAGATCTGAAACTGATTCCAAGTAAAAACAAATATTTATTTTTTGTTATTTGGCTATGGGACAAAGTAGCTGTAAACTATTCACAACTTATAATAAACAGGTCAAGTGTGTGCTAGTCAGCACACAGCGAGGGTCCGTAGGCAAGCCTGTATAGTTTAAGTAGTACCCTATTAATGGTGATTTTTAAAATGCTAAAAAGCCTACTTTGAACTATCTATGGGTCTGATATCCTCAAAACACATAAACAAACTTCTAATAAAGTATTTTTTACCAGTGAACCGGACTATAAATATATAAATACATACAAAACAAATTTTTTATTATTTTCTAAATTTCCGAGAAGTTGTATCATTAATTTTGGTCGAAGAATGTTAAGGAATTTTTTCAGATTTTTTGCACTTTACATAAGCAAGATAGAAGGGGGGGGGGGGGGGGAGGGGACTTTTCACACCAACTTCAAACTCGCCTGCGCTCGCCTTATCAAAGCTTATAACCAAAAAATGATATATTTTTGTAATCAGCTCGACGTACCCCCACACGGTCTCCAAAAATAACAATTTTTTTTAACCCTTAAGTTTTTTACCCTTATTTTCTTTTTAAATAATTTGTTTAAGTTGCTATATTTTTTTAAAATGTGTTGGTAGGTACTATACACATTTATGCCAAATTTCAAAGTGATCAGACGAAAGGTGCAGCCGTGAGAGTAGTAATTTTTACTTTCTCATATACATTGTGATGGCGCGAAAATTCGATTTTGAGAGAGGTCCCCTTAGTCCAAAAAAGTGGTTTTTAAAAAATGTCTGTCGTCGGTCGTCTGTCTGTGCAGACGCCTGGAGCCTAAACAACTGGGCCGATTTTGACGAAATTTGGCATACATGTTCAAAAAAATCATGCTCCGAGGTGAAATCGAGAAATGAATTTTAGCTCAAAATTTGGGAGCGCTATCCCCCAAAAACTAGTTTAAAAAAAAATTAGTTCTGGAAAACGGTTTCGACGATTTTGATTAAAAAAATTCTAAAATGTAGTCCATTTAAATACGAATCTAAGATATAAGCCGTTTCCCGGGAAAAATCTAGTTCCTGAGAAAATATCTAACGCGGACGGAGAGAGCCGCATGGGCGCCCATATGAATTTTTGTAGGGGGGGGCCACCGTTACCAGCGAGGGGGAGGGGGGAACCACCGTTAGAGGGAAGGGGGGGGGGGGGGTACCACCGGTGGAGGGGGAACGACAACCGCGGGGGGGGGGGGGTGTACTAGGTTTTTTGACCTCCCTTATTTTTTATTTTAATAAAAATAAATAAAAATAAATTTTGTAGATTTTAGCCTATGAAAAACATGTTTTGAGGCCCTAAAAATCGAACTTCCAGTTCAGTGTGGTAGGTCAAATCAAAATATATTCTTAAAGTTTCCTTTGAATTTTTAAAATTTAGTTAAGTAGAGTTTGATCCTTTACTACAGAGCAAGAACGGATACAGCTATAATTTGCATAAAGTTATTATGAAAATTAGATAGTGACAAATGTTGAAAGAAATAGGATTTATTTAGCACATCATATAGGACGAATTGACAATTTTAATCTAATTTATATCGGTGTAAAAGACGTTAACTACATTTGTATTTATCTTTTTGATTTCTTTTATCGATATGTTGTTCGGATCAGTTAGGGTAGTGTGATACTGAGTTTGCAGCTTCAAAAAACCTGTGCCAGCTGCGTTATACATGAAAAACTGAAGAAAATTTAGAATTTTGTCATTTTTTGTCATATAACTCGTAAACTATGGTTTTCTTTATATTATTTTTAAAGTACAGTAAATTTGCAGCAGCATAAGCCCAACTGCAGCTCTGCACATATAATACATTCCGACACATGGCACGTCTATAATAAAAAATATATTTTTTTCAGTTTTTACGCAGCTAGCACAAGTTTTTTGAAGCTGCAAACTTAAGATCACAATAGCCTAACTGGTCCGAACACAAGGGCGGATCCAGCCAATTTTAAAGGGGGCTGGACTCTCTTTTAGGGGGGGTCCGGGGGCTCTCCCCCGGCAAAATTTTTGTTGTTTACATTACTTGAAAACGTCATTTTAGACTATTCCAAGAACATCTAAAATTTTATACCAATAAATTGAAGTTTTTTATGAACTTGACATGAAAACCTGGGTATTTCACATAAACAAAAATTATATTTGAATAATATTTCATTATTAAAAGTTGTACATTATTATAAATTAATGTTTTATTTTAGTACCCAGTAAAATAAATTGGTACATTTTAAAAATATTTTAGATACATGAATTAGCAAAACAATTAAGTACGCCAAATGTTTTGAGATCAATAGAAATTAGCTGATAGTATTAGGTTAAAAATAAAAATAATAGGGTGTTAACAGTCCAGTCAATAAGTACAAAAAATATAGTCTTCCTTGCAAAAGGTCGGGTATATACAATTTTTGGATATGTTGTTAGGGCCAATGTCACAAGTAAAATTCCACAGAGGGGGGGGGGGGGGAGGGGGGGGAGGGGGGGGGGGGCTGCTGCCCCAATAGCCCCCCTTCCATAATCCATTCTAATGTTTTTACGATTGCAACAGAACTATTAGGCCTACAAACTTCGTTTTGTACTTAAAAGGAAACTAGTAAATTAAATTTACACCTTCTTTCCTTATAGGTGAGTGGTTTTATACCGATATTCGGCCCGAAACGAGACCAATACTAAAAAATTTCATTGTTTGGAAAAACTGACAAATTTTGACTGGTCACTCGGAAAATATTAGATATGTGCAGAGCTGCAGTTAGACTTATGCTGCTGCAAATTTACTGTACTTTAGAAATTGTAACGCTAATATCGAAAAACGCATACTATAATTAACGAGTTATATGGCAAGAACTTAAAAAAGTCCGACTATTTTCAGTTTTTCCCGTATTACACTGCCAGCACAAGTTTTTCGAAGCTGCAAACTTATAGGATCACACTACCCTAACTGTTCCGAACAACATATAAAAAAAGTCAGAACTACATTATTATTAATGTCTAACTTGACTGGCCTTATGTATAATAAAAGAAATCGGTAAACACTGAAATTACTTAAAAAAAAAAGAAGTTAATCTGATACAAACTAACCTACATAAACTGTTTTTTCTCTTTTTTTCCTCTTTTTCCTCTATTCCTCTTTTCCTCTTTTCCAGGGGGGGGCCATGGCCCCCCCCTGCCCATAGGTATGGGCGCCCATGGAGAGCCGGGTTCGATTCCCCGCCCAGGAGAACTTATTTTTATGATACATTTTGTTGAAATGTTCAATAATAATTAAATGTACATACGAAAACTAATAAATGGAAAACACTGGGCTAAGTAATTTTGAACTCGTATAGAAGAAAGTTTGTCTCAGTTGTCTTGGACCGATTTTTTACTATACCTACTTACTACTAGCTTATGTGTAAACGCTCCAAAATCAAAATTGGTAGAGTAAGAAGTAGAGTACTCTCTTCTCGCTACTCTACTCTCCTGTTTACTCTACCCGTGTAAACCCGGCTTAAGTTTAGGTAAAACCGATAATTCAGTTGAAATCTCAAAAAACATCATTTTTAAATATGTATAGAAAAATTTAATAAAAAAAATATTTTTAAAAAGTCAAAAAAAATCAATGTTTTTTATATTTCATTTTTTATTTATGAATTTCAATTTATATAAAGTCAAAATACAGTTGTAAACAAACAAAAATTTTCAGAAAAAAATAGAATGAAACATTGGAATAAAAAATATTTACAATTTTGGCCGAATCTTAGTGTGTGTAAACACAGCGTGTTTATGCTTGAATGTTTCCCTTAGAGACTGACCATCTCTAACCATCTCTTAGTTACCTCCGACAAGAAGGTAATGAGGGGGTTAGTAAAGCCTAGTTCACTAAAAATCCGACAGACTGCACTAGCTCTCGATCCCACTTTTTCCCATTTACCAAATTACTCCTCCTGGCTCTAAAAATTAATATTTTTGCACGAAATTTTGGATTTAGAGTATTTAGATAATTGCCTTTTGCAGCCGCGAGCTACATTTTTAAAAAAATATATAGAATCGGATTTAAGAATCACTTAAGTGGGAAAAAAGGGGAAAATCAAAAATCGGGCTCGCGGCTGCATTGAAGAATACATTGATGAACCCAGATACGAAATATTGTATTTTTATCTCTAATATTACGGACAAAAACAGAAATTTTGTAAAATCAAACACGTCCGCGCACCCTTAACAGAAACTTTTTGGCATAGGAAGTCATTTATTTCTAAATTTCAAGGTCCTAAACCAAATGGTTCTCAAGATTTTACAATCTTAAAAATGTCCTCCGTCTTGAATTAAAAAGGTGAACCACAAAGCCCTCTGTTTAGCGTAGTCTAAACCAACAAAAGGAAGTACTTTATCAAGTAGTGTTTACAGTAATGAAAGGAGAGTAAGTAAGAAAGGAGACTGAGTAAAGGTTGGTGGAATGTAGTCATGTTGGTTGATTGCAGTTATATTGATGGAGCGTTGTAATTTTGGTGGAGAGTAGTTATGTTGGTATAGTGTAGTTATAGTGATGGAGTGCAGTTATGTTGTGGAAGGTAGTAACGTTGGTGGAGTGTAATGATGTTGGTGAAATGAACTTATGTTGTGGAAGAGATATGTTGTGGGGGACACGAAGGTAAAAGTGAAGGGTTGCTCACGACTTAGGGCAGCGTGAGGGGAAAGTTGTTCTAGCGAGGAATTCGTTGCACAGACTCCAGTCCTTGGTCCTACACATCCTGGCTGAGCCACTCTCTCAGCTGTTCAAGGACCATCCAACTTTCCCTCAACTAGAACTCTTGCCACCTCGACCAAACTCCTACATCAGTTTATTGTCAAATCTCAACGAAAAATGTTTGCCATATGGTGCTTTGTACACGACTTGTCATTGCCCATAGTCTACTTGCAACACTGCGAATGACTTGGGTTATAGGAACAGGGACATCTACTTATACCTTGTTTCTCATATGAGTGATAACTCTCTCTTTGAGTTACACTACTAGAAGTGACGTCACTGCTGCAACATTATTTTAATTAAAATTATGATAAATGCTGCAAAGTTAACGTGGGATGAAGGAGGTATATTATTCGCGATAAATATATTGGGTTCTCGGTAGACTTGTGAAGCGGCAATTACATTATCGTTTCAAAGCGATAAGGTGCAACATACAATATGACATTGAGTCCCAAGGTCCACCTTAATCAGACTCAACTTAATTAATTGCATAGTCTCGTTTATCCGAATATTTTTCGAACCGATTGTTCGTTATTTGAAGCCAAGTACGCGTCCGGAGACTCCAGTTCTACATGAGTCACCTCCGTGCTCTTCAACTCTTTGTTGAGGTTTTGCTTCTTTGGTCGAAAACAACACCCGTGATATAAAAAAATCTGTCCCTTACAACTCGTGTTAAACTTTCTCATATACGAGTACACAATTACACTGTACAGTTTTTTAATTTTTTTGTTTGTTTCGGGTTTTCGTAGTTACTTTTAATTATTATTAAACATTTGATCAACTACCGCTCAACTAGATTTTTCAAGAGAAACCGACTTATAAGGTTAGATTGGTATTTAAATATACTATAATTTAGAAGTTTTAAAACAAAATCGTCGGAACGGTTTTCAAGAAATAATTATTGTTTTTCCAGAGTTTTTTGGTTTAGCTTCCCCAAGTTCATAGCTATATTTTTTTTTTGATTTCGCCTCGGGCCTCGGGGTATACTTTTTCTGAACATGTATACTAAATTCCATCGAAATAAGCTCCACGTTTCAACCAGACAACAAAAGACAGGCAGACATTATTTAAAAACAACTCATTTGGACTCAGGGGACCTCAAAACTGGTAAATCCATCAAATTCGAAATTTCGCGTCATCACAATACTTTCTCTTTCTATATACATACTACTAATATGAGAAAGTAACTTAGGTATCCAGTATCTACCCTATGACTTTATTTGGAATTGATGATTAGACCCCCTTGTTTGTTCTTCTATAGTTGTCTGTTCTTCTAGCTATTTTTTCATCTAGTTGTTTGATCTTCCAGTTATTTGTTCTTCTAGTTATTTATTCTTCTGGTTGTTTGTTCTTTTAGTTGTTTTGTTCTTCTAGTTGTTTGACGTTGACGATATACTGATGAGATGGAGTCCTGGAGTTTGATTTTGGCATCAACTTATTCCCTAACTAAATAATCTCTCAAACTCCAAAGCTCGATGTTATGCATGTTTTATTATTAATGTATTTATTGTTTCGATAATAATTACTAGAGAAGCAGGTAAAATAATGCTTTCGGCAGCTCTTACTTTCACGTGTTTTTGGTAAAATAAATACCACCGTTTGCTCATTAATCTTGCGCAGAGGGACGGCTATTGCTAGTTGGAGTATCAATTAGTTATTCGTAAAACGAAATCGCACGCTCTTCTTTCTTCGCAAATTGTGAGGAGGTCGATGGATAGCAAACGAACTTACACTGAAGTACGTATTATTTATATGTGCTAAGAAGTTGTTGGTATCGGTATAGTAGAACGGTGTTTTCTAGAGAAGCCGAGTTGTACATGTAGCTTCGGCTACGAAGTAGGAGGCGTGGGCCTTGAAACAGAGTTTTCGAATTTAGGAATGCTCGGGAGCCAGATGAAGTGAAAGGGCCTCCAGTCGGAGTGCCGCTGTAGAAAGTAAGCCCGTCCGGCATCCAACCGATATTAGACCTGCTTGTGTCTCACACTCTTTGCCCAAAAATAATAACTCCTTTTTGACTTTAAACTTAATGAAAGAGACCAGGTCTAAGCTCTTACAGGAAAAATGCACATGGTTCCGCTCAAACGGAAACAACACAATGCTAATAAATACCCTCAAATACTTATTTTTATTTCTTATTATATTTGTACATGCTTAAAGCATTTCGCACTGTGTTTTTATCTTCCAACCAAAATAAAGATCTTGAACCTTGATCCTGGACATTCATTACATTGTAGTTCCACTTCAGAAGAACCTCCGGTTTCCCTTTACAGCAGATCTGCCAACATCCGGTCCGTGACACTAGTTATATAGAAAGGGGGGATTCAACTCTCGAGATTAAACGACATAATTAATATTCTAGATGAAATCGATACATAGTGTTCTACATCGAGAGGGAGCCGACGGAGTGCTCTAGGGATTTTTGGGAAGAAACATAGGGCATCAATCTAACTGAGATCCGTGTGAGCAAAGAAGGATTTTATATTGGACCATTGTACCTAAAAATGTTTGATTGATGGAGCAGAAACAAAGTGACAAAGTAGGGTTAGATGAGAAAAGCAGGGTGTGCACCTTTTTTATATTTAATTTAAGTTTTTTCCGTACATTGGTCCGAATAGCTTATAGCGTAGAGGCGTAGAGTATCAACTTTCTTGATACTCTTTTATTTCATACAGTACAAAAACTTAAACTAGCATTAACTTATTTTTCTGTCTGACTGTACGTCTGTAGGTCTATATGTATGTATATCTCACAAGATCGACTATATAGGTGCAAAACTGGCTAAACCAAATCCATATTTTATATTCCATATTTTTTATGCAGTGGTGTGCGTAACATGTAACATGTGATGTATGTTGAAAGCTTGGTTTCGTCAAAAAGTATAAAGTAGAACCTAAGTTATTAACCCATTGTTTTCAAAATCACGCTTTGATTTGATGGTTTTCATAACAATCGTGGCCAATGATTTTTTTTAAAAATGTAATTTTTAAGTTGGCTCTATTAACATGGGTTAGTCTTTAAATAAATAAATAGTTAAAAACAAGCGTTTACCTTAGGCCATCCGTCATATTGGATTTAGAGTGAAGGCATTTCATTTTTCGTATTGTTCTCAGCAAACCCTTTCTTTTGATACCCATATCATGGGCGTGCTTAAAAAGTATCTAGTCCGCCATATTGAATTTATAACGACGTCACTTAGCTAACCATGCATTGTCATCCAAACTAAACGTGTATGCAAAATTTCAATTCAATTGGTTGAGGATAACTGTTTTTAAATTCAGTTGCAAGATTTGACCCAAACATTCATACATACATACAAACATTGCAAATTAAATAAAAGCTTGCAAAAAATTAATATTTTTAAATAGCTTCAAAACTGCGATTCACAGGGTATTTTATTATTTATATCGAATGAAAAATGTACATTATAGTCCTGCTCCTTTCTATGGAAGCCTTGAAAACAAAACTATTTAGGCATTTCATTTTATTGCCAACATGATAATTGGAATCATGGCCACTGATTCCTTACGTGAGCCCTGCGGGGTAAAAGCTCGTTACACAAACACAAAAATACCAGTGTTGCCAAGTTAAATTAAAGTCTAAATTAGCGAAATATTTCATTATTATTAGTTAGTCCTTCTTTATTGGCATAATGTTCCTACTCTGATAATGTGTTAGCAAAAAAATGTGATGTGCAATTTTCAGTCCAGTAGTTTAAACATTAGCGTCTATGTACAAACAAACTCACTTACCCCTTAAATTATATTTTTATAATTATGAAATAACATGAGAATTATAAATGAATATTATATTTAAAAGTAATTATGTTTGCTGATAATAATGGGAGTGGGTTTCGAAAGAAAACATAACTCCACCGATCCTAAGCCTTCTGGAAGCACATAAACAATGGATTGTAATTATTCAGTTTACGTCAAAAGTTATTGGTGCAAAACCAGCTAACATGCAGCACATATTGAATGCGTTGTTTTGACGAAAAGTACTGAGTTATTAAGGCCCCCTTCACACGAGGCCACTATGGTCGCGCCGCGCACGATGTTGGAACAGTTCCTATGTGCCATTTTTTGCGTGGCACATCCCTTGGTGTCTCTCACTCACACAAATTGTTTCAGTGTGCAAACACAGTATTTTTATTGCTAATTTATTTACTTATTCGGGTTTTATACTATGATAAATTATTTTAAAACTGTAAATTTGCTATTAATTCTTCCTGATTCATTATGAAATAACTTCACAACATCCTAATAAACAGCAACTGAAACTAGTGGATACACACTTAACTGAGTACATATATAAACAAACAACCATAAAAAATATGCAAATACACAAACAAAAAATAGTTGAATGTTTATATCCCACATAAACATGTAAGTGGGAATCCCAGTTTTAAATGTTAATATCAACTTGACTATTGTTGCATAAACAATAATAATTTATTAGCAAAATAATTATATTCTTTGTTTTAAATGGGTATGAAAATAATAAAACTTAATAAATGCTCTACCTTATTTTATTCAATTGATATTTTTTCGTTATTTTGTAGAGCAGTGTTTCCCAAACTTTTTAGCTCGTTCCATACTATTAAGAAATAACCAGAAGACGCGGCACGCCGTTATTATTATTTTATGCAGGGCAGCCAAGAGCCATCCTAGTATAGGCCCCACGTCTATTATAGGTCTACTGACCTATAATAGACGCAGGGTATAGGCCCCACGTCTATTATAGCTCTCCACTGACGAGGGGGTCCGGGGAAAAGTTTTGAAAATTTCATAACCATCATAAACAGTTATCGGGATTTTTAAGGAAACACTTATTAAAAGGTTAATAAATACTTGATAGTACTACTACTTTAAGTCCAGGAGCCAAATATTTGGCACCCGTGCTTCTATATGTATTTTTATTTTTTGCTAAAGCTTGATTGCCTGTCAAGTGATCGGCCATGGATGGACTGGACACCCATCAATGCAGACACTTAAATAAGACTGCCTTGGTAAAAATTGTTATTTATATTTTTATTTTATTTTCTACCAAAACAAAAACTAAATTAAAAATACCTTGGCCGCTTGGTATCTCAGGGAGGTCTTTGCAAAACAGGAATTGTTCAATAATTGATTTTTTATTAATAAATTGTACAAAAGTACCACTTGTGATTGTGTTTTATCATTTTTATTCTGGATCCCGCGGAACACCAGTGTGCCACGGCACACAGTTAAGGGAACCCCTGCCATAGAGGAAAGTGGAGTAGATATTTAATTATATGGTTGAAGGTTTCATTTGTACTATTTTTTACTTTGTCATGAAATTAAAAAAAAAATTAGAATTAATATAATTGCATTTCATATTCTCCTTTCTTCTCTCATATATAAAAAAAAGTTTTAAGGCTTAGATTAAGGATATGTGTGGTTTTATCCATTGCAGTAAATAGGCTTAAAACTACGATTTTCAGTTTATTTTATTTTTAATAATGTAATTAATGATGTGTATTGTAGTCCTGATTAGTTTTTATGGAGGTTTGGAGGATTTGGAAACGATTTAGACGTCATTTAATTGATTGGCTTACATGATAATGCAGTATATTAGCGCAAGGAAACTTAAACTGAATCCTAGCTTGAGGGGTGAAGGCTAGTTATCACTTATCACTAATTACCATAAAAATATATTTTCACTTCAACTACTGTAGAAATGAAAGTAATAGTTATTGAAGAGGGTTTGGTCGATGTGGGACTGTGTGGCGACCTGCTGTCCACTAGGCTGGTCCATTCCAGTATCACTTCCTGCTCCGAGTTACCTGCTTTGTATAAAGTCCATTCAGATACAGAAACCTGTTGCTAGTTTCTTACTTGCAAAGTTTTGCAGGCAACGTGTGGAGTACGAGTCAAGACTCGTTTCTCTGCCTATAGGCCCGAGAACGGTCCCCGTAGTCTGTCCGTTCCTCACTTGGAAAAAAACTCCAGGAAATAAAAAAGATACTTCACTATCGCATTAAAATGTGGCAAAACCGGATTGGAATAAAAACGTATTCGGTTATAAGGTTAGGAGAGAAGACATCGTGAGTGGCTAGTTTGCAGCGGGAAACCGCGAGGATTCCAACCTCCACTAGCTTTTACAGAGCCAAAATAAACTTAGATGGCTATTCTCGGACAATAATATAACAAAAATTACACAACATTTTTATTCTAGATTCTAAAGAACCCGGATTGTACTGAAACTGTCATTTTACAGTTACCTCGCTCGAGGTTTTTTTCCTGGCAAAAAGGTTTGAAACGCGAAAACGAAGCTTTTCTCCGACAACTCGAAGACCGAAAGAGTACGTTACGTAAGCCGAGTTTTTCTTCGAGCTTGTTTACTCTCACTTTGTATAGAAGGAGGAAGCAGAAGAAAACAACCGGTTAATGGACGGAACGGTTCCAGAAGTGGGTCAGATGTTGGAAAAGAGAAGATTGGCAGAAGGTACCGATCTCGCGGGGGTTCTCCTCCTCCCGAGGAGGTCGTCGGCCTCCTGATCGCGGAGCTGTTATATAACTGCCGAGTCTTCACTTCCCTTTCCTACTGACTCCTATTTCCACGCTGTTTTGTTCTTGAGGAGCCGTACAAGTCTTCCTTGCGCTCCCACAGGTAATTAAGCATCATCAACAGGCTGACCTGAGCGGAACCCCTTCATTACTGCCAGATTATACATGAGAAAACCCTCTTTTTGATTTTTAATACGAATAAGAAATTTTCTCTAGAACATTTCGAGTTGCCGAGATAGATTAACAGCGGAGGGATGCTGGGTAGTCGGTCCTCTTGCGTAATATCTCGTTCACTTGACAAAACTACCTCGTCAACAACTATCCTCTTTAAATTGACATCTTTCAACTCGGTTTTACTTATTCTAAACTGGACAAGTCCTAAATGGTGAAGTTATTCACCGAATCAGTTGACAAGCGTAGATGAAAGAGGAAGAACAACTCGACGACGGTACAAAAAAAGATCGGATATAAAGAGAAAATATCACCAATGAATCGTACTCGGTAGAAACTCGCATATAAAAATAAGAAAGATTATTTGAAAGAAGAAGTGATCATGATAAACTTAGGGAGGTGAACAAGCAAGCCTCGCGTAGTTTAGTCGTTTTAAATAGTATAAGTCTAATATAATATAAAATATTTTGTAATTCCTTCAGAGCATTTGTGCATCAGCAGTATGGTATAAGTCGTAAATTACCAATACATTTATATGTTTAGAATTAGCGAGTGTTGTCCTATGTGTGGCACATGAGTTGACGGAACAGAGGCGACATAAACGTCTATCGACGTTACGACGAGAGTGAGGCGTGTCTCCGCTGTAGTTTTAAATATTGTTATATTTGCTCAATTTGTTTCCATACAAACCGAGGACGGATTGGTTTTAAAGTGAAGATTACAGCACGAAGATGTACGTCTCACTTCCACTGTTGAAAGCTTCTTGAGGGATGTCGAGCATTGTCGTCTTAATTTGAACAAACAAACTCGACTCGAGTTATTGTGTTTTTGATCTCAGCTCATGTTCATATAGGTACTTTATTTACAATCCCGAATATTATAAGTTAAAACAAAGAGTTATTAGAGTTGTTAATATAGATTAGTTATATCTAGATTAACTAATCTCAATGTGCTATATTGAGATAGCATATTGATTAGTTAGTTTCCATACAATCCACATGTACAACACAAAATGTCGCTCGAATAAGCGATTTGGATCATCCGTTTACTAATAATTTGCCAAGTCAGTGTTTTGTGGATTTCTTTTTTCTCAGTGTAAGAGTATATGGGCGATGAAGTTTTTGGAAGGCGGAGGGATGGCCCGGGTTGTAATATTGGGGTGAAAGTTGGGAGCCTTTGAGATGTTTGCAGGACTGGTCTGTGGCCGAGGTAGGAAAGTGAAAGCGTAGCCCCCACCCAGAGCGTTGTTGTATTGTGAGTTCCTCGAGATCTCTTCCTGGTCACGGTTCGGCGGTTCTCCTTTTCTTCCTGCTCCCTCCCTTATCACAGCACCCCACCCGTTTTATCCTTAATGGAAATGTACGAAAAATAGTTTTTAATTTATTTAAAAATAGTCTGCCAATTAGTGTGGCCCATTCCTTCCTTGCATCCTATTTTGTATTTGATTGATTTTACGCTTTTACAATCTAATATTGTTTTATTTATTTAACTGTTTCCACCGTTTTTAAAATCTGTCACCATTGTTTTGATTTTTTTTACATGAATTTAGTATCAGTTTAGCAAAAGTTAAAAACCTCAGACGGTTGAAATTAATATGAGGCTATCTGCGAGCTACTTTCGACAAACCATCCACATTTCATATAAATCAAATATGTAAACAGGTTGAAATGAAAATAATGGGCACATATGGTTGAAACTTTTATGGGACCAAAAATGGGCTAATTATGACTTATCATCCAAATTTTATTAAAATCGGACGAGCAGTTTTTACACGGAACCAAAAATGATCGCTGATGTCTGAAACGGATTTCTGCCTTCAAATTTTTGAAATCAGGCACATAAAAAAAATATTTTTCAAAGCTCCGATCTCATAGCTTCCACTTGGGTAAGCTCGGAAGCAAAATAACATAGACATCAATTGACAAAGGGGGGCCCAAGGGGCCTTGCACCCTTGGAATTAAATTCATTAAACACAATATGTCTGCTGGGCCCGGATTTTTGGCGATGAAATTAAATTCATTAAACACAATATATCTGCTGGGCACGGGTTTTTGACGATGGAATTAAATCCATTGAACACTATATATCTGCGGGGCCCGGATTTTTGGAGTTGGAATTAAATCCATTAAACACTATATATCTGCGGGGCCCGGATTTTTGGAGTTGGAATTAAATCCATTAAACACTATATATCTGCTGGGCCACGATTTTTGGCGATGGAATTAAATTTATTAAACTCTATATATCTGCTGGGCCCTAATTTTTGGTGATGGAATTAAATTCATTAAACACTATATATCTGCTGGGCCCGGGTTTTTGTCGATGAAATTAAATTAGGAAGCATAAACTAAGTCGTCCCAATTGCCAGCATGGCCCGGCAATTTTTTAGTTGTTATCTAAGGGAGTTTTGGATTATATTAGCAAATTTATGTTTTGGACCAGGATTGTGTGTAGAACATTCGTGGCTCCTCTTGTCTATGGCATTTCCCGGGCTTGCCGACTCGGGCCGGACTAGTGTTCGTCGACATTAAGTGGGAAAACTGAGGCAATATAAATAAATCGGTTAGCCATATTGTGACAAACCGTTTTCTTATTACATAGTAATACTAAATTTAAATCCAAAAACTCAAAAAGCGTTCAGAAAACATTTGATGTTAAATGTCCCAATTAATTACTTTGTGAATTGTTATTTTATTTTGCAATATAACTATTTGTTTTCTTAGAAAATACATAGTGATAAATTCTTTTTTAGATAGAATATAGAAATTTGGAAATCGTATGTGCTCCAAATCCACTATTTAATTCATTTATTTTTCCCCAGTTTTTTTTAAATCTGTCAAATTTAATACTATGTGATCGTTCTAAAGAACGAATATTTTTCTGTCTCCGATTTCAATAATTCCATGTTCCATGACAGATGTTCGATCCAGTCATCAGTTCCTTGTCTCTGTCAGTCTGTCTCTCGCTCAATTTTTGCGAACATATCTTAAAAACTAATCGTTCGATTTTAATTAAATTTGGATGGCAGGTAATTAGCATAATAATTAGCCCATTCAACTGTCTACGCTCTTTAAATTTTTCTAAATTGATACTTTTTGATACTTATTGTCAATTTTGACAAATAAAAGGTTGTAAAAGCATAAAATCAATAAAGTTAACGAAATAGGACCCGAGGAAGCTATATGCACTAATTGGCCGACTATTGTACATTAAATAAAATATCAATTTAGCAACATTTTAAGAGCGCAGACGTTTGAAATTAATCTAGAGTTATCTGCTGGCTACTTCAAATAAACCATTCAAATTTCATAAAAATGAGATGAGTATACTTTTGAAGATATAGGTGTAAATAAGTGTATGTCTGTGCTTTTTCATTTGGAAGAGAAACAAATGGGGGCAGAAGATTGCAACTTATATATGCGACCAGCAATCCAGCAATGTTATGACCTGGCCAATATTGACCTACCATAAAAATGTCATTAAAATCAAACGAATAGCTAAATAGCTTTTAAGATTTGTTGGTTCGCAAAAATTGAGCGAAATGCAGACAAAATGTTCCCTGGTGTCTAAACGGTTTTCTGTCTTGAAAGTTTTGAAATCGAGACATAAAAATTTTGACTTGGGAAAATGATATAACTTTGACAGTAATATAATAGGTTTTAAAAGCATAAAAAGTATAACAAATAGTACGTGAGGACGCTAAGTGCCACTTTATCTGGCAGACTATTTACTTAGGTTACATTGTTTTTTATTGATTACAACAAGTAATTTAAAAAGTTTGATAGCTAGAGTTTTTATAAAGTTGTACAGCTTCTATGTAATTTTTAGGTGTGACAATTTTTTAGTTGTTATCTTAGGGAGTTGTGGATTGTATTAGCAAATTTATGTTTTGGGCCAGGAATCCAGGAATGTGTGTAGAACACGAAGTCCTCTTGTCTATGGCATATAAAGGATTTTAATTTTATTAAATATGAGGTTAGAAATTAAAATTTTAGCATGTTGAAAGGGGAAGAAATTAAAATTATAATAAATTATGGGGTATGTTAAACCCGCATATATAGTCACTCTAGACACACGAAGCTTATTCTGAAGCAGTGATTATAGGCTCTGTTGAATTGACTTTCTGATCTACTAAATGTTCCATATTATAATCCTTAGATATCGAATTAAATTACATTCGCTGAAGTTTTCAAATAACATTTTTACTTCTAAGTAAAAATGTATAATATATCCAGAACTAATTGCACTAGAAACTTGAAATTTGGATGGCAGTTTCCTTTACACAAAACTTTTCTTTAAAGTTTTTCTATTTTGGCGACCATTTATAACAGAAATTTGTCAAAGCAATATCTTCGGGACCAATTGCACTTGAACATTGAAATTTTGTACGTAGGTCCCTCTTAGCTTCAGGTGATAAAAAAATACAATCCGTCTTCTTGAATCAAGATTGCGATAATTTATTAAGCAACATAAGTCATAACGATTCTTTCAGAACTACTTGCATTAGAACCTTGATATTTTGAAGTTAGATGATTAATTAATCTTATATTTTTCCCCTAAAAGGGGTAAATAGGGGCAATGTAAAAAAGGAAGAGAAATTGAGCCCAGACTAATTTATTACATGAGAAAGGGCTTCTCTTTAGGATGTCAGCATATGAATAAAATAGATTAGATTAAAATTATTGAGATACATTTTTTGATATTAACAACATAGATTAACCAAGTAGATTCGAAAACTTTATTTACATCTTCTAGGTTATAAACTATAATAGACTATACTAGACTTACAATCTATAGATAGTGGAGTTTAAAATAATAGGGAGTTAAAAAAGTGAAGTTTCTTTTTAAAAAATAAATTAAATCCGATTTTAAACTTCTCTATGTTTATAGATTGTTAGTATTGTCTATCTATAGTTTACAACACTGCAAATTTGAGCATCGACCACGTTTCATATAGCTTGTCTTTGCGAATCAGACTCCTTTTATTAAGAATTATTTTTATTTTATTTTACTATTTACTTCCTTCCATTATCTTTCTTTATCATCCTATTCTATCCTTAATTCCTTATTCTCATCTTTGTTATCTAATCTACGCTTTCTTATGTTATTATGTATTATATAATATGTATTTATTGCTATATTATAATAAGTTCAAAAAGAACAAGAAGCTAAAAACGAAAATTTATTAACAAAAAGGAGTAAAATCTCAACAAAATAACTTACCGTAAAATCTCTCTTACAATATACGCACTCGCGAATAATACGCTGGCTAAATTTAGAGCTAAAATTTCAGGAAAAAAAGAAAATTTTCCTATAATAGACACCCGAAATTCAGAGATAATTTTATGCTTGTGTGAGTTCTAGGCAAGATTATAATAATATTTAGTATAAAAACCCTCCTGTATCATAGGATGCTTTAAAATGAATCCTATCTTTAAGAGGAATATAGCAATGCATTTGATTAAAACTATTAAAACAATTCGTAGATGGTGGGCGGGAAGTTTTAAAGAAAACTTTAATATCAAACTAGTTCTCTGTAGTTTACCTTTTCGGTACTCTATGTCAAAATTAAAGTTTTAGTGAATTTTAGAAAAAAAAAACTTTTATTCTGTTTAATTTACAATAACATGAGTTGAACTCAAAAATTATAAAGATTTTTTATTTCAACATAAATAAGATATTATTTAACACAATTATTATTTAAGCGGCTTTATTTAATTACTTAGGAGTGAAATACGCGGGTATAGTAAAAAGAGCCTAAGTGATGGCCTAATTGCTAGGTTCGAACAAGTGGTTCGTCCTACCCGTCTCGTACTAGTACTAGGACCTTACTACTACTAGGAGTGAAATAAAATAAAAATAATAAGATGAAATCAGGTGGAAAGAGTTATATCTTTTGTTAATAAATAAACATTTACGTTCATATTTTCTTACATTGAGACATGCAGTGCAGCAAGTAAATGTTAAGTCGGAAAAATCAGTAGATAATTGTTTTCACTCACGTATAATAATCACCTCTAATTTAAAAGAAAACCAAAAGTAACAAGTTTACGTATTATAAACGATATTTCACGCAAAACAAAAGTCTCACGTAAAAATTTGTAAAACGACCATAGGTTTAGCCAAGTCTTTCCCTTTTCCCTATCCGTGCAAGTTCTACCAGATCTATTTCATCCAGTTAAAGTAGTAAATAATACTTATTGTCTGCCCACCTCTTAATTCTCTGTCCCTTACAAACTCAAATGTTTTCTTTCCCAAATAACTCTACACGTTTAAATTTAATAACATTTTTTGACCAGACAATTCAGCAGATCGAGGATATCCATTGCACAACATTTTATTTTAACAAATTATCTTAATGTAAACCGTAGGGAAAATGTAAATTAAATAACAGCAAACTGTTTACCTTGTTCTTTGTGCTGCGTAATTGCCAAGTAAGAAAATATTTTAAAATTCAATCATGTAGAGTGATTTGGGAAAGGAAATGTATGTGAGGGACAGAGATTTGAGAGGGGACAGACTTTTACTAAATGTATTAGACCTAGTAGAACTTACTCGGGCGCGAAACTTATTTTTTTACTTAAGTGTTATGTTCTGGATTATGCCATAATACGCAACAAATAATGTTAAACGTTAGTGAGATACTTTTTTGCATGCTATCTCCTGGACTATTATTAAATTAATAAGTACCCAGAGAGCGTAAAATCAAATTAAAAAATCAGTCCAAAGCCATTTAGTCGAGTATTTTTCTACAATTTTTTATAGCTAAACATAATTATTATTGAATGTTTTATTAAAATGTAAAATCTAACTCCGACCTTCTTTCTTTGATTATTTTCGCGCTTTTATGAGAAACTAGAATTACTTGGTTGCCCTACGTGTTAATCATTTAACTGGTTACCCACCCGACATTTGTTTACCGCTTGTCAATAATTATTTGCCTTATTTACTATTAAAACAAAGGGATATTTTTTAGTCCTAACATCTTTGGGACAAAGGAACATCACACTTCTGTATGTAAAGGTGATAATATCCCTTAGTCTAAATAACTATTAAGACAAGGCAATATTTTCACATTAAAGTCATATTGGGTGGGTAACCAAGTAAATGAGCGTCCTAGGATTCACCGCGGAAAATTGACTTAACAGGTTAAATTGGTATTTTAATGGATTACAATGTATATATGTATGTATATATGTATATATATATATATATATATATATATATATATATATATATATATATATATATATATATATATATATATATATATACGTGCAAATCCGTCGAAATCGCGTTATTATACGCTGCCACACACCTTCTCTCTATGTAATATGTAATATAATACAAAAATTAAAATAAAATAAAACATACAAGCATGGAAAGGTATCCAATGACTAGTAAATGTTTATTTTTTTCAACAATAAAAAAATTAAATACATTTTAACATTTGAAATTAGTTATTTTAAGATGCATATACATGAGGAAAGTTATATAGCAATCCATTTCTTAATAAAAAAAATTCATCAGCACTGACATGTCACACAAAAATGCATCCTCACAAGCTCACATATTATATGCGAGCATAATCAGATACATTTTGTTAACTTATTCTAGGATTCTATTACAGGGGAGGATACATGTTGAGTAATAAATGTGTTCTAGTATAAACATGGTATAATATAATTAAACTAAAGTTTAACTCTTATTTACTACTTGCAGCCTCCACCTGTCTTATATTTCCTTTAGAAATTATAAATCCTACTTTATTTTCCTTTATAGCGTTCACTCACTCAAACAGTTCTACGACAATCACCTTACTTAAATTATTATATCTGTTAATATTATTCTGTCACGGACAACATCATACCTACTTTTTTATAATTTTGCAAAATAACTTAAATTTGTAGTTTGTAAGAAATCGATTTTTATCCATTATTCTATCCACATGCGCTTTTCAAAATGTTACTTGAGGTTGAGAAGAAGTTTTTAGTGACGTGGCTCGGCTGACGGTTTAAGAGAGATGGGAAGGAGTCTCTGGAGAGAGGTTTGACCTCGCGCTTGTATCAAGTCAACTTTAAACTTGACCCGGTGCTCCAAGTCTTGCCTCCGTACGGGGGCAGCACTCGGAAAAGAAAGTAGGGCCGTGTATTGCATAAGTCTATAGTTGGGGGAGGGGCGAGTCGAGGAGGGTGGGGACGGCGGCTCCACTCGTTCTACAGTCCACAGTCCGGGTTCGGTCCGGGGACCGCGAGCCTTGCTTATCTACTCTCTCGATTTACTCCGCTTTCAAAATTACGATGTACGAGGCCAAGTGTCTAGTGATGGACTACCACGCGTCTAGTGGAGGCGGTGCCGCCACCGTTCACCAGTTACATGCCTTAGCGCCCCCAGCCGCCCCTACACCGCCCCCGACACCACACCACGATCAGCCCCCCGCCCCCAGATGGTCACAGTACCAGCATCTTTGGCGCCAGCATCATATGTTTATCAACGGTAAAACTTTTTTTTTCTTCCGTCAGCTCGACGTCTGTCAATATATAACCGGCTTAACTATATTTTGTGCATATCGAAATATTACAGGTTAACTTGTCAATAAATCATTTCGGTGCTCATTCTAAAATTTGAGCCCCCCCCCCCATCCCCTCTCCATTGTTCTCCAACTAAAGTTCAGTCGTTACCGTATCTTATTTCTTTTATTGAACCAAATATTTATGATGCTGAATATAGCTTTGAAATTTTGAAACTATTATTCAAAATAAACTTGTTCATAATCTTGAATAAATCGTAAAAGAATAATGATTAGCTCTACCAATATTAATAATAATAATAATTATAATAATAATTTATTTCCACCATACATAAATACGTGTTACAAACAATTAATTTTTTTTTATGTAGAAAAAATACAAACAAAAAATGGAATATTATGTAGTAAAATACTAACTAACCAATGAATGATTATAAAAGTCATTTAATAAAATTAGCCCTCATTTTCAATTAGCCCTCAAGTGTTTGTTTTCCAAATTACAAGTACTGCCGAATTAATTGATTACTGTGACTCACTTATTTCCCTTCTACTTGGCTTGGCACTTTAGTGCAGCACAACACAGTGTAGTTCATCACAAGGCATTCTCGAGCAGTGCCGTGTTCACCAAAAGTCTCTTGTGTGTGCTCTGGCAAAAAAGATAAGAAAACATATTGTTTTTGTGAATGGCTTTGTTTATCTATTATAATTTCAAAAACTGATCCCTGCATAAGTGCTTACGTTACGCAATGTTCTCCAAACGACTGATGATATTTTGAAATTGATTTATTCAAACAAGTATATTTTCGTGAATTGTTCCTTACACAAATACCCGAGAAATACATTATATACATAAAAGCGAAAAAGATCGATTGACTTGTCGAAAAGTGTTTAAATCTAGATTTTCTGACTTATCTCTTATGCTGAGATTTATATATTTTTATATATTATCAGTTTCATGTCAAACCATAAACAAAAAAAATACAGTGAATAGTAAATTAAGGTTTTCGCCTGTTTACTGTCTGTTTTACAATAAGCTGACCACTTCCTGTGTAAATCATGTTGTTTTTAATCCTACATCAATCTTTCAATTAGAATTCGGTAATTTGCAAACAAGGAGGGATCAGATTTTAAAATATGTTCCATGGTTTCTTGTCCTTAAAAGCTTTCGGCATCAGAATACAAAAAATGAATTGAGTTAAAATGTTTAAACCTGATGGGCACATTATGTCCGAATGTCAAGCGTACGACTCACTGCTTTTGTGTCGATTCTGTAAACAAAAGTAACTATCGGCGTTGCTGTGGTCACGTCGATATTTAGGTGTATTTAGTAGGTATAGAATGTCCGTTCCGACATTAAATTTGTATAGAATCTACTTATTGTACCGTATTTCTTACCGTATTAACTTAAGCAAATACAAGACATAATAGCTCCGGAACGGAGTGTGTTCCGGACCTACAATTGCTTAATCAAGTTAATATTAAAATAGGTAATAAATTCGTTAAAATTAGTTGATTCTACAAATTCACTGTGAATATGCAAAGATTGGTAAAAACAAATCGTATAAACAGTCGAAATCGAGTATAGTGTAGACTTGCAGGGTTACCTGTTGGGCCGTCAACAGTGCTGCCAACTCCACGACTTCTATTTTATTTCAGTCCTTTTTACTTTCTCATGTAAGCGTATTTAGAGAAATAGTACTGTACGATGGTACATAAATTTCATTTGGACAAATTTACACGTTTCAAGATCCCTGGAGTTAAAAAATATACAGTTATTATAAATAATGTTTGTCGAGTAGCGTGTAGCCTTAACTACTGCACCCATTTCAAATGACATTACATTAGGTATTCATGGCAATATTTTATACGGGACAACGTTATTATGTGTGTGGCCAAGTTTAGAACCAGTAATGTTGCACTCATTTTGGTCTTGGTTGTTGTTGTTTGTTTTTTTTTTTTTTTTTTTTTCTTTTGGCCGATATTAATATCAATCGGGTACCGGGGATATTTTAATTTATGTATTTTGGAATTAAAATGTATTGTTTTTATTTTTGGCGCTAAATAAACATAACTAAGATCGAGCAATTTAGTCTCTTCTAGTCGAGTCATTTTAATCGTCAACTTGCAAAGCCTCCCTCATAACTTAATATGCCAGATAACTTTGAATTAAATGCTTGATCGATTAAATTAAAAATAATTATAATAAAAAGTTAGGTTGAATTTTACGTCTCCATGTCTGAATGTGGGGAGTTATTGCTTCTTGTTTTGGAGCTTGATATTTTTAATTTAAGATTTGTAAATCTCGGCAATTAAACCAGAGGAAACTTTAAACAGTGAAATCGATAGAACTAGGTTTAACATAATTATTGTGAGATTGGCCCTGAATGTTTTGTCACGATTGTTTTGCAATATGTTTCTTAGGCTAGGAGCTATATTCAAAATTACTTCTAAACAGTAAACTCTGCCCAAATAGAATCGAAATTCTACCAGCTGGAAAAACGTCAATGGAAAATTCTGGAAATGGAATTTTCCATTAATATAAAAACTATGATTAATATAGCGGAAGGTGGACTGTGAGACGGGGTTTCCCACGTGCCTCGTCTAGAACCTTGCGCCCTCCACACTCGAGTCCAACTTATCACTTCTCCAACACTAATCTGCATTATCAGTTAACCGTATAGGATTACCCTCACTCCACACTCGAGTCCAACTTATCACTTCTCCAACACTAATCTGCATTATTAGTTAACCGTATAGGATTACCCTCACTCCACACTCGAGTCCAACTTATCACTTCTCCAACACTAATCTGCATTATCAGTTAACCGTATAGGATTACCCTCACTCCACACTCGAGTCCAACTTATCACTTCTCCAACACTAATCTGCATTATCAGTTAACCGTATAGGATTACCCTCACTCCACACTCGAAAAGTATCGCGTAGCTTTCGTTACCTTCGCTATGCTCGGAAGCGCAATCACAGTAATTTATATTGTCAAAAACAAAAACGGGTTTGTAAACCCCCTCCCCCCCCCCCCCCCAAAAAAAAAAAAAAAAATCTAATATGGTTTGGGGGATCATTGCCTTGGGAACGGGTTGCTTACAAAGTTTTGTGTGTACGAAAGCACTTACTTGGCCACTATATATTTCAAAATGTTTGTTGATTTGGTGTGCCGTTATATGTTTGTCTCACTCACACGTTTATAATATGCAGTGTTAAACTTCTGCAAAGCGAGAACAGTTGATGACATTTAGTAAAACCGGTCCAGCAAGTTAAACATTCACAAATTCACAGTACCTAATTATAAATTTGACTTCTCAGCTACAAACTGCTAAAACTACCACCATGTTGTTGTAGTGGCCATCATTATATATACTTGGTGAATCCTCCACTCGGGTTGGCCATATTGTTGTGCCCACATCACATTGACATATTCTCTCTTGGCTTGTAAACACTACTCGACTAACCAGCCATTGAATAATCATAATAATTAAAGAAACTAATTCATGAGAGCAAGGTATAAACTGAGTTGTCCCTAGTCAAGGACGAGTCCACCTGCAAACAAGCACCGCACCGCCCTTCTAATACCTGTAGTTATCCAATATTTACAACATAACAAATTATAAGAAAATGCTAAATTTGGCAGGAGAACCAATTTCTTCTCACCGTTACATGCTGTCTTACCAAAATACATTTTTAAAAAAAAAGTAAACCTAATGTGGGGGCTCGGTAGTGCCCTGGCTAAGTCGAGCACAGGCCTATACTATCCTTTACTCTTTACTGTTATGCTGGAACCGGAACCATCTCAAGACATATTGGACCCCCCTCTATTTTCTTATTAAAGATACTTTAATATGTAAAATTAATTTTAAGTTAGAGTTCTTTACAAACTTAACCAGAAATAAAAAATTCACAACTCTACCCATATTAGTTCAAAGAGATATGAGCCTAAAGTTTTGTTATTATGTTGTATAATGGTGTTATGTCTAAGGCACTTCTAGCAATCCTATAAAATGAAATTTTGTATATAGGTAGAGATTAATGATCAAATAAAGGAAAAATGTCTAAATTCGAAGAAATCTGGTTCTTTCCCCTCTGGAGGCTAATAGAAAAATTGGCAATGCAAAATTAACAAAATTACAAATTTTCGAAACTAAAATATTATTTTACTCTCATTAATAGAATTTTATATTGGAATAAGAGTAGTGATTGATTTTTATTGAGTATTGAGCATGAAGTTTGTAAACATACACTTCCCGCTCGTCCTCACTCGTACACCAGATAATTGTTTAGTTAAATTAGAACACCCCACGCGTTACATACTTTGCCTCTTTGTCTTTTCTTTTCAAACCCCTACTTCTAAACAATGATAATTATTTCCTGTTACTATTTATTTTCTATTATTTCCTTGCTTTATCTTTTCTATCTGTTCTTATATAATATGTACAATATTATGTGTTAAAAGGACAAGAGGCTAAGAAACGAAGATTACTTACAAAAAGAAGTGAAATCCCAACAAAAACACTTATGTAAAAAAATAAGCTAAGTCTCCCGTAAAACGTTGTGAAATCATTGGTTTAGCCAAGTCTCACCCTGTCCTAGAGAGTTCTACTTGGTCTAATACATACAGTACAAGTAAAGGATGTTGTTTGTCTGTCCCTCCTCTTTATTCTCTGTCCCTCACAAACTCAAACTTTTCTTTCCCAAATCACTCTACACATTTAAATTTAAAAAACATTTTCTGACTTCGCAATTACGCAGCACGTTACAAAGTTGTATACGACATGCATAAGATTTTATTTAAAAAAAAAATATATATATATCAACCATTGGAGAAATTTAATTAAATAACAACAAACTGTTTAACCTATTTATACTTATAGTAATTGCCAAATCAGAAAATATTTCTAAATTTAAGCGTGTAGAGTGTAGAGTGATATGGGAAAGACAAGTTTGAGTTTGTGAGAGACAGAGAATAGAGAGACAGACAAACAACATCCCTTACTATCCCTGTACTAGATGTATTGGACCTAGCAGAACTTACTTGGACGGGGAACTTGGCTAAACCAATAATCTCACAACGTTTTACGCTAGACTAAGCTTATTTATTTTACACAAGTTTTTTTTGTAAGGATCGACTTTTAACTTGTTGTCTATAAGTTATAGCCATAATATAAATTGGTAATCAACAAGTCTTGCCTGTGAAACTTATATATATAATATGTTTGTGTGTGTGTGCGTGTTTATTATTATTAGCTGCTAAGGTCATTATTGATTAGAGTTGTGCTAATGAATAATTAATTGTTAGTGTGTCATTAAAACATGGATTTACTATAATATTGCTGGATAATAAAAATATTCTCTCCACGTTAACTATATCTATATTTATTATATCTATATTTATTATATCTACAATATAATATTGCTGTTTTTAGTTGTTTGTACCCATTTCTTTACTATTTAACTTCCGATAAAAGAATAATTATTATTATTAATGTATAATATTATAATTTATTTAAGGTAAGCTTATAATTATACTAACTTAGAATTGGAATATACTACTTGCAGGTTCGTTCGCTATTTTTTAAATGTTTCTTTGTACATAAACATGAAAACAACTCAATTTGTTGATGTCATTGGTTGTATATTTTTATTCTTTTATAACCGGGAAATTGGTTTAAAACGATTACTGAAGCGTTGTTTTTTACTAGATTAAAATGGCAAGGTCGTCTAACTCTTCGGTGCCATTCATATTATTTTGTTCCTATATGAAATATGATCACTCCCTGATTTCACTTCAGGAATTGCTATACAGGCGATATTTCTGACTTAATGGAACTATTGAAAAAACTAACTTGCCTATCCTGTAGGACTTGACGTGACAGATTGGTTTTTTTATCCTACCTCTATCTCTATATACTCTATCTCTTTTGATCTCTCTAGGGCCAAAAAAGTGTTTTCGATGGTGTACCCTGTTATCACGAGTACTTTTTTATCACGTGTACTTTTTTATCACGTGTACTTTTTAAACCGAATAAAAAGTATCGTAGAGGAGACACTTTTGAGATGGTACCCTACTCTAAACTTTTTTTTATCCTGACCCCTCCAAGTGGAGTTATAAGCCTCCAAAGTTGATTGATTTCTAATTTTTTGTTTATATTTATAGAGTTTCATTCATTTTTGATGAGGGAAGGAGGGGAGGGTGGGAAATTATATGTTTGGGGTGCTCACATTGAAGACTAAATACAATTTAAGAGAAAACTTAATTCAATTGCTGACTTTATACTTAATTATTACTGACCTTTTCATATTATGAACAACCCTAATTTAGGTTCTATCTAATTCAGATTAAAAAAAAAAAAAAAAAGGCTGCCAATTAGTGTGGCACATAGCCCTTACTTTCTATTGCATACTTTAATAATAATGCTTTTACAAACCGTTATAGTCTAATTTATTTAATTGTTTCCCCTTTTTTCAAATCTGTCAAACTTGTTTTGTATTTATATGTATACATGACAAAAGTAAGAAAGATAGGTAGTATAGAAAGATTTGGTGAGCGCAGAATTTTGAAATTAATATGGGACCATCATGGGCTACGTTCGACATACCATTTGAATATTATTAAAATATAAATAAGAAAAACTAATAGTGCAGAAGGTTGAAACTTACATGGGATCGACAATGGGCTATTCATTAAATTATTGTGACCAACCATCCAAATTCATTAAAAACGGACAATTAGATTTTAAGATATGGTGGTCACAAAAATTTTGAACTACAGACAGCCACTAGACCAAAAATGTTTCCTGGTGTCTGAAACAGCTTTCTGTTCTGGAATAATCGAAATCGGAGATATAAGAAAAAGCTTCGGTAAATTCGTAAGATAAAATCAATTAAGATAAATAAATGTCGAATGAAAATAAGTGTATAAGTGGGAAGAGACAAGTTTTAGGGCGATGTTCGGACTGGACAGTTTAGTTTAGCTGACTATAGCCACGTTGTGCATTCTAATGCCTAGCTCTTACTGTTTGTAACGAGAGATTTGTTTTAATAATATTTGGACTCAGGCCGACCTACAAAAGTGGTAACTGGTGTGGTTAGTAGTCTCTACCACTGAAGCAACTCATGTTTGAGAGTTAGCTTTAGGATTCAGAGTCAGAGATACTCAACGTAAAAGAAATAAGAGATGTGCATGTAGCTGAACTTTCTAGTGATGAAGAGACTAAGAGACGTGCATGTAGCAACATTTACTAGTGATAAGGAGAAAAAGAGGCGAGTATGTAGCTGGACTTATTGGTGATGAAGAGACCAAGACCAAGAGACGGGCATGTAGTTGAACTTACTAGTGATGATGAGACGGGTTATATCGCTGTGCTAGGCGAGTCCTTGATCAATCAGCTGTTAGTAGTCTCTACTACTATAAAGCGACTCATGTCGTGACCTCTTCACTTGTCCTCTAATAGCTCTACACTATCAATAGAAACACGACAATATTCTCGCCCAACCGATCGCAGCCTTCTGTTCCGTGGCCGTCTTCTTGAGGTGACACGGCTCACACCACACTGCATTTAAAAATGTTAAATGAGTCAAAACCACTTTCAGAACAATCGAGTCTTTAATTATCTCGGTTGCCTGGTCGCTCTGGAGACGATAGTATTGTACCGAAGAGATTAATGCACATTAAGGCTCGGACCCGATGAAATTACGTTCATTTTCTCGCCTTTAATAGCAGTACATTTGAAAATAAGTAATAAGTTCCAATCTTCAAAAAAAGTACTTACCACATTAAGCTTGTTCTTAAATAAATCGGTACAAAAAGAAATCATATAAACCTTCTCTTAAAAAAAGTTAGACTAGATTTAAATTCAGTAATATTTCATTTAATCGATTTATTTTAAACAAATTAAAAGTGTCTAAACAGTGATTTTTTTATCATTTCGATTTTCAGAAAAATCAAATTTATTTTTATCGATATCTCGGAAACTAAACCAGATAATAACTTAAGGCTAGGACATAAATTTCCGCACCGTGCCCGCACCATGTGTCGGTGACGGTGAAGGGAGGCCACACTTCTTGTCCGCACTCCGCCCGCACCGTATGCCCGCCTTATGTTGGCCGACATTTATTATTTCGAAAATTATATCATACAGATAGTACACATATTGAGATTAATTAACTAAAATAATTATGTAGTATGATCACTGATGGCCGCAGTCATCCTATTGCTTTTGTGGTTACCACAATTGTTAGAAAATAGCTATGGATATAAATTAATAAAAATATATATTTTATGATAATTATAATATTTATCTCTCAGGTCTTTTCCTTACCAAATAATGTCAAAATGGCGGCAGATATAAAGTTACAATATGAAGGAATTTTATCTTGTAGAAAGATATAATTATTGGTGCGAATGTCAGCTCAATTGGCGAAATAGTATCGAATTATTTACCGTTAAAGTTTCAAAGTTTACAATTTCTACATTTTAACGATTTTGTGTAGTAGTTAATAGCACTAAAAATCGCTACGTTATAAGTTTGAAATATACTGGTGTAGCAAGAAGTGGGCCGACAGAGAAGTCGCACACAAACTAAGGCTTCCCTTAATACTCGTCCGTTTTCTTGTTCTCTCTAAACTGACGCTTTACTACAATCTATATATTTCAATTCTTCAACATTACTCGTTAGCCGTTTTATACCTTTCAACATCACAGATTGTCTCAAAGATTTGAATGACAGATTGTTATTTATCTTAGTGCTTAAGCTTGTGGAGTTGATCATAAATTTCTAGGTGTTACTGTGCTGACCGCGTCATGCGTCATGTTCGATGTATTTCGATGTTGCGCCTCTGTGCTGGAGTGTTAATGTTGTTCTAAGCAAGGGAGTAAGTCCAATTTGTCCCTCGCTTTTTTACAAGCTTTTATTTAACTTGCAATGTTTGTATATGTATATATGTATGTTTCTGGTCAAATCTTGCAACTGAATTTTAAAGCAGTTATCCTCAACCGATTAAATTGAAATTTTGAATACACGTTTAGTTTGGATGACAATGCATGGCTAGCTAAGTGACGTCATTCTAAATCCAATACGGCGGACAGCCCAAGATGTTCGACAAGTAATTTTTTAAGCACGCTTATGATATGGGTATCAAATGAAAGGGTTCGCTGAGAAGAATACGAATAAAAGTTTGCTTTTAAAAATGTTTTTTAATAAAATTATTTAAATTAAAATTTGATAAAAAATTAACTCTTATCTACAATTATTACGAATCGATACGACGGCTTGCTACATTTCGAAGAATCTCTGAGGTAAAAATGTGATTTGACAATGTTGTAGTATACCCCGTATAAGCAACGCAATTAAATGATACAAAATAAGAAACAATGAACTCTATAAAAAGGGCAAAAATTGAAATCGCAACGAACCATTTATTAAAACAAGGTTTAAGTACATATAATAAATAAAATAGTTGAGAGTGACGTCAAGTACCTAATAGGAGCGTGCGAGGGGCCCCATTATTCCTCCGCTGTGGAAATTATAGATATTTGTTGTCTCGGACATGACTGGTGACAAAGGACGCGTCCCAGGCGCCTGCCCGCGGCGGGGCATCTCTCTCCACATACTCGATATTCTTCTATAACTGCACCGTGCAAATATTACCTTGTGGCAGCTCAAGCAGACAAGTCAATTCAATAATATACTTCATAATATAACTAATATTCATGCACCGACTTGACTGTCGTGTCTCCTTGGTTTGCACTTGACTATCATGTCTCCATATTTTGATTGCACTCGACCCAATAAATGTAAATGTATGTATTTATTTTGAATGATTTTGTTTTCAAGCTAAGATTATGACTGCTATGAGCCTACAAGCTATAGTAGAAAGGCCGGGTGATTAATTTCCCGTTGACTTCCCCTACGCACCTAGGAATAAACTTACAATCCGAGTCCTAGAACCCAGTTATTTGTTATTAAAAATCTAAATAAAGTATAAAATGGTAAGTGTTGGTGGCGCAGAGCGGGCGACCTTGTGTTTCGACCTTCTCCCCGGCTTACACGAGCCGCTCTTAACTCGCTCACTCTCAAAGAATGAGTTGAGAGTTCACTCTCAACTCATTCTCTCTCATCAAACTACAATAAATATATATATATATATATATATATATATATATATACCAAGCCAATTTTGATATATACATACTGTATATATCAAACATATATATACATATATATATCACAATATATATATATATATTTATTTATTGTAGTTTAATATTAGTTTGATGATGCTCGTGTAAGCATATAGTATGTATAAATCAAAATTGGCTTGGTTCTTCAATTTAAGTGGTTCTTAAATAGGTGCCTCAGTTTTCCATATTCCGGGAAAACTACTTAATTAAATTAGTATTTAAATACTTTAAGTTTTATTCGTTTTTTATGTGGGTCGATCAAGGGTAGTAAATACGTATTTCAACTGAGGTGAAATCATTCTTAAACTTGGCTATTTTCCCAAGTACTATTTCATATCAAAGTTATAATAACAGTAAAACCCTCATAATAATTAAAATAAAATATTTATTAATTTTTCTAAACCAAAAAACCCCAAATTTAAGATTATATTAAATAATAAAAAATTAAAATTATATTTATTTCTTCCCTGTTTTTTTTGTTATAATTTTCTTCCGTAAATTGATAAGACAGAAGGTTTACCTTAGGTTACCTCTAGTCAATTATTTTAAACATGGTAATTTGTTAATTTTTAATTTGTGTTCGTCCTTTTTTGTTAATTTTTATAACATTAAAAAGTGTTGACGATGATGATGAGTTGACGAAGCCACTATGTGGTCTATATTAAATAAATATATTTTCAATTGTTTAAACATAATTATCCATACTTCTTAAGATAAGGTAAGAAATAAGTCCTTACCTTTAATTTTGTATTTTAAATCATGTAACAAGTTATTTAAAGAACATTAATTTGTAATTAAGTTTTTTCGATGCTTTTAGGATGAATATGCCCCGGAGTGGGGCGAAATATAGCCAAGTTTAAGAACGATTTCACCTTAGTTGAAATACTTATTTACTACCCTTGATCGACCCTCATAAAAAACGAAGATTAGAAGAAGGGACAAACCTAATTACTTTAATTTTTTGATTATTTATCAAAATGGTCGGAAACGTTTGAAACATTTATTTTACGATTTTGAGACTTATTCTTAAGAGTAACAGCGACAATTTAAAATTTATTTCTGGTACTTCTTTGTACCAGTTGTTATTCCCCTGTGTTTTTTTTTAGAATATAAATTAATTTGACTAAATTACTATTAAGACAAAGGGGTGTTTGGTCCATTGTACTTTGAGACAAAGCAATATCACACTTTATAAGGGGAGTAATAGTCAACAGAAGAACATTCCGTACACCTTCTTTAGATTATTACTCCCCTTTGTTTTTTGTGCCTTATTTTTTTGATTCCAGTTGGTTTATGACTTTTCTGAACCGGTTGAGCGGTTTCAGCAAAACATAAATATACACAACCTGCAGATAATAGAGCAGATATATATATATATATATATATATATATATATATATATATATATATATATATATATATATATATATATATATATATATACACATATAATATAGCCCCACATCCAACACGATTCGGACAATTTTTTTAACTGTAGTCAAAATAATATAATTTTTGCAACATGACTATACTTCCTCTTATATATATGAACATACATAGAAATATGACGATGCATTGATGTGCTATAACTTATATAATATGATGTTAATTATTTTGACTCAGTCCCACTGGCATTGTCATATGCTGCTGATGTATAGCGTTGTTTGTGCTTTACTGCTAACAATGTTATGTACTGCTCATGTATCACCTTGTGTGCTTTACTGCTACCAGTAAAGCACACCTGCTAGGCAGTTAGTTAGAAATGATGGCTCTATATTTCTTGGGAATTAGAAAAAAATTGCTTACACAGGTACTAATCCCAGACGCACTATTTACTAAGCTTTATTGCTACTCTAGTTGCGTAGACTTGTCAAAATCATGTCCCATAATTTTACTTTTCCCAAGACCTGTAAATATTTTTTTTTTTATTACACTACACTTATTCAAGCATTGATGAAATGAGTTTGACACTTTCGATATTGAGTTCAATTTAATAAATTTAAAAATCGTAAGATTGTCAAATTAAAAATTACTACTAAACTATGACTTTATTAAGAGAAGTGCTTCGGTGGAAGTAATTTGTTGAAGCCGTGGAGCGCCTTATTCAAATAGTCAGACAAAATCATTATCTGGCTCATGTTTAAAATTGTTTGCCTCGACTCGGGCACGTGAAGACGTCGACCAACTGATAAGATAAGGGAGAGCCATAGTAAACATCTGCTAATTTGCTTCGAGTTTCTTTAGCTTGATTTCATCGCTGCCAAAACCAGATTTATCCACATGACTGAGTTTCGACAAACTATATCCGAAACCCTCTCTTATAGCACATATCAATGCATATTTGTCCTAGTGGCTTACAAAATTGATCTTTGTGATTTTGGTTTTCACTTGTGTCCGAAAGTTAAGTTTGGTAAAACTTGATGTCAATAATACTGCGTGTTAGTGTGGTATAATTGTATGAACAAGGAGATAAAGACGAATGAAATATGTACAAGATGGTCAGCTGGACCCTGGACCCTGCTGATAACAAGGCCGTCGTTTATCTTCTTATCGCTTCTCTGTCGTCTTTATGGAGTGACTATATTCAACCGTTCTTTATCGTCTTTCATGACGATCCTAAATATGCTTTATTTCCTGTGGTTGACAATACCTTGCTCTATATGTCGCTGCAAATCCGAGTTATCCAGTAGATCAGTAAAGTTAGCAGATCAGCACTGTTCTGTAAAACGATGGCCTTCCCATTGATTTCAGGGCTTTTCTTTGAATTCTAACTCGTGATCCCAAACCATCAACACTTATTATTGCAAGGATTAAGGATCGTGAACTTGTTGGTTATCCGTAATACCAGGTCAAAGTTTCGTATTTATGAAACCCTGTGAAAGGAGTATAAAGGGGTCAGGTAACTTGCAATCTACAAATTATTTGAATTATAAAATTTGTGACAGTGTGTTTGCTGTGGTTAGAATCAACACAAGGGGCGAAGCTGTGGTTAGAATCAAAACAAAGGGGTGATACTGTGGTTGAAATCAAGACAAGGATGACAAAATTTGGGCAATATTTGTTCTATCATTACTTTGCAGTGACTCGAGGAGAAAGTTTCTGAAAATCTGGTAACTTGATTGCGATATGGAGGAGACAGGTTCCGACCACGTTTACCGGTCAGAGGACGGTATGCTAATCGTTTCCTCTGAGAAATCACACCTTGCTAGCCCTCATCCTACTTCATTCAATTCTCCGAATACACCAATCCCAGTTATTGGATTGCGTCGCCCCATCAAGCTTAAACCAAAAATCCCATTTAAAAAATGTTGCATTCAAATTATTTTTCTACCAGATTGGAAATGAAATTCGGACGTCTATATTAATTGTTTTATTAATTAGACCTTTATTTCTAACTCGACTTACCCAGTTGATTTCATTTTTACTTCCTTATTAACAAAAAGAGAAAGTATAATGACAGCAGAAAATTCTGGTTCCCTACATGTAGTGTTAAAAACCTGGTTTTGAAATGTCGTCCATTTAGATTCCAATGAAACCGAGGAAAATATTTCGGGGAACTATTACACAACATCTTTTGGGTACGCTCCCCCCCCCCCCCCCCCCCCGCTAATAAAGGTACATAAAAAATGTTTCGCCAGTAATATATTTCATTAATATTTCATTTAAATAAATTACCTATTAATTAATTATACATTAAATTAACCTATTAATTATACATGGTACACATTTCACATTTACATAATGATTATACAATTCAGATATTGAAACGAGTCTTTAATAGCCAATAAAGGCTAGAGCGAAGACTGCCTAGCTCTGGTACGCACAATATTTTTTTTTTTAAAGAGGACAACATTATTTTCTAAGATTTAATTAATATTCTCAATAATAAAATGTATAATATATGATTCATTGATAAATTATAATGTCTTGACACACATGTTCTCATATATATTATAATCCCATATAATATATAGTAAATTAAATACATAATATAACTAATGACAAGAATATATAGATTGTATAGATTTACTATAGATAAACTACACATTTATTATGGTTTTGATAATTATTAGTGTATATACTTACAAATAATAGGTGATACCATATTAAAATATTATTTCCTATTGAATTAATTCTAATAACCTACATAAGAGTTTTGGTTTCACACATGTAACAATAAGATAAAAGTCTATATAATAATGCACAACAATATAATATAAAACTATAAAGAAAAGTTTCTGTACTTTATAAACCAAAGTTTCTGAAATTCTGGACTAATTTTGAACTTTTAAGCTAAGTTTCTGTACTATATAAAGAAGTAAATTTTAACCAAGAACATCTAATAATAATATAAATATGATGTGTACACTTTTATGCTAAATATACGTATTCATGTTACTCTTTATAAACCATTCCTCAACATCAACATATTGCATACGTTTCCACTCCAGCTTGTCTAATGCTACTCTCCTTCTCGGAGCACCACCACTATAAAATTAACATATTACTTACGTAAAATTGCTATTAAATATATAAATTTATGTATAACGTATTACTTTAAAAAACTAACATATTACGTAAGTAAAATTACGGATAACTCATACAACTTTATTAAATCTAAGTAATACATAGAACTATAATTCAACAGCAAATAATGGTTATATTTGTAGGGATAATTGGTGTTTTATTGAACGAACTATGCGGATTCAGTTTTTTGTTCATAACTCATTCAACTTGACAGCAAGGTGAGGACTCTCATTTGTCATATTATGTCTTCTTCTGTTAAATATTTCAAATCAATGTTTTTTTTTTTTTTGTTTTTTTTGTAAATGAGTAAATTAAAAAATGTATACGGAATTTAGACGACACCGGGTGACTCCGTAATTAAAATCTATTTAATAATAATTAGTACTCATATAATTATAAACATACTGGTGGTTTGATTTTAAATACTCAATAATAATTGTTAAACAATATACTTACATAGAAACAACAATTAGATCGTTTCAGTCTTTCAACTATATTCAATGATCATTTTACATAGACTCAAAGTCTGTTAAATAATCATTGAAAATAGTCAAAAGACTGAAACGATCGCTTGATTGACAATTTCTATGTACATGCATTGTGACAAGACAGCCATAGATAATTTTAAATTAAACCATCAGTGTTTTTTTTTTATTATTTAAGTCGTGTACTTATTATCACTTTGTTTGATTACCACAAAATATCGGTCGATACAACCTATTTTTCAAGTCTGTTTTATACATGTGTCCGTTCTACAACTTAAGCCCGAGTATATTTATTACTCTGTATTTTTATAATGCTTAATAGAATTTAAATGAAGTAGGTGGCTCGGTATGAATTCGAACTTTTTCCGCCGAATTAAAATGATTCAGAAACAAGACATTTTAAGAAATGACTATTAGTTATTTGTTAGACAGAATGATGGACCGAGTTGGTGACAGTTTGTAGGGTGGCAGATCCTCTGTTATTAATATATTTCACGCTTCAGTTACTCTTTGATAGTATAAGTAATACATATTTGGTAATGTGGTGTAGAGAATATGTACCTGCCTAAGACATGTTTGGTAATGGGCTGTAGAGAATAAATAATAAATGGTTGGTAATGTGGTTTGGAGTATAAGTAATACATGTTTGGTGTTGTGCTGTAGAGTATGAGTAATATGTACATGTTTGGTTTCTCAGCCAAATTAAAAGGCTTGTGAATTGCAGGTGGAGTTAAAAGTAATTAAGTGGGGGTTTATTAAGGTGAATATGTGGCTATCGCCGTCTACATTGTTATCCAATATGAGTCTTATTTCTGTTTGCGTCATTAATTTCATTTCTAGGCCTGAAGGGAGGGGGCGGCCTTGCGACTGTAGATTAGTAAAATGACCCGTTCCCACTCCATTATAAACGTATATTTAAAACTCGATCAAGTCGATATAACCGGCGTAACAATAATCATAATACTACTCGATCCTCGGTTGATCCTCCTGCTTTTTAAACCAAATAGAATCCGAGGGGCATCGGTATGTGATCGGTTTATCACAATACCGATTTCGGATTACGACAAGTTTTACCTGCTGAGATGAATTATAGTGGCGCAAGCCGTTATTGTGGTTTCAAGGAAAGTGGCTGCATTGTTTACAGTGATTGAAGTTTTGCCCTACTCGGGTGATGAGTTACAATTTGGTACAAGTCCAACCAACTGTCGACGACAATAAGTTTAGTGTTAACAACATTCACACCAGTTTAATTTTTTAGAGAGATTACGAGTGCATCCGATTGCGCGTCTCCTCGCAGTGGAATCATAAAAGAGAAACCCCCTCTTTAATAAGTCCATGTGCTTGAATCCAACAAGTCTCTGTTACTTTTTTTCGGGATGTCGCTAAGAATACGAGTTTAATACGGTTGGGACGACCGTGACTAAGCACTCTCTACAGGGAAGCGGGCAGGCTCCAAACTTTCACCTTCCGTAGTCTTCACGAAGGCCAGCTGCCAGCACCTCCGCACTCGGGCGGTGAAAGGCCCGGCCTCTCCCTACCGTTCCTCCCATTATCTCCCGACCACTATAATTCACAGTAAAACTGTTTTACCACGATATTTACACCAGATGACGGTAAGGATCATCTCGAGTGATGTTTTGGAAAGAGAACTCAAATTGATATTACTGAGAAAACCCTTGAGGACGCAACTTGAATGTTAATCTGGTGACGATTGGCGGGGGAACGTTATTCCGAACCAGTTAGTATTTAGACGGTGTTAGCATATCATTTTATTTATTGGGTAGAAGGATGGCCTTGCTATATGTTTGAAGAAGTCCATTTGCATCAGTACCACTTCACAACTTATAATACACTACTACAGTGCACAGTGCCACATTACTACAATACTACAGCACTACATACTCCAGTCTCGCGTTTGAAGATTTCATCGAAACTATTAGAAATATGAACAGGAATAAGGTGAGGTTAACTAGACTGACAGAGCGCTATGACGTCAGTATGTTAATCTGAACCGAGCATCAAGTGGTACTCACATTGCTGTCATATCCATGTTCAAAATTTTAGGGATTTTTTAATCTCGACAATTTTTATCCTTTAAGGTTAAGAATTTTTGAAATTCCCCTGTTATTATTGTCGGTGATGAATGAATTATTTATTTTCCCGAGAGAATTTTATTCCCTATAGGAATCAGAATTTCAAATAAATACTTTTTCAACGTAAAAAAAAAAAAAATAAACTAAAATATATTTTTATATATTTTAAAGCGGCTTTTGGATCTACAACAATGCCTAGGAAAAACTATTAAATGATATTTTAAATTTAAATAACTCGTGGGTAGCAATATAATATAGAAGATTTTGTTTAGCTCAAAATATGTGGAACAAAATTAACATTTGTTTTAATACAAAAACTACTCATTTTCATTTATAAAGTAAATACGTCAATGCCGAGTCATGTCAACCAGGTTGTGCACCACAACAACAGGACTCCCCCCTTAGTGAGTGGCGTACTCATGAAGCTTTGCAGGTTGCAGGTAACTTACCTTGCGTCCACTTCTATATATCATTTGAAGTTTGTTCCTGTCGGTAGTAGCTAGTTTCTCAAGTTTGTTAGTCCAATGGCCGTTAATAGAGAATTTTCGAAGACAATTAAGTTATTGCAATGGCTTCAAAATTTTTGAAAATTTTCTCCTTGGAAATCCGCTTTTAGACCATTCTTAATCGATTCCTGAAATTTAACACTTTTTCTTATGTATGTATATGTATGTGACACCCCAGACTATATCTCACCCTATGGATGCACTTAAAAAAAAACATTTAATATCAAAAGAAAGAATGGGTTCGTTGGCCAGAATTTTTGGAGTCCATTTAGGGGTCACATTTTGACAATTTAGGGTAAAAAATAGCATAAAAACGTGTTTTTCCATTTTACTCCCTCTTATAAGAAAATATTACAAAATTGTACATAACAACAATTACTGTACTCTTAAAGTGCTTTCCAACGACATGCATCTTGAAGAGTATATACTATTTTGACTTTTGTACCCCATACCCCTGTGTATCAATTTTTTTTTTCACCCGTCCAAATTCTAAACAAAAATTTTCCTATATTATCATAAGCCATTAATACGCAGATTTCTTTGAAAATTCGCTCATTAAGTCATGATGCATATCTGGTCTTTTTTGTTTTCATAGTACAGAAGTTGGTGTCCTCAGTTGTCATATATGCAGTTTTCGGTCTGTCTCGGGATACTGTAATTTTCTTTCCTTTGTAGTCGATGATGAGGTCTTATGACTCCGCTAAATAAGTTTGTAAGGTCCAGAAGAAGGTCTCTGACGCCATCAAACCTCTAGAAAACGTGCGAACAATTGTATAAATCAGGGGTTCTTAAAATTTAATCATTTGTTTCAAATATTTGTATTGGGTACTTTCGAAGATCAGATGGACTAGACTGGACTATCCTCGGGAGAAAAAGGAGACTGGCCCACGATGCTCCCGTCATCTCACTTTCACTTGCCGCCCGTTCAACTCTCCCGGTCCAAATCCAGCTAACCTTTGTATTTAACTAAAAAACTAAACCCCGTCCACAGCTAAAAAACATGAAACGACTCGTTATATGAGAACAATCCTAAAATCTATAAACGGGTCTGGCCATGCTATCCTACATTTATTGTTTTTTTTTTCCTTCCTTATTTGTTACATGACAGTGCGACTTATGGTTTGATGCAGTGAAAAGGGGAGATGCCACCTGTTGATTGGTCGTTTCTTCAGTAGTATAATATTGGTTAATGCAAAAAAGACTGCGCACTAGACTTGGGAATTTAAATCAGCTGACAATATTATTTTTATTTACTTAATTCATCTTTCAATTATAAAATATTGTCACGTAACTTGTAGACATCGGGCTGTTTGAAGAGTTGTTTATTGATTTTAGTTTTGTGTTTATGAGGAAACAATCGTATTCCTTTCTTCAGTCGTAATAAACTAAACGGTCCCAAGTAAGTAATTAATTACAAATATGTTTAACGTAAATGGGATATGCTGACAATAAACACATTTATAAGCATTTTATTGAGAAAAAAACGCAATAACAATAAATTAAATTGCCGAAAAACATCCCAAAGAATAACTTCACTGTTAAACCACCATAAATCAAGTATAACCGATAGCAAAGTTTAATGTTGTTTGACAGTAAACCAATCCAATTTATACAATAGATTTGCACTAAAAGATTTACTCTATAGATTTGCAATAAAATCTTTACTCTTTAGATTTGCACCAGATGATTTTCTCTATGGATTCACTCTAGAAGATGTATAAATAACTATTTCAGTTTAATTTGTAATACTTGAGAGTATACTGTGGTTTATTCTAGAAAGGAAGTAAAGACTGAATGGCAATATGTAACAAGTTAATGTCGAGTGTCAAATGAGAGTGTTGGCAGTCCGGTCCAGTTAGAACCAACCTGCTAATCAGGGCCACCTCTACCTTCGCTTACAATTTTTTATTGGCACGTATAAACGATAATGATAATTGGCTTGGGTAGTAAAGCTCGACGCTCGTAGTTTACTCGACGTGACCGCAGTTTATTCTCGCGAGTCTCCTAAACGTCGCTTTATCTTATTTAGTGCGACGACTATTGACAAGTTACATTTGTAGAGATGCTGCACTTATTCTCCTGTTATTTTTCGACGTAAGAGGTGGTTTACGCCTAGTAACCGGTCTGAGGGATGCTTCCCGAGTCTTGATCAGTTAAACATCGAACCGCGTTCGTAAATGTTCGTAAATGCGTTGGTAAATGTTGCCGATAACCGTGATGGTGGGTGGGTTGTTCACTAGACTCTCTAAAATCTAAAAATTAGATAGATCCATTATTACCATTATAAATAGATGGATCCATTTATTACCAAATCATACAATACAAACAAGTAACAATACAATACACATGCAATTATTCGCATACAAACAATCGAATGAAGTCTTCCAGCTTAATCACTGTTATAACTAAAAACAATAACACCTTTAACTTAACAAATTTTAGTCTCTTTTAAACCAAATTTAAGTCTTAATTAAACCGACAAACTGCTTCAATAATGTAATACCGTTATTTAATTGAATCGTACTAAAGCCGTTCTGATTGTCCGGTTGTTACATGAAGTTGACTTCGTCTTAGTTTCGAGTTGTTTCAAGATCCGGCTTAAAACTTGATTCCGTATATAATAATCTGGTTTACATACCTGTAAGTTTCCGTAGAGTTTGCTTTGTGCTACCTCAAAGCTCTTGGTTTAAGAATTGATTAAAAGGGTTGATAGTATTTTATTGCACAAAGATCGGTGAAATCTTTGTAGAAGGAGTCTTTTCATAAGTTGCTGTCTGTATACTTTGTGCTCAACAAATAATCAATCGAACAAAATTGTGTATCCAGAAGTACTAAGTTATATTTTACAATACATTCTACTAACACTTGAAAATGGAGCCCAGCTCTAACTACTATCATAAGGGAGTTGGAATTCGAGGCTTTTCCTTATGTCAAAACCCCAAACAATTTATTTTTATTTTTATTTATTTTTTATCATTAAAAACCCTTGGTATTATACTTAGGGTGACCATACGTCCCGTTATTTTAAGCTTTTGAAGGCGTCCCGTCGGTTTCCAAAAGTGTCCTGTTTTTTGGAAAATGAGACATTCTCCAGAATGTCTGGATATAATTATAAACCTGTCCCATACTTTGAGTTGGAGAAGTTTTCAATCTTAGATATCAACAGTTTGCTTCTCCTATTTGTGATATTTACTCATCATCCGACCGAAATAGTTGGGGCATGATAGTGCAGATTTTCCAATTAATGTCAAAAGAGAAAATGGATCTAAAGAAAGCATATTTGTCCTTAACATTTCCAAAATCCCCCCCCCCCCCATTTCAATGTCCCGTTTTGGACTAAACTTTTTATGGCCCTATAATATAGAGGAGGCAAGGAGTTCTGCTCTCCAGTAACCTAGAAATTTTTAGGAAAACATCTCGATAAGACCTTTGTTAATTCTAACAAGAGATTTTGAATGATTCCACCACCAAAGGGTTTGGAAAAGGGAAGAGTTAAAAAAGGCATTAATCAGAACCCTTAAACTAATATATCCGGAAGGTCAATAAGAAGCTATTCTTAAGGTAGTGGCGTCCTCCCTGGTTTTTATTGAGTGAGGAAATCAAATAATGATCCAAGTTGATGTCACCTGATATTTTTATTTAGTCTGTAATTGTTTTCATTATATTTCATTTTTAAATATATAATGTTACAAAACTACTGCCTGAGGAAGAATCAAAGGAGGACCTAACCGACATAAATAAATACCGAATTATACAACCAGCTATACAAAAGTAAACTGTAAATATACTAGCACAGACTGAACTGTGATGTGACCACCGCAGTGGAATCAGTACCACTGTCTTAGTCCACTGCTATATCTTTATCGTTTCTGCAAATTATATCTAATTTTAACCTTTGCCCCACTAGATACGATTTCATCTCCTTTTAATTTTCAGTCATTAAAAGAGAAAATATTAAATATTAAGCGATATTAATAAACTACACGTGCAAAATTTGTTAAACTTAATAGTATTAAATAAAATTGACAATCGCGATGTTGAAGTGCATCCTGTTCCTTTACTCCCATTAATTGTCAAAACAATAAGAATATAGAGAAATAACAGTATAAATACCAACCATTTTTAATAATAATGTGAATAAACGTCATTATATATATTTATATTGTCTAAACACAATTTATAAGATTTTTGTTGAGGGGGAGGCATTTTTTCTCATAATATTTGTGACGTATGAAAAATTCCTTAAAACCCGTTTATTGTTTTTCGGCAAAGAATAACTATGATTTTACTTAGGTGTTTTCGTTGATTTGTTAAGAAAAACACAATTTTCAAGGACACATGGAGTAAAGATGAATTGGTTAACACATGAAACCAAATATATATATTTTTCCGTGGTAGGCTGTGAAATAGTAACTTTAGAGCCTAAAAATCATAGCTAAAATCCATTTTTTCATTACGTGGACTTAAAAAATCTTTTGATTACTCCTAGCTGTTAAGAACAATTTTTTTACGTCCTAGGAAGTAAACAATTTTCTTTCGTGCTTGTAGTTAACAAAATTTCCGTTTTAGCGCTGCAATCTTTGTAGATAGCTTCTTAGTACGATTAAACTCCGCTAGATGTCAATGCGTTTTATTTATCTTTTCTTATAGTGTAACCTCTTTTTAAGGTTTCTTTTTTTAAATTTTAAGTATGTACTAATATTTGGTATTATTATATTGATTATTGATTAATATTTAATGTTTTTTCATTGAGTGCTACCTCGGAAAAAATAGTATATGCTACACGACTGTGAAGTGTTTTTTCTTTACCTTGGCAATATTTACTGTCAGGTGCATTACAGAAAGACAAGCGCAGGATTGTTTAAGAGTCCACGTTTTTCCTGCGGACCCTAAAAACAAAAACAATGAAAAGTTGAAATACCTACTTATTTCCATTTATCGCACGCGTTTAATACACAAGCAAACCTTTGCTCAAGAGCAACTAGGATAGTAGTTGCTTCCGTATTAGACTTGTAAAAAAGTTCTTATTGTTACATACAACAATCAAAATTTGGGCAACTTGAGGTTTGCTTGTATTACACACAATTTAGTATGTAGTACAATATAGTATTTCAGTAGTCACTACAATTAAAAGAGAGAACAATTAATTAATATCGGCTGGTCAGTTTAAATATTTGACGTTGTTTCTTGGTTAAAATTAATATTTTCGTAAGAAAGATAACAGAGTCTGAGTATATACTTCCCCAGGTTCTTTTAATATTCCAAATCGGCTTCCAATTAATATTCCAAATAATCTTTAATTTATAAAAGGACAAATCTCTGAACAAAGGGCCTCGCCAAAACCGAATCTAAACCGTGCTATCGATATGCCCCCATGTAAACAACGAAGAAAAATGAAAAAGAAAGGAAAAAAAATTAACCCAAGATAGAGGGGGGGGGGGGGCGGGCGGGGTTTAAGGTCTTTGCTTTGCCTTTCGAGTACCATGGGAGCTTGGTCCCCAGTTCTTTTTACTTTCTCATATAAAGAGAAAGTGTTGTGTTGGCGCGAAAATTCTATTTTGTGATTTTGATGGATTTACACGTTTTGAGGTCCCCTGAGTCCAAAAATGTCTGTCTGTCGTCTGTGCAGACGCCTGGAGCCTAAACTACTGGGCCGATTTTGATGAAATTTGGCATACATGTTCACAAAAATCATACCCCGAGGCGAAATCGAGAAATTAATTTTAGCTAAAAATTTGGGGGCGCTACCCTACAAAAACTCTGAAAATACATGAAAAAAAATTATTTCTCGAAAACGGTTCCGTGGTTTTGATTAAAATATTCTAAAATGTAGTCCATTTAAATACGAATCTTACGATATGAGCCACTTTCCCGGGAAAAATCTAGTTCCTGAGAAAATAGCTTAAAACGCGGACGGAGAGAGCCCGGGTTCGATTCCCCGCCCAGGAGATGTTATTTTTATGCTCAATTTTGATGAAATGTTTAATAATAATTAAATGTACATACGAAAATTAATAAATGGAAAGCAAGGGGCTAAGTAATTATGAACTCGTATATGAGAAAGTTTGTCTGAGTTGTCTCTGACCAATTTTTTATAAATAGGGATAATTTTACCGGAATCGTTTTAATTTTGGTGAAGTCAAGAATTGCCTATAATAAAAAGTGAGAAAGGGTAGTAATTAATATTTATAGGAGGCCACGTCCGTATTCAAGAATATGGGGCGCCTCAGTCTGCCACTTTGCATCTTGTCGCGTATTTATTTAATGTCCCCCCCCCCCCCCCTCACCATTAACTCCCTACCCTTACTCACTACCTTGCTCGTCACCCTGCTCACTACATTGCTTACCACTTTGCTCACTACTTTGCTTACCACTTTGCTCACTACCCTTCTCGCACCAGCCATCTTACCACAAAGAAACCATATTCAGTTTTAATAAGAGTATCTATTATAAATTAAATAATTCTCTGAAAAGACATAATCTTCTTTGTTGTTAGTTTCCTATAAATGGTTTTAGAATGCTTAGCTTTAGTCCTCCCTCACTAAAATAATATATATAATAGGGTTTCTGTTCGCCTCCATGTATTTCCTCGAGTTTTCAGTCCTAATTCCAGATTATTATTTGTTTAATTAGAGTAATATGGTGCATAGGGCTTGAAGCACCGCTTTACTTCAGATTAACTATCCGTCTTAAATAAGTTTAATTGTTTTTTCACTTTTTGGGGATGATCGAAAGTTGGGTTTTGCTGTAAGGATATTTTACTTGTAGACAAAGCTGGGTGATTTTGGTTTTTTTATTGTAGTTGTAGTGATACTAGTGATGGTGTGTGAATGGTTGAATGTAGGTGACGGTAGCAGCGTGATGTAGACGAGTGAAATGGAAAGTATGACGGAGGTGTGGGTGAGTCGGGTACTTCCTGGTTCTTCCCTACTCCACCACAACGGGAAATGAAAGCCACATTCTAAACCAACCTCTGCCTCAAAACTTTCCTTTTTTTAAAAAAAAAAAAAAAAAAAAAAAACGCTAGGTTGTTTGGGCTAAAATAATGAGGTGGAAACAAAGTGTGAGAAAGAATTGTCTGAAAGAGAATCGATTCTGATGTTACGTTGCCCCAAGGTTTCGCACACTGTCCTATTAAGTAGATTCTAACACGTCCTTCCTTTATCAGCAAACCACCAAGTCGACGAAATCGGTCCATGTTCCACCGACACAGATACACAAATTCTTTAAATTTAGTTAGTCATATCCCTTTTCTTTCTTTTATTGTTAAACATTTTCTAATGTTGTTTTTGGACAGTATACTCCCAGATTCGGATCTTTAAATTATTCTCCACGATTCGATTCCTCAAAATGTCCTTAGAAACAACTAATACTAATTCACAACTTAACTAAACTAATACTAATTAAAATACTAATACGTTCCATGTGCAGAAGAAAACACATGCGTCAAGAGCTCTATTAGCTTTCTAGTTTTTTCTCCTTAACAAATAGTTTTTTGCCGATATAACAAAGCACTAATTTAATGAAATATATAAACACACTAATTTGACAACGAATTTAACTATCATCTGAAAAGGGTAATTTATTCAAGAAGTTCTGTGAACAGTAGCCAAATACCTCGTAATTGTTATATATATACTAGTAGTATGTGAACAGTAGACCTCGCACGTTAAAATAACAAGTCGGGGTTTTTAGTATGTTCATAAAAACTATTTATCGTTCAAAAGGTTTGGAAACGTGACTTTTTTAGATAATCATTTGTCCCTTTTTAAAGTACTTTCTAAGGGCTTTCCAACGATCCAAACACGGCCGACCAGCTACTATTTTTACCTTTTCTTTAACAGAGGTACACAACTTTGTACCCCTCCTGTACCCAGTATAGTAATAAATTTAAGGTTTTCCTTTCGCGTACACTTTACTACTATAAAGTACTAAATACCATATGAGTTTCAGCCCGCTCCTATGAAATGCAAAAACGGTATAGCACAAAGACTAAAAAGTAGCGTTTTTCAACCGATTTTTCCAAACCGGTACAATAAATACAAAAATAATAGTCCAGGAGATAGCGTGCAAAAAAGTGTCTGACTAACATCAAGCTAGAATTTTGTATACAAGTCAATCTTTTAGCGCCTTTTAAGAATATGTGGTCGGCTAGATACGTCTGCGGGACATAGCTTGGCAATAGGCATTTGAAAAAAACAAAATGGGGGAGAGCGGCCATGTCCCGCCAATTATGGTGGACAGTATGATTTTCATGATCCTGAGTACAGAATTAGTTAGTAGACCAAAAATCAAGTCGATATTATTTTCACACTTGATAGGTAAGTTATTCAAATATTACTAAAATTCAACGTTGTCACCTGTCAAGGGATAAACTAACATCAACTTGATTTTCGGTCTACTAACTAATACTGTACTCAGGATCATGAAAATCACATTGTCCACCATAATTGGTGAGACATGGCCGCTCTCCACCGGTTTGTTTTTTTCTAAGGCCTATTGCCAAGCTATGTCCCGCAGGCGAACTTAGACGGCCAAATATTCTTAAAAGGGGCTACAAGATTGACTTGTATACAAAATTCTAGCTTGATGTTAGTCAGACACTTTTTTGCACGCTATCTCCTGGACTATAAGTAGAAATAAAAAATAAATTTCAATAAAATGGGTACAAAGGCAATAAAACCCACACACTTTTGAGTAAAAAGCTGCAATTTTTTATTTTTTATTTTTACAGTGCGCCCTACAACTACCGTGGTACTAAAAGTACCTCCTAACCCGAACCCGCAAAGTTACAAAAAATGTATAAAGAAAAAGTCACTCCACGTGAAATAAGTTTATTATTTTCAGAGAAGCTTTCAGCCACTATAGGGCCATCATCATCAGAGCCTTGTGCCAGTTGCTGGTTTGTCATGACTCACCATTCTCCCGTGTTTTATCTTTTTATTTAACTTTCTTCTCTTTTGCGGCACTGATGATGGCCCTTTAGTGGCTGAAAGCTGCTCTGAAAATAATAAACTTATTTCACGTGGAGTGACTTTTTCTTTCTACATTTAATGATGACCTCCACTAACGCTTCATATCTTAATTTACAAAGTTACAGGTACGAAAAGAGTACAGTGCGTTCAAATCTTATTTGGGGCAACTTTTGACCTAAGGAAATTTTCGAGCTGATAAATCCCTCGACGCTATTAGCCTCACAGTAGGGTAACCTGCCCCCTACCCGGTACTCTAAAAGTACAAAAGGGCACTAAAGTACCAACCAAGTACATTTTTTCGAAAATATTTTTGCACAAATTTGGTAAATTTTAAAAGGCCTTTTCAACGATACCTCTGTCAAATCATTGCAACGTCCCCTTCTGGTTGCGGTTAACCCAAGGAGGACGTCCTTCACAAAGACGTAGCTCCCGAAGTAGGAATCGGAAATATAAAATCAAACCGGGTTCATAAAGAGGACAACTTGACCTAAATTCCGGCACCCTTTTGAACCCTGTCCGATTAAGTTGCAAACGGTGCAGAAGGTCAAAGTCGAAATTTCGGGAAAACACGATTTTCGTGTGTTTTTCGTCGAGGTATACTCGACTTCCCCCTCGAAGGTACTAAAATAAAGGGGATTGAGCTTACCCCTTGAAAATGACATTTTTAGAGCATACGAAGCACAGTAGGAAAGTACTTTTGTTTTCTCCTTACGTATCTCCTATGTACCATCTTGTACCTCGAAATTTAAAGTGTCATATCTCAATAAGTAAAAGTACCATCGAGTTTAAAAGCAAAACGCCAGGAGCAGCATTTCATAGGCTTTTAGGACTCAAAGGCCGAATAGCGTCGTATTAATGCCCTAGGAGGAGATACGTGAACCATGTAGAAAAAGTGTTTTTTCGCTTTTAAGGGCCTGAAACGTGAAAATGTTAAAAATGTTTTTGCATCACTTCTGCACTCTTCCCCCGTACCAAGTATCCCGGGAAAAAAAAAATTCCCAATGTCACCCCTAAGCGGGGGGGTGCACGTAAAAAAAAAAGTTCTCGTTACGACTATGGACCTCTGCGGGATCTACAAAAGCCTTGAAAAAAAGTCAATTATTTCAAAAGTTATACGTAAAAACGTGTTAAGAAAACGTCCTTTTTGACCGAAGACGATTTCCCGTTGAAAATAATCCCATTTCCCGGTAGATAGAATTTTTCCTTAAAAATACACTATAACCTTATAACAATTTATAACCTTTTAACAATTGCCAGAAAACTGCATGTCTCTACGACAAACACACCCATCAGTACAAAAATCCAAAAAAAACACCCTATTTCGCCCTTTAAGGCCGATTTTCACTCTTAAGGAGTGGTTTAAAACTGCCCATACCCCGGGGTTTGGTCAAGCGATTTTTAAGGATCCTAACCGATTTTGACATTACCAACTTAAAATTTTTTCGAAAATCAAGAGTCGGGGTATAATTATTATTATTATTTTTTTTTTTTTGTCGTGGCGCCTTAAAACAAAGTAATTTTTTACCCCTTAATACTATAATACTTGGGAAGCCCCCTGCCACTTTCTCCTATACGAGACCAAAAATGGGTAAATTCGTCGGTACACAATATATATATATATATAAATATATATATATATATATATATATATATATATATATATATATATATATATATATATATATATATATATGTGTGTGTGTGTGTGTGTGTGTATATTCGAGTATATCTGTTAGAGAACTGTGATGGCGAGTTTGTTGCCTCGATCCTTGTGTATATTTGATATTTATAAGTGAATGTGTTCTATTGTATAAGGCATCTAGTCTACTAGTACCGTTTGAGATTTATGTTTGTAAGTGTTTTGAAGTGAAGAAATGCGGAGCACCTTGACGAGGCCCCGCCCCGACTCTAGGCATCGCTCCCGAGATAATGGAATAATAACTACCTCAGCTTACTAATGATTCGACTGATTACACTAGCCGACAAACTCAACTCTTAAACTAACACTCTACACCCTCTATACAAATATACCTATATTTTTAAACCCACCGTTTACTTTCCGACATCCGTCATTCAGGCAGCTCCACAATCTCGACGACACGTCTTGCTGAGATTCTCGGCCAATGCTCGAAAACTAGAGGTACCATCTACAGTCTCGGCCATATGCACGAGCACAAGAGGCACCCTCCACATTCTCGGCCAATATTATGCGCAAGAACAAGAGGTACCCTCCACATTCTCAACCAATATGCACAAGAACAAGAGGTACTCTCCACATTCTCGGCCAATATGCATGAGATCAAGAGGTACCCTCTTCAATCTCGCCTTTTCCCGTTCCCGGTTGTGATGTCATTTTCATCAAGAGTATTCCTCGTCGAAGTATCACTTGCTGCTGTTTATTGTGCTCTTGCATTAGCTCATTATATTTATGAGCTTACATGTTAAAAAAAATAGGTTACCAAAAGGACTCTAAATATTCCACCTCCCGGTCGTTTCTCCAGTTAGCCGTAGTTATAATAATAATACAAAATTGTGTTTAATATACCAACACCTAACACCGAAGGGAGAGCAAGCGAAACAAGACCCGGGCGAGATACCTAAACATAGACGAACATACCCTCCACAATCTCGTGTTGGCTGACTCTCTGGTAGTATCGTCGAGAGAACTCTACCTCCTTTAAGGTGGAAAATTAAAATACGTCAAAGTTGGATCACGATGCCAATAGCAATATAAATCTAAATTCTTACCGTCTTTCGAGGATTTGGAAAAATCAAAAAAAGTCATTTAACCCATTCCCGTATTAGCTTGAGACACACACCTAAAACACGTGTGCAGATCTGACAAACTCTTCTCAGAACCAATTGCAATCCTCTTTAAGTCGGTTAAAAATGGTCTGAATAATTTAGGTTAGCTCAGGTTCGAGAAAGAAACAGCTTAACCTAATTTATTATAATTTGAGTTCCAGTAAACCTTAATGCCATTGCCATGCTGTTAAAAATGAAAATGTTATTTCATTTGCACTAGAATTTGTATGTAGCTAGATGGAATGACATTAGTTAATGTATTGTTGAATTAAGAGGTTAAAAGGAGTCAGTTTTATGTTGCGGATTTGAACAATTTTTGATTTTGTTTGGTTGACTCAAGTTGTAATGTCATGGAGCAGGTTGGAACAGTTTCGCTGATTAACTCAGTCACTTTGAGTGGTCTTGGTTTAGCGTGCTCTGTTATGATGATTGCAGTTTCTTTTTGAAACTGACATCATCTGCTTATTTGTCTCTCACCTGTATTCTCATTAAAATTTCAAACAGTTGCAGTCTGCGAATTAGGTAAAATGCCAACAAAAATAAATTTCGAAATATGTATTAATTTATCGGGTTTTATCTAAAATTTTAAAACTCCAAGCTAAAAACTATATTGTTGGACGACTCTAAAAAGCAGCTATAGGCTAAACCAAAGAATATCGTTGCCATGCTTGCAGGTTTTGGCGACCAGTGAGAGACCTAATTATTAATCTATTATAATGCCAATAAGATATATTTTATAAGGAAAGTAAACGGGTTGCAATGTTGTATTTGGCAAAGGTATGGGTATGTGGAGGTATCTGTATTTGGTGATAATGTTGGATATTGAGTGTGACGTGGTGAATGTTGTCCACTGGGAAGGTCGGGACTCTTCCTGGTGGGATGAGGATGAAAGTGAGAGTGGGTCGGGCCGAGGCCTCGTCAAGGCTGCACTTTCTCCCAACCCTTGCCTTACAGCGCCCTCACGCTAACCTTCTATCCCACGGTGAAAGCAGACATCCTTCTCTCTTTCGTCCCTAACAACTAATAAATTCAAATAAAAAAGTTGGTAAGGCTAGGAGGAAAATATAAGATGGTAGACCGACTGTGCTTCGTGCATCAAAAGAGTGGAGATACGGGGCACCACATTCACCATACCTCTTCTATTCCCACTCGGAAACACGCCCATTTCACTTTCGCTCGGTCGATTAGAAGGGTTTCGGACCACGACACCGGGTTCTGATAGAAGGAATGACAAGAAGGTAGTGATAGACACGTAAAAACGGGGATATTTATACATCTTGTCTGAAGTGGGCAAAAGCCTCCTTGTCATTGCCTGCCTCTCAATGTTCTTGGAACGTATATGGCCTTACTTCTGTTAAGCTACTCTTTTATAAAAAACAAGAAAGAGTTTTTAGCAGACTGGTTGAGCTGCTACAGGTTGAGAGGTAAACTCATGACTGCTTCCTTTGCTTCACTCAGTGAATCTGTCCGACAAAACTCGTACTAAACTTTCTCATATATTACTCGGTCCGATGGTTTCTATTGCTACTGGTTTCAGGTTTACGTGGTTACATTTAATTATTAATCAGCATTTATCAAAATTTAGCATCACAATAATGTCTCCCAATTAAAGAACCTCTTTAAGGAATTCTTTGCAGTGAACGCGATTTTCGCGGAACAGATTGCAAACCAGCATTTTTTAATCAAAATCATCAGAGCTTTTTTTGAGACTTTATGGAGGGGAAGCGTCACAAATGTAGTCCTAATTAATTTCTTGATTTTTCCTCGATATGATTTTTCTGAACGTATATGTCAAATTTTATCCTTCCCGGTTCAGTATTTTGGGCACCACACTTCTGCACAGAAGACAGAGGTCAGAAGACTGATATAACAGTCGTCAGATATCAGACAATGTTTATTGGATTAGGAAAAACAAACGTGTTAATATACATCAATATATATACAATACAAGTTAATATACAATCAAAATCTAATTTCTGCGTCATCTTCATATTATCGCTCTTGATTTATACTACGTTTATAAGAATGAAAAATCCAAGTTATTTTAAATTTATAATTCTTCTTAGCCTTGACCCCAATACAAATCAATCCAGCAGGGCTCGTGCTAGGAATCAGTGGCTATAGCCTTAAAACAGTTTACTTGTATAATAAGTAAACTGTTTAAAGGCTATGTATTAAATGCTAAAATTCTCTAATTATATAAAGTATGCAAATAATAATTTTGCTTCCAAGCTTACCATTGTGATCGTTCTGAAGAACGACATTTCATTTATACCTCCAAATTCAAAAATCGAAGACAGAAATCCGTTTTAGAGATAAGGGAACATTTTTGGTCCAGTGTCTGTCCATCGGTCTGTCGTTTAATATTTTTGCGAACCACCATATATCTTAAAAACTGTTCTCCCAATTAGATAGAACTTTGATACTGGGTCACAGTAGCCCATTGTTGGTCCCATATAATTTTCAACATTCTGCGTCCATCCGTTTCTCTTCTACAAGTGCACAAACCTTTTTTCATCGACACCTACCCCTACATCTTTAAAAATACTCATCCGATTTTTTAAGACCTTTGGAAGGTTTGTCGAAGGCAGCCCAAACATGGACACCCTTATTAATTGTCAATGTCTACACTCATTACACATTAATTACTGCTAAATTGATACTTTTATATTCGCATGTAGAAAAATCATAACAATTTTGACAGATTTTTTTAAATAAGGGGGTCTTGATGGGGTCAACAATGGGCCGTAAAAGCAGAACATATTTAAAGTATGGAATAGGACGTGGTAAAGCTGTGTGCCACACTTATTGGCAGTCTATTTTAGTCAAATTTGAATTTAATCTCACGAAGAATTTAATTGTAGGAAAAAAAGCCCATATTATCCTTAATCTACGCTACTAAACTTACCTATGAATGAGGAAAGAAATATAATAGTCTGCAATTTTGTGTGGCACATAGCTTTCTTATACGTCCTATGCTCATTATTGAACGAATGGTTCCATACGTTTTCATTCTAATTCGATTCTCTGTGGTGTTACATTTATGGAATATCAAATATACGCAGGCTGTTAAAATTAATATGGGGCCGTCTAAGAGCTAATTTCGACAAAGCATCCAAATTTCTTTAAACTCAAGACTACTCACCACTCGATTTCACCTCCCCTTTTATATCTGCCTGTCTAAGATTCTCTAACACTTTCTTTATTTACATCGTCATTGGTTTAACTTGGTTTCTGCTTAGCTTGCTTTTGAATTATAGCTTCAGAGTTTACCGAAGGTACACATACATAGTACATTTAGTATTGAATAAAAATAAGTAAGGCTCCACTGAGAATCGAAACAGGTCCAAACAACCACACTTCCAATCTCCAGTAGGAAAAAATCAAGGAAACTACTACCACACTGATTAGCGCAGACTATTTTTTTATGCAATATGAAATCTCTTTAATTATGTACTTGATGAATTACCGATGTACATTGCTGAACATAGCCACTTATTCCTAGCTATAAGATAAAGTTTACTATATATTTATTTTAATATTGTTAAGAGATGTGAGTTTTGGGAAAAGGTAGATTAAGGCGTCAAAGTGTTTTCACGATGTTGAGATATCAAGTGTTTTCATCATGTTAAAACGTCACGCGTTTACTTGATGTTGTGGAATCAAGTGTTTTCATCATGTTAAAACGTCACGCGTTTACTTGATGTTGTGGAATCAAGTGTTTAGATGATGTTGAGAGTTCATTCATTGTACGTGTGAGTAGATGAAGGCTGGGAAGTCTGTCTGACATTTCAACTGGATAGAACATATGTAATAACATACAGTGTCACGCTTACCAACCCTAGAAACCAATACACCCTGTCTGCCACCACCACACCCACACTTATCACTTATCCTCTTAAAACTATCTAATTTCACATTTTACCTTTTCTTCTCTTTCATTTTGCAATAAAAAAATAAATATATATATATACATACATACATATATATATATATATATATATATATATATATATATATATATATATATATATATATATATATATATATATATATATATATATTTGTGTATGTGTATTATGTATGTATTGATATTATGTGTATTTCTCGGATGTTGATATTAGAAGGAAACAACATAGGACCACTTAATAACCTCTTCATTATACTTAAGTTGCCAAAGCTTTCCTCTGAATTAAAATCAATTATCAGCATGTTCAATATTGACTTAAATACTATGTGCTAACAAGATTTGTTTGAAAAAAAGTATCTATACATAAAGGTGAAACATTCCGTAGCCATGCTCGGGAATCCGCCTGGTTTTTCAACATTTTGTTTCTTTCAAGTAAACACTTTAGATGACTGATTACGAGTTGTTCATAATCTTAGCCTGTTTACATTAGTTGATCTCTACTAGTACCTAATCCAGTACCCTCTACTAGTACCTCTAATCTCTACTAGTACCCTCTATCTAGTACCCTCTCTTTGTGTACCTTAGCAAAGTTCACTTTAGATAATCTCTACCAGTACATAATCTTAGCTGATAACACTAAGCTGTTTCATTTGACTTTAGGTACATCAAATGTAACAATGTTACTGTTTATTAATTTCCAAAGTTATCCGTCCATTTCGTTAGAGTTTTCTCAACAGAGACCAAGTATAATTTGGACAGATTTGTTAAGCTGGAGAGGCAAGAAAGAAAGACTTTGGGAAGATTAGACAATAGGATGTGAGAAGTTGTGGACCAAGGCTACAGAGGAAAGTGGTCATCTGTTAGAAGTCCAAGGTAGAGAAACCCGGACACAACTCCAGGGCCCTTCCAAGGACGCCTCCATCCTCTTGTCTCGTCCTTTCCCTTGTCTACACTTGTTCCTTTTATCGTACTTTCTCCTCTCCTTACGTCGACAACTTTCGACACATGTTTCTCTCTTATTCGACCAATTATTCCATTATCGCTAGCAGAAGGATGGACTACTAAGAAATAATTATGGCTGATCGGCTGATCGGGCTGTGCCTGCCTCGTCCAATGATTCATCATATTTTACAATACAAGTTTGTTTTGTTATTTCAATGTTTCTTTTCAACATTAACTATAATAAAAAACCATTTTTGCTAGTGAAGACAATTATAAATTCCATTTACAAGTCAAAATACACTTTTACTTGCTAGATTCCCGTGCTTCGCTACCTGCGGAGTGTATAATTAATGTATTTTATTTTTTTATTTTTGGGGGGTTTATAAACTATCGTCTAGAAACATACCAATTATATTAATAAGCGAGAGTTTCTAGTTGTAACAGAGTTTCCTAAATCCCACACATGGATCAAAAATAATTTGCAAAAATCCCTTTTTGCATTGAATTGAAGAGAGTGTTGAGAGCTTCTTACATGCAACAAAATGTGCACCTTCTTACATTCAATAATTTATGTATTTTATAAACATATATGTTAAGTAAAGCCAAATGTTCCCTGATATCTGAAACGGATTTCTGTCTTGGAATGTTTGAAATCGGAGACATAAAAATTTCGTTCTTGAGAACGGTCACATAGCTTCCGTTACCTTCACAGTAATTTCAAGGTTTCTAGTTCGATTGGTTCTAGAGATTCGATTTTTCGTATAAATGGCCGCCATCTTGAATCAAGATATTGTGTGAATGCATAAATACCACTAATTAAAAGCTAGTAAAATATTTGGAATATTTGATTTATTAAAAGTTGTATACACTCAAATTAATACATCATATTTAAATAAGTACAATATAGGATGTATTTGACAAAGTTGTCCAAAACCCTTATAAAGGAATAAATAAATAAATAATGTAACGCATAAATGAGAAAATTAGCGTGAAGTATAATGCTTTATAATTGTTTTTGTTTTTTTTATTCGCATTAAGATGTTCAAGTGATTGCATTCAAATTCAAAATTATTACTTATTGTACCTAATTATAAAACAAGGAATATAATATTATATAAATATAATTAACAGCCTTCAAACTGCGATTTGCTGGGTACTAAATTTTTCCTAATAAGTTTTTTGAAGGCTTTGAAAATTAAACTATTTAGGGATTTTTTGTTATGGATTGGCCTACATGATAATGCAATATATTAAAATGAAGCCACTGATTTCTAGCATAAACTTGATTTATTGAGATATAATCAAGTTGATGATAATTTGTCACTTGATAGGAGACCACTTTGCTTTGAAGTAATATTTGAATAACTGACCTATCAAGGGACAAACTAACATCAATTTGATTTTTGGTTTACAAATTTTGTTCTCAAGATCATGAAAATCACATTGTCCACAATAATTGGCGGGTCATGGCCGCTCTCCACCATTTTTTTTTTTTTTTTTTTTTTTTTTTTTTTTTCAAATGCCTATTGCCAAGCTATGTCCCGCAGATAAACTTAGCCGACCACATATTCTTAAAAGGCACTAAAAGATTAACTTGTACTCAAAAATTCTAGCTTGATGTTCGTCAGACACTTTTTTGCATGCTATCTCCTGGAATATAATTTAAAGGCCATACATTCTATTTTATTTATGCTATACTACTCAACTTTTGAAGTGGAACACCTGAAAAAACTCGACATCGTTTACTTATCTACTCATACAGGTATCTTACCTTCCTTCCAATATTTCTACGTATTGTGTGAAATACATGAGGTAAATTATAACCAAAAATTGATCAATTTCAAACAAAAATTAATTAATGAAAAAAGCCAAATTTGATTAATTCTTAGGCGATTATTAGTCATCATGGAAACAATGAAAAATGTAAGTTTACAATCAAAGTGATACAGGAGAACTAAAGGAGAGAGCATGTTGACGATTAAAGCAAAACAGTATGAGATTTTGTCCTTTGAACTGATAAGCTTGTTTTCAATGCCACTCACACTTTGAGATACACTTGATTATTCAAGAAATTACTTACATAACTCCCGAGATGTTTGCCTGTGATGCAGAATTGCGAGAGAAGAACTGAAGTTTGAGAACTGCATTCAACTGTGCATTCAACTGTGATGGAGGTCATCTCGGGGATATCATTTTTCACAAATAAGTCCGACTATAGTTTAAATCAAATTACATGTGTTGGCCTTTAAATTGGTTTATAGTTGAACATACGTTTAAATTAAAATTCAGAGTTACTGTTATGTAAAACCTGTCTGATTTTTGTGTGTCACTCTGTATTTTTTAAAAAAAAAATTATCTCATTGATGGTACGAAGAAAGATTTTTTCATTTCAATTTTGAAATTGTCGCGTGTTTATTACGCTTTTTCTTAGCTTTATTTTTAGTTAATTCTGAATTCTTGATTAGATCGTGTATATAATAGCCTTCAAACTGCAATTTAATGGGACTTTTATTTTTATTAACATAATAAATGACAGGCAATTTAGTCCTGATCAGATTTTGAAGAGGCTTTAAGAAGAAGTTGTTCGCTAAAGGAAACAATGATTTGTAAGTAATTTACTACGGCGTACTCCAAACTATAAGCAGGCATGATGATGCATTACGTCAGTTTTAGGACATCTAGCCACTGAAGCCTAGCAAGAACAAGGGCTTTTATAAATATATGTGAGTGTGTACATAAGTTATAAAAATGGAAATGAGACGGGATGAGGGTAGACACGGAAGTGCAGAAAGAAGTTGCATCACATTGAGGCACTTTCACCTGCTCGGGCCCGCTGCCCTCGATATATTGCGCTTCCTACTTCTGTAACCTGCATCTTCTTCTTCTTTCCCCTAACAAGGTTGCACGCTGCACTGAACCCAGTTTTCAACATTGATTACCCCAAAGCTGCTCGCACCGAATTTATACGTAACTGCAGTTGTACTTGTAGCGTGATTTTATGTATTAATTGTCTTCCCGTAATAACTTTAGGTTTAAGAGAAATATATATTTGTGTATGTCAGACAGTGTAATAAATATCAAGTTAATATAATTCATTTCAAGATCCGATTACATTTTCATCATAATTATACTCTACAAAATTGAAGTAGAATGTGAATATAATAAAAATTTCGCCTTTTTTAACGATACATTAAGTTCGACAAACAGATCCTAACAAAGTTATTATTTTATATATTTTTTTACCGAGACACTAGTGAAGGGGATGGAAGAGCTGCACTCGCAAATTTTCCAGTACCGGAACGCCGGAGGGGGGAAAAAAATTGGCAAATATAACCTCTAAAAACGCGTTTTTATGTGTTCTGGAGGTAAAATTTACCAAGGCATGATTAGTGATGAAGTAAGAAAACTAAGTCTACTTTAGGCGTAAAATCCCGTTTAATAACTCCATACTTTAGTATAACTTGCAGATTGATAGATCTTGAAAAACTGCTGGAAAAATGTTTCATGACTAAAGTACAATTTGCGTAAAAAAAAATTCTATTAGCTATTCACATTTATAATTAAGAAACAAAGTTTTTTTATATAGTTAGTTACCGTGCCGATTCTTTTTTTCATCGTTGTTTTGTTGAATTTAGATCAGCTCACAACATTGTTAATATCACTAACAAAGTTTGTTCTAGGATTATGAATGAGCTATAACGAAATGCTCTAAAACTTGTTTTTATAATACTGTACATGAATTTAGCAAAATGTAATCCCTCTAAAATTGTACGAGCATGACGCAATAGTTTTAGTACTGCGTAGTACCACTACAAAACCAAAATCGAGAAATTGATAAATTATATTTTAATTTATTTTCTATGCTATTTAAACAATACATATTCAAACAACGAAATTACATTGAATTATCTAGTAAAACGTAAGCATTATTCTAGAAGTTCTTTAGTCTTTGGAACATCCACTGATTTTTTTTACTAATTTCTCATCCACTAAAGCCGTACAGGAACGGCGTTCCGGCACCAGTACACCCCTGACTAGGTTTTTTTTTACTAAATAGGTTTTTTTTTATTCTTTCCATGGTCAACTACAAGTTTTGTGGAATTCGGATCAAACTACAAACATTCCAAGGAGCAATAGTTCCTACGAGCAAATATTCCCTAAAAATATGAAACTATAAATATATATTATGTATAACTAGTAAAAACATTTAATAGGTTATATTTGAAAAGCATTGATTCGAGGAGTATATCTAGTATGTATAGAGAATGTTGAGTGAAATGCGATAGACTAATTAGAAGCAGATGATGTTTCAGGTAAAGGAAAAGACTCACCAGATAAGAAGGAAGATGGGACGGAGCTGTGGACCAACGTGGAAGCACAGGCCGCCTTCCTCGGCCCCAACCTCTGGGATAAGACTCTGCCCTACGACACAGACCTCAAGGTAACTATTTCCCTTTCTAATATTACTAATTGGTCAGGTTAATTAAACAACCAATTTTTTTTATACAAAACAATAAATATTGTTCTGCAATTATTATGATGTTAAAGTTTTAACTATTTTTAAAGACCTTTAACTCAGGCAAATATAACATAATTTTCCTTCATTGAAATCGTTCTTTTTTTACTCCTATAAAAACTCTTTCCTATTGTATAGGGATCTTTTTAACTAAAATTCGTGTTTTTTCGCTGATTCAACGTGCTAACTTTCCATACAGCAAAATTTACTGAAAACGATTTAAATTCTGCTGAAAGATGGCTAAAAATATTAAAATAATGCATTGTCATCGTGTTCTGAGCTATTCTAAAATTTTCAAATGTCTAGCTACTCGGGAAATTAGTTAAAAATCAAGTGCAAGATTTGTACTGGACCCACAAACAAATAAGAAATCAAACTAATAAAAATGAATAGTAAAAAACAAGCTTTCATCTTGAGCCATCCGCCATATTAGATTTAGAGTGGAGGCATTTTATTTTTCGTATTCTTCTCAGCAAACCCTTTTATTTGATACCGATATCATGGACGTTCTTAAAAATAACTAGTCCAACATATTGGGCTGTCCGCCATATTGGATTTAGAATGACGTCACTTAGCTAACCAGGCATTGTCATCCAAACTAAGGGTGTATGCAAAACTGCAATTCATTCAGTTGAGGATAACTGCTTTAAAATTCAGTTGCAAGATTTGACCCGAAAATACATACATACATACATACAAACATTGCAAGTTAAATAAAAGCTTGTAAAAACGTAGTAAATACGTATACCTAAATTTGTAAATTGTTAAAGGATCTGTATTTCAAATTTTTGTTAATTTATTACAGGTTTGATAATGTTCCAATGTGTAGCAATGAAATATAGCCAATTGTGAAATGAGGTGGTTCACTTTATTTAAATTAGAAATTCATATTTTAAGATTTTGGTTAATTTTTGTTTTAATTTTTTGGGTTAATTTTTTTTAAGATTTTGGTTAATTTTTGGAAAGATTAATTTTAAATTTTAGAAAGAAACATTTTTTTATTTAAATTTTAATTGTAAACCCATATTTGACACAAAAGAGAAAATTTATAAATACAACATTTTACTGAATATACAAATAATGTAATTGTTGTTAATTATTCCGTTGTATATTATTATTTCCTGATTTCAACTAGTTTTAGTATATGCTAAATTTTCATAGCCTCCGGCCTGTTTAAAAAAAAAATTGCGATCCTAAAAACTACTGGTCCGATTTTTATATAAAAATTGAATGGTAGGTCATAATTAGTCCATTGGTTAAATAAATTTGACAATATTGGGAAGTAAAAGCATAAAATCGTTAAAGTATACGAAATAGGACGCGGGAAAGCTATGTGCCACAATAATTGGCAGAGAATTTTTTTTAGTTTTACTCAATAACTATAATCCCTATTAAAAAATGTATGACATAAATTAAAGCTAAAGAAACATAATTATCTATTTTATTTGTTTTTGAAATTTTAATCTACTCTCCAAAGTGCCAACATAATTAGAATTTAAATAATTTTTGCGTTTGCTTTTTGAAGTAAAAATAATATAAATTGATTAAACAATTTCCCAATTTGAAGGAAATTCTAGCTTTATTATGTTTTTTAATACAGCCGCTAACCCCCCAAAAGTATACATTTTGATGAGTTAAGTAAGTACATTTTTTGAAAAGTACACTTCCCAAAAATTTTAATCTTTTGTTTTTATGGCCTAAAATTGTTTCTTCATGTACAGTTCTTTGTACTCGGAAAGTGTTGAAATTGCAGAAAAATATTAATAATTCATATTATTATTATTTTTTTTATTTTTTTTTTTTTTCAACTTTCAACCTCTTTGACAAATCCAGGGCACAGGCCTGAATATATCGACACATCTTTAGATTGTTACTCTCCTTATAAAGAAAACAGGGGAGTAACTATCTAAAGAAGGTGCACTGAATGTTCTTCTTTAGACTGTTACTCCCCTTATAAAAACGAAAGTGTGATATTCCTTTGTCCCAAAGTAAATTGGTCTGTACATCACTTTGTATAATAGTTATTTAGTTAAAGTAATTTATATTCTAAAGACACATAGGGGAGTAATCATCTAAAGAAGTACCAATATATCAATATCATGAGTTGATGGGTAGCTTTTTAAGGTCCATAGGCAAAACCGAGGACCCTTGTAACTGCCTGCGTTTGTCCGTCTATCATTCTGTAAAGCACCTGATCTCTACAAAAATTTGAAACTTTTAAGTTGTGCTTTAAAGTTAGTTGAATTTTTTTCCGATGTCAATACGTGTAATGACGAAAAAAATCGACCATAACTTTTAATGCACTTAACAAGACCTTTAAATCGATCCCTCATTTATTAAAATCAGAGAAAAATGATTTTGCTTCCAAGCTTAGGTAACGAATGTTACGGAAGTTATATAATTGTTTTAAAGTACGAACTATTCTATATCTCTGATTTTAAAAATTTGGCGAAATCCGTTTCGGATATCAGGAAACATTTTTGGTTTCGTGTCTATTTGTCGGTCGGTCTGTCGCTCAATTTTTGTGATTGCCATGCAGACCGACACAACAGACAGACGAACGATCACATAGCTTCTGTTACCTTCGGTACGCTCAAAAGCAAAATGGGGAAAATAATTAATAAAAGAGGAAATTTTACTTTCGAAAACAATGATTGGTTCAGTGAAGTTCCAATGAAGGGCGCAGAAGGTTAAAACTCATATGGGACCAACAATGGTTTAATTATGACCTATACCATCCAAATTTCATTAAAATATATATTCAGGTACATATATATATTCAACCTGGTATATACAGGTATACATGCACATCTGTATATAAAGGTATATAAATATATGCAAAGACTTTTGTTAAATTGTTTGCGAACAATTTGTGTGGGCCAAAAGCACATTTTGGAATATTTATTCATTTTTTATTTTCGTTATTTTTTAAAAAACAAATAATAGGTAGAGATTGGCTTTTATCAGTGTTAAATTTTTGGAAGGTGTGATAAGAAATGCCGACAAATCTTATGACCAGATAATGTCGACATTTTCTTCCACTCCAAATTCGAGCCGATGAGCCGATTAGACAAACAGATAATAACATCCCCACTGCCGGGGTAACGTCCTTGTTCCGTTATCGTGTCAATATTCTGAGTGTACGAGATAAGACGGTTTGTTTTGTAAAGATTTGTATTATTATTGGGTTGCGTCGAGTTTGAATGGAAGTGGGGGTTGCATTCCAGTTGCAGAAGGTAAGAATCTTTCACTACTAACCTTTCAATTGTACTGACTTGACAACTACAGTATTCGCCAAATGAGTTTTACGAGCCAATGAGAGCTCAGGAGTTTAAAATCCGAAGCTCTCATTGGCTCCCCACCCTATTTTTTCGACTTTCCCGAAAACTGAAACTCATTTAACTGAATGAAGACTGTAATGTCTTTGCTTTGAATTAGTTAATCCTGATGGTAAGACCTTCATTTTCAATACTAAGGAGCAAATTGCAAAGAAAAAAAATAAGAAAAAAATATCTCTGGTAGTTACTTTACAGATGTGATACACGCAGGATGATGAAAAGGGAGCCATTGAGATCATCAATAATTCCAGTCATGTCAGTTTTAATCTGTCAAAATACCGATGACGCGTCCGAAGCTGGGTTTATAGAACGTAGTTTACCGCGCGTTTTGGGCTACATTCATAACCGTTCACGCCATAAACAATGCCGATGATATCATTGAAATGCTAACTAAAAGGTTGTTTAAAAAAATGGATAGTTTAAAATTAAAAACAAGTATATTCAGTAGGCATATACTAGGGGGCTCTAATGGCATAATTTGATTTATTTATGTTTAATTTTACTAGGGGGCTCTAAACCCAACTCGCTTCGCTCGTCAGCCCGTAGAAGGGGGCCTCTCCTTAGCGAATTCATTGCTTGGAGCTATGCGCTTCTCCCTATTAGTTAGTGGCACAGGACAGCCGTCGTTTATAGCATTATATTGAACTTATGAATTAAAAGATGGAATGAATAAGTTGTATAAATGAATTAGCCATGTTTGTGCTACCAGTACATACTAAGGGTCCGTAGGCAATTTAATAAAAAGGATGAATTCTTTAGCCAGCATAATCGGCTCAGTAGTATCAAGATTAAGACCATTTAAAAGTTTGTTGTAGCTATACTTTTGAACAATTTATTATAATTTCAAAAATTAAACGCTATTGTATGCATTATCCAAACTCAGTAAAACTATTCCCAAGGTGTTGGGCTCAATGCGTTCCTCAAGATAATAATGTGTGAGGCCCTAAAAACAAAATGAGAAACAGTTATAATAATAAATGTTTAATGTTTTATTCCCACTTGCTATATGGATTATTTATTACACACTGGTGTGTACCATACCCTACCCATTTGATTTTGAGAACATGAAAAAAGGATGGCTTGTGCTCGAGGAATTTAGTTAGTGATACAGGTTGTGAGGCCAAAACTTGTGTGTAATGGACAGGTTGTAAGGCTGAGATTTGTGTATTGTACAGGTGGTTAGATCGAGACTTGTGTGTAATGTACAGAATGTGAGGCAGAATCTTGTATGTAATTGTAATGTATAGGTTGTGAGGCCGAGACTTGTAAGTAAAATGAGACGTTAATGGTTTCAGTATGTGGACCTGGACGAGTTTCTGTCAGAGAATGGGATGGGTGTGGAGGGAGGCGGGTTGAAGGAAGACAGAGTCGTATCACCAGGTGGCTCTGCCCCCGTCCTACTGCCGGCCAAGAGAGAACCTTCGCCGTCCCCCTCCGAGACGGTGGACTCTATGGACATCCCGCCCTCCCCCGCCTCCACACACGCCGACTCAAGTACGTATATAAGTATGTAAACCCTTCTCTCTTCTTTTATCTTTTCTTAACCATTAACAATATCCTTCGTCTTATTCATAATACTTTTTATTTCATCGCAATCCGATACGACTTAAGTACGACTAATAATACCGTCACAAAGTAAATGATACGCTTCCATGTAAAGAAATAGGAGCTTCATCGAAACACCATTAAATCAATCTTTTCTTCGTGTAAAATTATATTTGCACTTCTAGTACCGCATAAGAGGTGGTCCATAAGGCCGTTACAAATGTGGAGTTGGAACCAAGTAGAGACTATTACATCCGATGCTTTTAAAAAATGAAAATCATTATAACAAATCATTAGATTGAGACAATTTGATAATATACATGGCTCGTAAAGACTTTATTTCTTATGATATAAATGTATTAAACTGAGAACTGAGGACCTTACAAGCCAGTTGTAGCTGCCTCCAGTTTAATGAGAACTGAGGACTCAACAAGCCAATTAAAACTACCTCCAGATTAAAATATGGAGCAGACTGACACAACAACATCGGTATAACCATTTCGATGGAAAACTAATATCGCTTTTGCTAAGTTGAAAACATGAATTGTTGTATTAACAAACCTTCCTAACAATCATTATTTTCTCTCTATGTAAATCGATAGCCTACTAACTATTAGTTGTAGTCATTCACTAATAATCCAATTCACTTTTGTATGAGTTAGTTTGATTAGGTAAGGTTACAACACTAAGAACGTGGTTTAGATCGAGTAAGTTCAAATTTAGAGGATCCTAGCGAGATGTGCTTCTTACATAAGGTCGATAAAACTCAAAGAGTAATCTTAAATCAGATGATTGTCAAAAAAATAATCAGTTATTTTCCACGACTTGGCTTAGAGATTGTTTGTTATTTATTATTATACTTTGTGAGAAAGACGGACTACGTTAATGAGTACTTAGTGAGTGAATCTAATTCTAATAGCTTCTTATTCTAATTCTAATAGCTTCTTATTCTAATTCTAATAGTTTCTAATTCTAATTCTTATTCTAATAGATTTTTGTGAGTGAGGTGTGTTCTTGTTTTGTCACCTATATTGTTTTTTCTTGCTAGATGTTTATGATAACGACAAGGGGTGATGATTGTGTAGTGGTGGTTGAACCACAGTCACAGTGGTGGTTGAACCACAATCACAGTGGTGGTTGCACCACAGTCACAGTGGTGGTCTTTGTCTTGCGGTTCAATATACCGTGTCTTCATACAGGCAATTTTTTAATTATTTTCTTTTACTCTTTGGTGCCTTATTTGTGAATTATTTTAAGGTTGTACATATTAGTTCTATTATTTATATTGACGTTTGGACATTTTATTGATTATTCTTTTTTTTATTTATTTATTCTTATTTTATAGGTGAAATTTCCATACAAGGCAGATTTAAGGGCCAATGGGTAATGGGAAGACGATAAGTTTTGGAAGGCCGAGTAAACAAGTAAAGGGTTTCGTTTTGTTCTGAAAGCCCAAATTCGTGTGAAAACAATAAATTATATAGACTGTTCAGTACAGTAAAAAGTCCGCCAATCTGTAAATTGTAACAGTGGGTGGGAAAACAAACGGGAACATCTCTAGTTCTATAATTTATATTGACGTTTGGACATTTTATTGATTATTCTTATTTTTTATTTATTCTTATTTTATAGGTAAAATTTCCATTCTCTATCTAGTTTTATTTTCTCTATTCAATACTCGAGTTATATTTACTACATTTATTCCTAGATGTCTAATCATTTTAGTTCTGTATGATTTGAGAGGTTGCTAGTTTTTGCTAGCGATAAAAAATGAAAGTGCAACCGAGTAGAGACAAACATAAAACCTTAATACTTGAGTATTTTAAGTCCAATTAGGTGATAATCCTGCTAGTTTGATATTATCACATACTCGACACGTTGTATCGTCTAACCAATGTTATAACAAGAAGATTAAGACTATGGGACACCGGACACCTGTGTAAAGAGAACTCTTGTATCGTCTTCCGAATGTTTGAACAAGGAGTTTAAGATCACCTTTATGGAAAGAACTCTAGTATCGTCTATCCAATGTTAGAACAAGAAGTTTAAGACTAGGGCACTTGTGTGAAAAGAACTCTAGTATCGTCTACCGAATGTTAGAACAGGGAGTTTAAGATTTAGGACACCTTTATGAAGAGAACTCTTTTATTGTCTATCCAATGTTAGTACAAGGAGTATAAGACTAGGACACCTGTGAAGAGAGAACTGTTAAGGTGATGTGCTTTTGAGACGAGCTCATGGTTGAGATCAGGATTGTTAACTTGCTGTTTGTTTTTATTAATTTGTACGATTGTTTATTTCCTACAGCGATGCCGTTCTCGTCGCCGAGTTCGAGTTTTGACCCAAGGACGCGAGCCTTCTCAGACGAAGAACTCAAACCACAACCGCTCGTCAAGAAATCTAGGAAACAGGTATCTTTAGAGACCTAATGTACTCCTTGCGTGAATATACACCGGCCACTCAAATACTCAATGTTGCTAGTCAAATCACTTAATTAAGGCACCTCCTCCATGCCGTCCATTATTAGCAAATATCGTTTACTAAAGTAAGGCAAACCGGTAAATGGCAAACATTCGTGGGCCAAAAAACTTTTTTTTAATTTCCACGATGCGTGAACCTTCATTTAATACTTGGACTCGAGAACGGAAGTAAATTTAGATAACATATTCGTAACGTTACCACGACTTTTCTTTCAGATTAAATTATCTAAGACGTAAACAGTGTTACAAAATGTACAGAACAAAGAGTCCGAATAACGATATTATATGTTAAATTGGTATTTAAACTTTAAACGGACTAAATGTTAAAGTTTTTAATCAGTATCATCGGAACATAGAATCGTTTTTGAGGAGTGTATTTATTTTCAGTGTTTTCGTGAGATAGGGCCTCCAGATTTAAAGTTGAAATGAATTTCTTGATTTCGCCTCGGGGTAGGATTTTTCTGTCATTGTTAGTCAATGTTTTTATCAAATCGGTTTATTAGTTTAGGCTCCACACAACAGACTGACATTTTTTTAAATCCACTTTTTCGGTCTTAGGGGACCTTATACCGTGTAAATCCGTCAAAATATAATTTTCTATCGCAATACTTTCTCTTTATAAAGTCCACGTAAGTTAGAAAGTAAAAATCTGTTAATTGGACTAAAAAAAGTATAAGTTAGTTTCCGGATTATAATTATTGGTTGAAAAATTATAGCCTCCGCAAATTTGCGTGAATAAGTTTGTGGAAGAGAGGCTGCTGTTGTCTGGCACAGTGGCCGGTGTATATTCAACAAGGAAAGAATTGCTTTATTTTATCTATTTTCCTTTAATCTATTTCCTTTCTATCTCATCTTTTCACCTCGCTATCCCCAACTATGTCAAGTCAACATTCTTTTCTTGTACTATAGTAGTAACTTGATTTGGGAAAAAGAAATTATCCTTCACAAGTCTTTTAAAAATAAAAAAATAAAATATTTGAAGTAGATGATGAAGCTATATTCTAGTTTACAGGGGGGAGCATCTCCCAGCTTGACGCTGTTGATACTGCTTGCAATGCAAGTAAGAATAGGATGTAGCTGTATTATAGTTTACAGGGGGGGGGGGGGGGGGGGAGGAACTTGCAGTATGACGTTGTTGATAAAGCTTGCAAGTAAGAATAGTGTAAAGCTGTATTATGGCTTTTCAGGGGCGGGGAGCAACTTGACGCTTTTACAGGGAGAAGGGGGATGAACTTGCAGCATGACGCTGTTATTAAAGCTTGCAAGTAAGAATAGGACGGAGCTTCTAAATGTAAATATTTTTTTAGTTGAAAAGTTAAAGACTAGTTGTTGACTAAAATTTCTAGCAATACTCAAACTGAATCACCTCAGTATTGGGTTGTTACTCTTCCTCTTTTATTCTTCCTTTCTTGTATTTTCTAATATTTTATATAAACAGTGTTATATTTGACTGAATTTGCTGCTACAAGCTAATACTTAATGGCTCGAGCAGCGGAATAATAATGTTGGGTCTGTTCAGTTTGTTCCTGACACACTCAAGGACGAAAAGTACTGGGCCAGGCGAAGGAAAAACAATGCCGCCGCCAAGAGGTCGAGAGACGCCCGCCGCATGAAAGAGAATCAGATAGCTTTAAGAGCCGGATACCTAGAGAAAGAGGTAACTCTTACCCATACACCACTTATTTGTACAATTTTGCTATTTCACTCTCAGAAGAAGTTCCACATTCACATTCTCACATTATGGCGCTACCGGTTGTCAGGGTAGTTATCTTGAAAATAGAAAGGTTCCAAGTTAGGGACACTAATATTTAAATAACGATTAGGTTTCCCAAAAAGTCATTCAATTAAAGTTCATGCAATGTCTAAAAGAAAGGTCCTTAACCTGATCCAAAATAGATTTTATCCTGTCCGAAATCGTTGGATGCCTTACTGGGTAATCCTAAGGATATCTACTTAGTAAGGTTTTTCTATAAACATCTAGTCAACGGGCCAGTGTAAATCCCGTAGTAGACCGCACCAAACAATTTAGATGAAACTATTTCTTAAGAGGGGTGCTTACTATTTCTTCTGAGACGTGCTTAGGAGACCCCTAAAAAAATATTTTAAAATTATATATCCTTTATTTAAGCCAGAAATATACACTGAGGTACCACCGGACCACTAAGTCAATGACTTTCACTATTTGATTACTTTGCCCAATGGCTTAGTAGTGTTTCTCAGAATTACCAATAATGATATAGTAATTGAAATGCCAAATAAAAACAAGATAACATTTTTTTTTTTTTTTTTTTTTTTTTTTTTTTTTACAATATTTGATATATATTTATTATAAGAGATGGTACCAATCAGGGAGCTCAAGGGAAACTTCACTTTTAGGTTATGCCTAACATAAATTACTTCTGTAACTACTATGCCCAACATTTATAAAGGATAAACAAATATACTTCATAAAACTACGAGTATGAACATAAGTATCTCAAAATAAATCTATTATTAATTAATTAATTTAAACTAATAAACTATAACTAATGAAAAAATACCAACAGGTAGACAAAGTTGTCACACGTCTGGTGATGTGAATTTCGTGAAGGAACACTGTGAAATTGAAGGTTAAGAGGGTTTGGGTGGTCAGATTAGGGGACCACCCCCTTAAGTTTCATTATTTATGCACATATACTTGACTCTTCAAGTTAATACATCAATTTTAAAGACCTGTTAACTATCAATAGTTAACATCGTAACACGAAAAAAAAGAGTTTGCGTTTCTTTTTAGGTAGATACTTTCTCATTTTTATACCTGATCTGGTATTTTAAAAATTTACGTTTTTAACATTCAGAAGTATCCTAAAACTGCCCGTGTAAAACTGGATATGGTATAGACTTCCCATGGACGTTAGAAGGGTGGAAATTGGGGGACATTAGCTATAAGGTGTCCAGAAGCATACTTTCTATTATCTATGGGATGTGCCAAAAGACAAAGTGACTGGTCCTTTGAAAATATCCTATGGACAAATTTGTGGTACTTGGGTTGTTTCGTCGGTCTATAAATTAAAGTTTTTTTTTGTTTTTTATAGAACTTGGGCCTGCGGCAAGAAATGGAAAGGCTGAAAAAAGAAAATATGGCGTTGCGAGACAGGCTGGCCAAATTCACTAGTGAAATATAGCGCGGGCAAGCGGCGCAACTGTAAATACTTGATGGGACGAGGACTTGGGCGAAGATACCAAGTGTGCCCGAGCGACGAACTTGCGCTTGTCGACAACAAGACTCTACCACGGACACGCCTTACCTCTAACTAGCCGTCTATGTGATAAAACATTGTTAAATTATTAGCGTTATTATTTGTAATGTACCGTGTTGTTTTATTCCAAGATAGATGGGGTGGTCCCACTGTGAGGAAAGTAGCGCTGGGTGAGTCCACCCACTCTGTCCTCTCCGTGCTAAGCGCGCCGCTACCTATTCTAATGCTCATTACCAAAGTGAGACCTTTTTTAAATTAATTGTAATTATTATTTTCTATTATATTTTGTTCTAAGACTAAAAGTCCCTCCCCACTCGTCTTAAGTACTAAATAGACACAATTAATTAGTAGTTAAATAAAAGGAAGCGATTTTGAGATAGTTTTGTTAGTTGGCCACAAGAATGACTGTCTAGGTCGGGAGAAGTAGCACTGTCTGACTCTATCTAGGACGGGAGATGTAGCACTGTCTGACTGTCTGGGAAGGGAGATGCAGCACTGTCTGACTCTGTCTGGGAAGGGAGATGTAGCACTGTCTGACTCTGTCTGGGAAGGGAGATGCAGCACTGTCTGACTGTCTGGGAAGGGAGATGTAGCACTGTCTGACTGTCTGGGAAGGGAGATGCAGCACTGTCTGACTGTCTGGGAAGGGAGATGCAGCACTGTCTGACTGTCTGGGAAGGGAGATGCAGCACTGTCTGACTGTCTGGGAAGGGAGATGCAGCACTGTCTGACTCTGTCTGGGAAGGGAGATGTAGCACTGTCTGACTGTCTGGGAAGGGAGATGCAGCACTGTCTGACTCTGTCTGGGAAGGGAGATGTAGCACTGTCTGACTCTGTCTGGGAAGGGAGATGCAGCACTGTCTGACTGTCTGGGAAGGGAGATGCAGCACTGTCTGACTGTCTGGGAAGGGAGATGTAGCACTGTCTGACTGTCTGGGAAGGGAGATGCAGCACTGTCTGACTGTCTGGGAAGGGAGATGTAGCACTGTCTGACTGTCTGGGAAGGGAGATGCAGCACTGTCTGACTGTCTGGGAAGGGAGATGTAGCACTGTCTGACTGTCTGGGAAGGGAGATGCAGCACTGTCTGACTCTGTCTGGGAAGGGAGATGTAGCACTTTCTGACTCTGTCTGGGACGGGGGATGCTATGCTGTTTGACTGTCTAGGGTTATAGATGTAGCACTGTCTCAAACTGGTAGGACGGGAGATGTAGCACTCTCTAATCCTCCTCCCTCATCAATACTCCAGTATATTCAAGTTTAAACCAATCTTCTCAAGAGGATTAAAAATAATTTTATTTTTAGTCCATCACTCCAACGTCTCTTTATCTTTGCCGGTTTCTCTTACTCTTTCAAAACAACACTAGAAATGTTTAATTCTTACTATTAAAACTAGACCGGAGAAAAAATAAATAAAGATTGAATAATTGGTTGAAACATGATGTTCAGGTAGAAACACGATGCACAGGTAGAACATGGGCACTTCTTTAGATTGTTACTCCCCTTATAAAAACAAAAGTTTGATATTCCTTTGTCCCAAAGTACATTAGACTAAACATCCCTTTGTCTAAATATTTATTTAGTCAAAGTCAATTAATGTGACTAGAGAGGTCACCACAATTTTTTTATAATTAAATAGACGTGTTTCAACTTACAATGTCATCTTGAGTATGCGTGTTAACTTAGTAAGATTGAATGCTGTACTTTTACTAAGTTTACACACATACTGAAGATGACATTGTAAATCGAAACGCGTCTATTTAATTATAAAAAAAAAATTGTGGTGACAATATTGTTGTGTTTCTTTTTTTAACCTCTCTAGTCACAATTATGAAGTGTTACCACAATATCTCAGTCAAAACAACCAACTATTTGTCAATTAATGTTCTAAAAAATCATAGGGGAGTAACAATCTAAAGAAGTACCGAAACATGATATGCAGGTAGAAATACCATGCACAGGTAGAAACACTTTGATGTCTCAGGCTATAACGTTTAAGACAAGAGGATATTATAATCTCGTGGAGACTTAAATCCTTCCTTAAGAACAAATTAATCTCTCTCAAAACATAAGTATTGAGAGGTCCCGACCAAATTTTAAGAATAATTGAATGACAACACTACAAACCCTCGCATCTAAGATTTATATAAGAAAAAAATGTACTATTATATAAAAAGAGGGTAATCGAGTCCTCGACACCTACCTCCCGGTTAAAAACAAATAAATATTGAGAAAACCTTAATTAATGCACCAAAACCTTAAATTTCTCTCCTTAATACTTATTATTATTTATTTTAAAAAAAAAGTATAAAAAATCTAACCACAAGGTGATCAGCTCCTTAATGTAATTGTTCCAAAATGTATTAAAGGAAATATTACCAAGTAGATTATTAGAACGGATGTGACAGTTTTAAATAAGGACAATTCGATCTCTACGTCGAGGGTTTATGACAGTTAATAGGGGATCCAGTAGTACTTTCTGATTACATATTCTGAAGATAGAACATAGACATAACATACTGAGATGTTGTTCAGGCCATGTCTGTTTCACGTCTAGCCCCAAGTTGCTATTGCTCAGTTGAATAATGTTCGGTGGTAACGCTCGGTCCCTATAGATTATATTATAAGGAGTTGAATTATCGATGCATTGACCTATGTACAGTAGATTACTTTTCTAGTATTAATGTATGTGTAATACTTGCCTGTACAAGTACTGGATTAGTTACAGTTTGTTTGTAAATATATTCATTAAAATGTTTATTAACTTGTTGTTAGTTGTATTGTAAGTTTATCTTAATTGTTAATCGAAACAAACTCCCTTATTCTTATTCATTCCAAAAACCATTCCAATTATTTTCATCTTCTCTACTTAGCGATTCCAAAGATCTCTCTCGTATCTTGCAAACCCCTTCCCCCTCCTTCCCCCCTCCTTCTTGCTCCTTTTCCTTTTCCTTCAAGTTTGTTATACATGCAGGCATTTATGCTTGTTGATTTTTTTATTTTTTAAAAAAAAGTTGTATAACATAATTCTAAAAATAAAAATACCATTTTTCTTTCACCATATTGGTTTTGAACAAAAAAAATTAAATTATAGTTATAAAATTATATATTATTATTAATTAGGAATATGTATATTTTTTTTTTTTTTTCTTCCACTATTTATTTTGATATAAGCCACTTATTATAATTGTTAATTAGGCTAGTTTGTAATCTAAAATGTAAGTCTAAAAAAAACAGTAAATGTTTTGTTTTTTAATACTTTTACAAATAAACAATAATAAATGTGTATTGATATTGGTCTGGGCCGCTCTAAATATAATGGACATCTCTGTCATGTCCTCTGCTACTACTTGCCCTTCTCAAGCAAATCAAGTCGCATCTCCTGCTCTAAGGCATTACACAGCAGTCTTCTCTATGTCCTGTGGTTACCTTGGTGATGCGATATTAACTACTCACAAATTAGTGAGAAGGCAGACCAACATGTAATTTAAAATTCGGCTTTACGCATAAATCTTACAGATTTCCTTTTTGTCTTTAGAAATATTAAAAAACGCCCAAATGTTTTGCCATGCCGCTTTAATTTGTCTCCGGTACAAGCTGTTTTTGAAGGAAAGTACTTTGTATAGGTGATCCTTGTACGACTCCAAGTCTTCTGTTTGGAGACTTCTGCTGTTATCTTAGCTTCTCCTTGTGATATCTTTTTGTTGTTGGACTATCGGTTTACAAAAACAAAATTAAGAATGCTGAACACTGTGCAACGGTAACACTGAGTTACAAAGTCTACAGCCTATTCTGGTATTGACTACAAAGCTTGAACCCTTCATAGCAGCATCACTATTATAACTTGTATTAGTTATCACAATGTAAAATATCTTTGTTTAGACATGTAGTGAATTTCAGAGTAAACCCTGTTAACCAAAATTAACAATAATAATTGCAGAAAATAGTCTGTTGTTCTCTGTCCGTTTGACCAAATGAATTTGTAGGGTTGACGTCGGTCTTCTCTAAAGTTAACAACAGGCAAATTTCATCTGAGTCTGAGGCCACTGTCTCGGATAGTCTACACCTGAGCAATATACTGAAGCAGTTACCTCTGTTGTCAGTTTTTATTGTGTTCAATGTTTGATATGTTTCAGTATCATCGACTACTTCTCCGAGATGTATTTAGATAATTGCAACCCTTCTCAATTGGTTCCTTGATGTTATCTGTCACTTTCACAATCTGTTGTGTCCCTTGAAATTTATCGATCTTTACTTCTTGTCAATAAAAATCCAATTTTACAAGTTAACTGTCTAGCCGCTAGACCAAATTTCGAAAAGTAGGATTTTGCGGCACCAAACTAATAAAATAAGTGTTAGAGTAGTTCCAATGGTTCGAGATCTGGTGACTTTACAAGAGATGGAGGCAAGACATTATTGTTGAGACGGTCTAGATGTAACAAGCTTTGGAGGTTTCATTGGACATGATCAATTGAAAATTTGCCTAGAGGCGGTTTATTAGGAAGCTGTCGTTACTAAATCCAAAATTACAGTTAATACGTTACTTTGAATTAATTAAATGCCAAATAATATAAAGGCAATTCAAATTTACTAATAATTTTATGTCTATCCATATAAGATGTAGTTTCGTGTCTCCTAATATATACCGGAGTGGCACAATGTACTCCAAACTCCTCCAATTTATTTTAATACACCTTAAATATATATATTTATACCTACAATATATATATATATATATATATATATATATATATATATATATATATATATATATATATATATATATATATATATATATTTAAATAATATAAATTATGTTTAAATACTCTAATTAATTTTCTAGTGTACTGTTAATTTAGATTCAGATATATAAAAAGAAAATTTATTTTATATGTATATGTGTATAATGTTGTATGTATTATTGATAAAAACTAATATTGTACTTATGTAGAGCGTTAAATTGAAAGAATAAGGTTAAACTCAGTTGGAACCTCAGATAACAAAATATCTATTTAATTTTGGGAAACCTGAATCTAAATTTTCCCTTTGTCATCCATTAAATAAAATTCATTAGAAATAATGAGTGTGAAAGAGAGGGAGATGATTAGGAGGGGGGGGGGCTCGAGGAGAAGGATGAGTAAACTCCCCCATCTTCTATTCTGGAATCCTCTCCTTTTTTTTTTTTTTTTTTTTTTTTAATTAAAAACAAAAACTAATTATAAGAAGACATTGATTTACAAGGATTTGTGGACAAACATAACAGAAGTGGCAGGAGGGTAGGCCTGGACAGGACAGACTAACAGTTTAAGTAAGGATATTTTGGGAAAAGTTTCATTTTTTATTATCATGTTACCGTGTGTAAACTGCTCGCACTTCTAGAAGAGTAATAAAACCTCTCAAACATTTAGCAATTTATTTAACAACCGAATTAAATTTGATTTTCATTAAAGTAATCTAATTTTCATTAAAAAGTTTAGTTCAACCAGAACATTACTTAGTATTAACCAATTACTACGTCCAAGTACCTCTACTCAAACCATTCTAAGTACTCTCACACACACAACACATACAGACGTACAGACACATACACACACACACACACATATATATATATATATATATATATATATATATATATATATATATATATATATATATATATATATATATATATATATATATATATATATATATATATATATATATATATATATATATATATATAAATACTGTACAAAAGGTGACTGACAGTTACCATTTTTCTGTAATATAAAGTTGTAGTAATTTTACCTTGATATTTTTCCACACAATTAATTATTAATGTAAGAAAATTAAATTGTAAGGTAGCCTCGAATAATTATATTAGAACATCCAATTTAGACATGAATCCATTTCTGGTTAAAAAAAATGAATATAAATCTTTCACTAATATAAAATTGTATTTTGAAGCAGTGTTGGGATACAAAACGCCCAGCTTTGTATTTGTTATCAACATAATTCTAGATAAGAAACATGTTATCATGATTTATTTCTATGTAAGCTGAGTCTCTTGATTACTATACAGATAAGCTATCAATGTTAAATTTATTTTTTGTAATCATTCTGAATGTGCTGATTATTTTGTTAAATATTAATGGATTTGTAAAGTCAATAACTCAGATAACAGGCAGATAAAATGAAATCATTACAAATATATATCTTCTTTTTTTAAATAAAATATATGTTTTACTGTTTTGTTCCCCCCGCCCCCAAATATAATAAGGTAGTCATGGGATTTGGCCAATAAACATTGATTGAACTGGCTGGCTTGGTGGATGTATATCTTGTATTATTTTTATGTTATCTCATTTCCTGTGACCAAGCCAAGAAATTATAAAATTTTGAAATATGTTTAGTCTCAGAGCTGAATAAAAAAGTTACCTGTGTCCAGGATAAAAATAGCAAAAAGAAAAATTGTTAGTAAAGCGCAGTATTACTACTGGTGTTTTCTGCACAAGAAATGTTGAAGTTGTCCAGTGACTTATGGCCCAGGACAAGAACTTAATATTATATTGTAATCAACCTTATCTTTTTAAAATAATTGAATAAATAACCAAGGAAAATATATTTAAAGGAAATAGAAAAGAAATACATTAAATAATAAAATATGTTTTATAAAATATATTTGTACCAAAATTTGCCCATGGGGCTTGGTAAAGAACTTCAACTCTTCTTGCTTATGCCTTAAATTTGGTCCAAGACAACTTAAGCCAACAAAATGAGTAAAAAGATAAAAATTAAAGCTTAAGAAAAGGTAAATCTTAAAAACTGAGGCTTAGGGAGTGTTATGTTTAGTATGCAGCTTGCAGCTTGCACACTTGTCTGTTGTTGCACTTCACCCCGTTCTGTTTGAATCATAACCCAGACAAGTCAAATCATTAAATCATAGCACACACACTTCAAATCCTTGAATCATATCATAGACATCTCAAATCCTTTACAGTCTTCGCACAACTACAATCGACGCGTTGACAGCCCGGGAAATTGAGTGACACACAGATTGGCCAACCTCTCTGGGGGAAAAAATAAAGCCACTACGAAGCCTTCTTATACTGTTATCCAGAGAGCCTCTCCCCTCCACTAGAGACATTTATCTTTGCCTAGTTGGCACGACCTTTTGTCCGGGAAAATCTCAAGCTCTCATTGGCTCGTCCCCCCTTTTGCTAGTTTTTCCCGCGCTGTCAACGCGTCGATTCTAGTTGTGCGAAGACTGTAATCAATGTGCAGAGCACAGACAGATCAAATCCTTGAATCATAGCATAGACATCTCAAATCCTTTAATCATAGTGCAGAGCACAGACAGATCAAATCCTTGAATCATAGCACAGGCGGATCAAATCCTTGAATCATTGCACACACACACTTCAAATCCTTGAATCATAACATAGACATCTCAAATCCTTTAATCATAGTGCAGAGCACAGACAGATCAAATCCTTGAATCATAGCATAGACATCTCAAATCATTTAATCACAGTGTAGAGCACAGTCAGATCAAATCCTTGAATCATTGCACACACACTTCAAATCCTTGAATCATAACATAGACACCTTAAATCTTTTAATCATAGCACAGAATTCTTAAATTTTTTAAATATAGCATAAACAAGTAAAATAATTTTCAATTTAATTAATTAATTCTACAGTACTTTAATATTGACATTTTAATGCCTCCAGCTTTTTCTATAGTGGCAACATTGTACTAAGGATATTACGAATAAAATGTTTTTGTTTTTTTAATAATAATTGTTACCAGATTGCTATGATAGGGTGCAAAGGAGCAAATCAGAGACAGCACACTGACTTACAACTTTACCCAGTTGTGTCAAAATGGTGTAATTCTTTTCTCAAAAAAGTTCTACAATTTTGATTTTTTAAAATAATAAAATATTGGTAGTCAATTCAAATATCAGCAAACCAGTCACTTTCGCATTCCCAGGAAAAAGGTAGTTTCCAAGGTAAAACAAAACACAAATATTTAGGCAATAGGGACTACAACTATCTATATAAAAATTTAACATGCATTATTATAAGATTATTGGGAGTAAGGAGGTTATTACTTTCTCGTATACGTTGTATCAAGAGAAAGTATTGTGATGTCACTACAATTTTATTTTGATATTTTGATGGATTTACACGAATCCAAAAAAGTGGTTTTTAAAGAATATTTGTCTTAAGTCTGACGTCTATTCAGACGTAAGGAGACAATTCCGATGAAATATGGCATTCATGTTCAGAAAAATCACAACATGATGCTAATTCAAAAAAATGAATTTTAACTCTGAATTTAAGAATGCCTCTCTCTGTCCTCGTTTCATGCTATTTTCTCAGGAACTAGATTTTTCCTGGGAAAACAGCTTATATCGTTAGATTCGTATTTAAATGGACTACATTTTAGAATTATTTAATAAAAATCGTCAGAAGCGTTTTAGAAAAATAATTTTTTTCAGAGTTTTTGGGGGGTAGCACCCCAAAATTTGAAGCTAAAATTCCTTTTTCGATTTCGCCACAAGGTACGATTTTTCTGAACATGTAAGCCAAATTTGACTAAATCGGCACAGTAGTTTAGGCTCCAGGCATCTGGACAGGCAGATGACAGACAGACATTTTTTAATAACCTCTTTTTTGGACTCGGGGACCTCAAAACGTGTAAACCATCTAAATCTTAAAATCAAATTTTCATGTCATCACAATACTTTCATTCTCTTTATATTTTAGAAAGTATAAAATTCAAAAAATTATCATTTAACCCATTGAATGCGTAATCTAATTCATGAACCTACCTTAGTGACTGAATAGAAACTTTAACAGTTAATTAAAAAAAAAAAAAAAAAAAAAAAAAAAAAAATTGTTGGATCCCCTGTGGATACAAACGTCAGCGGGCCTGACGGAGCCTTGCAAGATGGTTCTACTCGAGGCACGGAGAATAGAGCTACAGAGGGCTGAAAGGGAGGGCTTGGATCCACTGTGGATTCACCCGCCAGGCACGTTAGCACGGCATGGATCCACAGTGGATCCACCCGCATTGAATGGGTTAAATACTAATCTAAAATCTAACCATGTAAGTCGGTTTTTCAGGAAAGATCTATGGCAGGAAGGAGATATTTGTATGGTATATTTTGATAAAACGTTCAATAATAATTAATTATAACCATGAAAACTCCAAAGAATTATTCAATCGAAACACAGTATAACACAGTGCGAGTAAGGAGGCAGGTCCGTGTTCAATTGGGAAGAGGGAGACTATTTAATGTTTTTTTTTTTAATTTTCATGAAGATTTTGGAGTTACAGATGTTTGCTAAAAGGAAATTTTTAGAAAGAAATTATCATAACTTTGGTATTTTTAACGATATTACTTACTACTTTTTATAATTAGTATTTCAATTTATTTATGTTTTATTTTAAAAATTATAAGAAACCGCAAAAACAATTAAGAAACATCATAATAGTAATAGTTACAATTTGACTTATTACAAGGTACAAGGTAAGTAGGATAAACATTTACAATAGTAACTATGCATTGAGAAAATTTTTGTGATTGCTTTTAGAAATAAAAATAATATTTTAAAATTGATTAAAAACATGAGATTTGCTATTTTATGGTACATTTTCTGAGCCTTTCTATAATGTCTCCGCCATCCTACGTAAGTACATTTTGTAAAAGTACACTTTCCCAAAATTCGAATCTTTAGTTATTATGTCCTAAAATTGTATCTTCAATGATTCTCACAAGTCTCTAGAAATCTCATAGTGAAGAAACTACAGAAAAAGTGAATAATTCCAATTAATTTGTTCTTTTGTTTCAACTTCTTGGTGAAGTTTCCTTATGCCACAAGCCTGGTTCGATTTTTACTTTCTCATATAGAAAAAGTATTGTGATGGCGAAAAAATTCGATTTTGAGATTTTGATGGATTTACACGTTTTGTGGTCCCCTAAGTCCGAAAAAGTGGTTCTTAAAAAATGTCTGTCTGTCGTCTGTCCGTGCAGACGCCTGGAGCCTAAACTACTGGGCTGAATTTGACGAAATTTGGCATACATGTTCAGAAAAATCATACCCCGAGGCAAAATCGAGAAATGAATTTTAGCTCCAAATTTGGGAACAAACCCCCAAAACTGAAAAAACGTGAATAAAATTATTTCTCGAAAACTGTTCCGACGATTTTGATTAAAAAATGCTTGAATCTAACGATATAAGCTGTTTTCCCGAGAAAAATCTAGTTCCTGAGAAAATAGCTTAATACGCAGACGGAGAGAGCCCGGGTTCGATTCCCCGCCCAGGAGATGTTATTTTTATGATAAATTATGATGAAATGTTCAATAATAATTATTAAATGAACATACGAAAACTAATAAGTGGAAAACACTAGACAAAGTAATTATTAACTCGTATATGAGAAAGTTTGTCTGAGTTGTCTCAGACCTAACCAAATATGATTTTTTTATAAATTGATTATTGTAATTTTGCGCCTAAAAGTAAGAGAGTATGTTAAACCAACATGACATGCAAGTTATGCTAGGACTATCAAATCCCAAGTTATTATCTTGACTCATGCAAAACATTATCACTAGAATCGAATCGAATCTGATCCCAGGTTGGTTAATTCTCCTATTCCTAACCTAGATAACTTGGCCGACATTTTGTTACACAACGAAAGTACGTTTATATATATATATATATATATATATATATATAGACATAATCACCTCTCTTGCGAACACACCTCCCTTGCGGACTGTTCGCTAGAGAGGTGATTATGTCTACAACTCGAAATCTGTAACTTTTTATTTCTTTGTCCTCTAGGGAGGTATTTTTGACTTTTTAAACAACAAATATACCTCCGTAGCGAACAAAAATATACAGACCTCTCCAGCGATCAATTTCATTCAAAAACACCTCTTTAGAGACCATACCTCTTTTAAGGCCAAAATTATGTAAAAATAGCTCCGTGGCGACCATACCTCCGTTAAAGCCAAAATAATATAAAAATACCTCCTAAAAGGCCATTCTTATTTGGAGCCAATTACTTCTTTCTTGATTGCATCTTATTTAATTATTGTAAAAGTTATTTTATTCTGAGCTTATGTATGGACAAAAGTATACATTATAGTTGTATACATAGCACAGTAATGTATTGCTTTTCCTTTTACATTGGAATTAAATCTATATCTCTCAATGAACTACTGCAGCCATTAGTTTTTATATTTATGATACTACTAAAAAAACTATTTAATACCTACTATAGCTTTGATCCTAGGTTATTATTTAAAAAAATATATTCTATAGTGTTAAAGCATTCGAGTTTAAGGAAATTTTTGTTTTTTTGAAATCATTGAATTTTTAAAATTCGAAATTAGTTAATAAATAGTTTTGATAATAAAATTGTTTTTGAGTTAATATAACCGATTACTTTTTAAAACGATTAAAGATTTATGGTTTAGCTGAAGCAAGGAAAAATAGCTAACTGATTTTTTTATGCTCCTCAAATCTAATGATTCATTTTTTGTTATACATATTAAAAAATCAATTTTCCTTATTTAAGTTTTTGGTAGTTGGTAGTATTCATACTACGGAAAGTATAAATTTTAATTTAAATCAAATTATAATTATTATTAACAACGGGAGATAGACAGAGAAAAATAGCAGACGGGTTCGATTCCCCGCCGAGAAGAAGTTATTTTTATGATACATTTTGTTAAAATTTTGAATAATAATTAAATTTACTGACGAAAACTAATCAATAGAAAACACTGGGCTAAGTAATTATGAACTCTTATAATATGAGAAAGTTGTCTGAGTTGTCTCGGACCGATTCCTATATTTTTGATATGCTTAAAAACCATTATTTACTCTTCATATAGAAAAAACTATAGAGGGCATCTCTTCTGCTGGTTTACATATAATATGTCACCAAATTTGAAGCGATTCATAATAAAATTGTAGGCCCTATTAAGGTTAAGGTTTTTAAGATTATTTATTTGTTGAATAAAGGGGAGAGGTTTTGTCGTCGCATACTAGTACTAGGAAAGGAAGCACACACACGCTGACATGGAAGGAGAGAGGTAGAAAAGACTAACACCGAATAGACCTCGAGTTCAGAGTTCAGACTGACTGGCAGCTTATTCATTCATTTTTTTAATAGATATGATAAACTCCTATTTGTATTTTACACTAGCCTTGACCCCGCGCTCCGCGCGGGGCTCATGCTAGGTATTAGTGGCTAAGTTTCCTATTGTCATGTAGGCCTAGCAATTAAATGAAATGGCTAAATGATGTTGTTTCCAAGCCTTCTAGGAATAAAATCAGGACTATATTGTACATCATTCATTCCCTTACTAAGAATATAATTTTCTCCAAATCGTAGTTTGGAGTCTATCTATATATTTACAAAATAGCCAATAGAAACTAATTAATATGTATAACAATTAACAAAATAATAAAAAAGGTAAAAAAGGTTGGCACGGGGCCGGATAGCATGGCGCGCCGAAAATCAAACTCGTCTTGATTGTCATCGCGCCACGCATTTCAGGTCGTGCTATGCACGGAGACCTCCACACACTGGCATGTTTCGTCCGTTTTGTGGACGGCGTGCTTGCACGCTATGCAATGCACGCGTAGTGTAAAGCGGCTCATACACTACACGTGCATTGCATGGCGTGCAATCACGCCTTGCCAAAATCGGACGAAACGTGCCAGTGTGTGGAAGTCTCCGTGCTAAGCACGGCCTGCAATGCTTGGCACGATGAGAAAATCAAGACGAGTTTGATTTTCGGCGAGCCATGCCATCCGGCCCCGTGCCACGTGCTAGTGTGTAGGCCTTTTTCGCGCCACGTGCTAAGAGTGCAACATCTTTTGAGGCTATATTTCGTTCGCTAGAATCAAGAGATTCTTGCTTGTATTTCTTTAAAATGAGTGATACATCCGTTTTTCTGTCACCCAATTTCTTGCCGTTGTTTATTGACGCTTATAGAAATCACCCCATTGTTTGTGGCGATTTAAGTGCAAAGTTATCTTTCTTCTTCAACCAATTTATAGTCCATATTTGCCTCTTCTTCCGTTTCTCCTTCCTATCTATCTTCATGTATCACGCCAATCTGCTAAAGCTTTATGTTTCGTTACTACAGGCATAACTGGTCGTGTACACTAAAAAATCACAGTATGAACTCCGACTTCTAGCACGTCACAGAGCGAACTGCATTTTACAGTGTGTGGCGTACGGCGCGCCAAAATAAAAAAATGGCAGGGCGTGCAATGCATGTTTAGTGTATGGGCCGCTTAAGAGACGCTTAATAATCAGTTTCGAAATTTATGATCGGTTGATTCATTTATCGAAATGAATGAATCTGACATTTTCTAATAAAATAAACAATATAAAAATAATAGACAGCCAATTAGTATAGCACATAGCTTCCTCGCATCCTATCATGTACTTTATTCTTATATTAACATTAACATTATTGTTATATTTTTTATTGCGTAAAAACTATTAATAGTTTTAGCGATCTTTAACACTTCATAGCGGTGTCGCTGTTGGTTTTACTAAAAAATTGTATTTGAAAAAATGTCTCACTGAATAGATGAAAAAATGTCTCATTGAATAAAATTTGGCATACTTAAAATTCATACCCCAAAATAATTATTTTTGTTCTAAATGTGGTGTGTCTTCCGTTTTTTACACGGAAAAATCTAGTTTACGAGATATTGATGAAAATAAATAAAATTAAGATGAAAATTGGAAACGTATTATAAATAAAATGTAATGGCAACATTTTGCAAAAAATTTGTCGAAAAAAAAAGTCGAGTTTACATTTTTGTAGCGACACGGTAAGCGATGTTTTTTTACAGTATAAAATACCAAGACTAAACAATATTATATTTAATACATTTTTTTAGTACGAAACAGGACAATTTTTTTAACAATATAAATATAAATCCTAAGACCTAAAATAATATAAATAAAATTTAAACACTTATTGGACAGTTCAAATGAAGTGGGTGATGTAATATTTTTTTATTTATATAATAAATAATGGCAATGGTTACAGAATTGTAAGTTATCATTATGATTATGTCTCTCTTACTCTATGAGTAAGACGTTGACATGAGACTCGCTACAAAATATCTCAAAACATAAGAATTATTGTAAATACTTTACTACAGATTATACAGATAGACGCTTGGCCGCTTGGCAGACACTAAAAAAAGGGGTATAATGAGATGTTTAGATTAATTTTTTAGACTTCCAACTATTTAGATTAGTTATGATTAACTATTTAGACTATTTTATCTGACACAATGTTTAAAACTTTTTTTGGCTATCAGGGACAAAGATAAGTTATTCTGTTCCAAATGACTAAAAATGTATCCAGATAAACAAATATAAATTTTAATATTTCTTATATAGAGGTTTTACCATATAGTGATGTCATTTAGATTACCGAATTTTTAGATTATTGAGCTACAAGTGTATGCTATTTAGTAGGGAAATCAATATTTTTTAACAAGGTATGTACAACAAAATTTTGTTATTCCCACAATATTTCGTGTATACACATTATAATGTGTAATGAATAATATAATTTGTATTTATACTGTTGAAAACAAAAAGTTCTTAGAATGAGGGTGTTAAAAACAGTAAAAGACTCAGTTTCATGTTGTTGTTAAATGAAACAAAAGAGAGAGTAACCCGATCTTATTATAGTTTCCCTGAATGGTTTTGCTAGGACTAACGATGAGATAGAATTGTTTCAAGGAATCTTTTGGACGAATGAAATATGTGTATACATTTTTAACACACTCACAATTTAAAGATTTACTTTATTTATGAATACTTGTGACATCCGGTAGGAACTTCCTACCGGGTGTCTCGTGACTGTCGTGACACGACATGTATTTTTTATTTTTAAATTTGTGCGTAAACTTAGTTGATAATATGCGAATACGTTTATTTTTGCTAGGCGTAAAAGGCTTGTAAAGCAAAAAAAGCAATAGCTAGGGATATTAGAAAGTATGGCATTTACAGGTCGGTATTAATGGCATGGTTTTAATTCATATTGAAGCATTGCCTCCTCTTTTTCTTTTTTACTGGTGGCATCAGTGGCGTATCCAGGGGGGGGGGGGGGGCACAGGAGGCACGTCCCCCTCCCCCAGACCCAATAGAGTAAAACAAAACAAAATACCGCCGTATTTTTGTTTTTAATACATATTTTTTACATTCACCATAGTTCATAGTTTTGAGAGGTCATATTTTCAAAATTTTCCGGGGGCCGGTGCCCCCATCATAAATCCCCCCCCCCCAATAATTAACTGCAGACGACGCCCATGACTTACAGTAAGATATTGCACTGCAGTAACCCAAGAAAGCTAACCTGGAGTCAAAATGACTCCCATTTTTTTTTCAACTACGAATGCACGGTGTCTGTAAAACACAGAACTCCCACATCTTAGCTATGCTATCTCCCACCCTTAAATGACCCTTCTACACTTCTATCAGTTCCACATTCAGATTCTAAAGAGGACATATCGTTTGTTTTTCTGCAGTCACGGAGTCATTTTGACTCCTGTTTAGTCTTACACGTAAATATTTTGTAGGTAATTTTGACGCAGAATAGTATTTTTTAGAATAGTTTATGTCGTGTTATTGTTTATTTTGGCATTTTAAATCTTATAAATTAAATGTTATATAACTTTTAATTCAATAATTATTTCAAATTAAAGGTAATATAATTGTAATTTATTCATTTATAAGTATAAATGGTTATATTTTTTTTGTCGTTATATGTCTAAATTATATAAAGTTAATAGAATATGAATATAGTCAAATAATGGAGAAAAAATACAATGATCTAAACGACATTTATCACTTGATGAAGGAAATGACCGATTATGAAAAAGAGCGTATTCAACAATAATGGTGACGGTTGTGATTTGGACCCTGATTTGAAAATAGAAAATGCCTTTTTTGATCCCATCAGCGATGATGAGGAAAATGATAAATTAATTGAAACAATTTACGAAATAGAAAAACCAAAGGAAAAGAAAGAAAAAATAAACAAAAATTACATACAAAAAAAGTAAATAAAACCACTCCGGTAGATAACAATACCGGATATGTAATAGTAGTCCAGATTGAAAAACCGGAATTAAAAGGAAAAAATTGTTTTTTTATAGGAAACAAAGCACCCAAGTGTCCCTTCAACTAGCACTAAAACGTGTTAAAAAAATATTGTACATATTAGGCCTTTATATTTTAATAAAACTGGGTATAATAGATTTGGGAGTCAATATGACTCAAGGTTAGTCTTAAGAGGTTAAAAAATATGGTTAGCGTTCTAGGGGTAAGCATCAGCATAACATTTTCTAACGAATACGTTCTAAAACAGTTGTTTTGTTTGTTTATTAGTTGTACTTTTTGGGGGGGGGGGGGGGGAGCAGCTGCTTTTTGAATAAGTAGTTCCCTTGTCTTGTTACCACTCAAATACCCCCCCCCCAATCTAACCTGACTCAGAATGTGCCCCCCCCCAGACCTAGCTGGATACGCCACTGGGTGGCATATTGTTTTTCTTCCAGGTCCAGGTTCCTCGTTTTGTTTCTGTGTATTACACCTCCTCCTCATTTCTTCATTGAATTTCTGTCTTTATATTTATTTTAGAGATTGCTCAGAAAATCGTCAATAGATGGTGAAGTTTTTATTAACTGGTTAAATAGAATTAATAAAACTATAAACTATAAAGGCAGCTCAAAACTCTCGAAGAAACGTTTTGCCGTTATTCTTGGCCAATATGCACGAGAACGAGAGGTTTTTTGGGTCATTTTAAAAAAAACCTTTATGCCCAAAATTTATTTTTCAGATTTTGATTCAGCTAGTGCTTCATTTTGATGCTGAACATCTATACATAAGAATATGTATCTGGGTCGCGGGATTTTTAAGTTTTAAATTTTTTATCAATTTTTAAATAAAAAAGGGCAAGTTTTTTTAGTCACATTAGTTACCGGAATTTTCTTCTACTTACCGATTTGCAAAATGATATTTACCACCAAACGACAATTGGAAATAGTCACACGGGCTCAAACCAATATTATTGTCTACTCAGGACATTTCTTACATTGGTTTTAATTAGTGAAAAAATTAATTAGTTATATTTTTGTCACGATAGTTACTGTTCAAGTTCCTTTAATTAAAGTTCCTGGTCATAGCAATTTTTGTAAGGTAATTAGATTTAATTTCCTAAATAAGTCATTGTACACTCAACTCTATGATGGGGACGAAGTTTTTTTTATTTTAAAAAATAACCTATTTAAATTCAATTTTTTAGTAACTATCGTGACATGTAGTACGCTGGGTAACTAATGTGACATCTATCTTGTTCCTGGGTAACTATCGTGACAAGTGTCGTGCTCCTCTAAAGTTAGGAATGATAAAATAGTTAAAGCGAAATTTTCAAAAAAGTGACACTGAACAACTTTGAGCCAACTAGTGCTTTATTTTGACGCTGAACATCTATGCAACAAGAATATGTATGTGAAAAGTAACTATCGGGACAAGTAACTATCGTGGCTTATAAACTAAAACATGGAGGCCAAGCCACACTAATGTATTAATGCTTTCAAAGGAAAGCATAAGTATTCTGTATATTACTGGGGTATACTAAAAAAAAAATAAAAACCTTTAAATGCACTTTTAAATACTAAAATTTATGGTAACTATTGTCACTTTGAATAAACATTCGCCCCCATGATTTTTGAAGAGAATTGTTGTGTGACCGAGGTTTACTTCAGAAGACGCGGAGACGAACTTTAGATTATAAAGGAATGATTCTTTTATCTGTAAAACACTGAAATCCCGCCCTCAGTCAAACAGTGCAGCCAATATTTTAGTAACTATTGTGATGTAACTATCGTGACCGATTGCTGGGACAAGCCTTTTTATTAAATTCCCGACAAGTTACACCGAAATAAGAAAGAAATTATATTTAGTATCACAAAGTACATTATATTTCCTATCTAGGATTATAGTTAGAAAGTCAAAGAAAATTATTTTTTGAACATTTTTGAGCATGGTAACTTAGGTTAAAAGGGGCTGGGACATAACTATCGTAACCTTTTTGTATATATAAATTTAAATTTCTCCTCCCTAAAAAGGATATTCAAGAATCTGACTACACCAAAATGACGAATTTAATCTATAGAAAAATGTTTGTGGGGTTGTAGATTTCTTTAATTATATGGAGTGCAAGTAATTTTTTTTTTAACTCGCGGACAGTGAAAGTGTCACTTTTTTTGAAAATGACCCCTTTACACTTTCTTGCCATTTCGCGTTTTCAATCATTTTTAAAATAATTATGAGTATTTTATTCACCTCTAACCACCTATATATAGTCCTATTTAATTATTTCTTTCCTTCTTTTACGATTTTTAATTTTTCGAAGCCAAAGAAATTGATATGACAAAAGAGATTTAATCAACTTATTAAATAATAATAATAATAAATAATTGAAAAATGATAAGATGTGACTAGTGAAAGATATTGCTTTAATATTATTGTACGAGTACAATACAGACATATATCTTATCATGTACTTGTACTTTAACATACTAATGTATACATTTTTATAGGATTTATTGAGTAGCAAATTTATACTAGTAGTCAATGGATGACAAACAATTAGGTACCTATTTTGTTATCAGCTGTTTTTGGATAGTAACAGTTTCGTTTTCGTATAATGGGAAAGACTATAAAAGAAGTAGGGAGATAAATAAACTCAATAGAACGTGGTGGCGGTGTCATGAAAGATTACGAGTTAAAAGGGTATCAAACTTTCTTAGAACACAGCAACACAGGCAGTGGCGTAACTATGGGCCCGCGCGGGCCCGCATTGCGGGGGGGCCCCCAGTGCCAGGGGGCCCCCAAATCCAGAAATAACTAGTATTGTACCAACCTCAAGGGGGCCCCCAATCCTGAACGCAGGAGGTTTTTTTTTTTTTTTTTTTTTTTTTTGCTCATCGATTTTCTTTGGCGAGGGGCCCCCAAAAATTTCTTGCGGGGGGCCCCCAATGGTCTAGCTACGCCACTGAACACAGGAATAGAATTTAAGAATCAGAGTTTTGCGATTCGTTATTATCAATCTTAAATTGAATTTTTTATATAATAAGAATTGTTTTTAACAAAAATAATATATAATAATATGGGTGATGGGTAATTAAGACCTACTATCGAAATTCCATTAAAGTCAGACAAGTAGTTTTTAAGGTAAAATGTTGCCACCCAACGTTCACAAAAAGTTTAGATGGATCAACAGTGCTGATATTTCTGATTTTTAAGGCATCAATTTTTCGGTCTTCGGCACGATCACAATGCTTTCGATACCTTTCAACTCGTGTTGTTTTATGTTTTATTATAAAAAAATTAATGTTTTATTTATAAAATTTATATCAGCATATCAGCTGTGAATTGAGTTTATTTATTTGTTTTTACTCTCATATAAAGAGAAAGTATTGTGAAGCGCGAAAAATCGATTTTGAGATTTTTATGGATACATGTTAAGAGGTCTCCTGATTCCAAAAAAGTGTTTTTTAAAAAATGTCTGTCGTCTGTACAAACGCCTGGAACCTAAACCACTGGGTCGATTTTGACGAAATTTGGCATACATGTTCAGAAAAACATACCCCGAGGCGAAATCGAGAAATAAATTTTAGCTCTAAATTTAGGGGCGCTATCCCCCAAAAACTTTGAGAAAACATGAAAAAAAATTATTTCTTGAAAACGGTTCCAACAATTTTGATTAAAAAAAGTCTAAAATGTAGTCCATTTTAATACGAATCTAACGATATAAGCCGTGTTCCCGGGAAAAATCTAGTCCCTGAGAAAATAGCTTAAAACGCGGACGGAGCGAGCCCGGGTTCGATTCCCCGCCCCGGAGAAGTTATTTTTAATGTGGTTTGTTTTATATATTTTTAATGATAAATTTTGATGAAAAGATCAATAATAAATTAATTTATAAACGAAAACTAGTAAATGGATAAAACTACAATTACTACTTTGTAATTAGTAACCACAGTTCTGAAAGCAATAATCAAAATAATATTAAAAAGGCACGTCGTCACCCTTTTGAAATGTGTCCTAGAGATATTACTGTGCTACCGAAAAATCTTTTATGTAAGAAAGCAGTTTTATTGCAATTTAAAAAAAAAAGGTAAAACACAATTAACCATAATGGTCAGGGTGCCCATAGGCAAAAAAGTAACTTATACATACTCTTTCCAAACCTTTTTGTATGGCTTGTATAGGCAAAGTCTGACACCGTTTTCCTCTGTGACTTTTTTTAGTTTTGGGGCGTTTTTTTTTTAATTGAACCCTAACATTTTGACGCGTCAGACTTGAAAATCGGAAAAAGTTCTGCGTCAGACAATATTAAAATGTTGATTTATAGGGTTCAAATAATGTATCTTGAGAAAATCAGCTGGTTATTAATCATTAATTAATATTAGTTCATATTAATAAATTAATATCCATTATTATTGATTAAGATTAATTAATATCATTAATTAATAACTGCCTGATTTGCTCAAGATACATTATTTGAACCCTATAAATCAACAATTTAACATTGTCTGACGCAGAACTTTTTCCGATTTTCTAGTCTGACGCGTCAAAATTTTAGGGTTCAAATAAAAAAAAAACGCACCAAAACTAAAAAAAGTCACAGAGGTAAACGGTATCAGATTTGGCCAAAACAAGCCATACAAAAAGGTTTGGAAAGAGTATGTATAAGTTACTTTTTTGCCTATGGGCACCCTGACTATAATTATTTACTGCGTTTAAAATGATTAAATACAGTTATGAATAAGTTCCATGTTGCAATACAAAAAAACAAAACAACAAAGTACCAAGTATCAAAACATTACTACCAACTTCCGCACTGTCTTAAAAATATCATATTATTTCACACATTGAATCGCAAACTAAATAGACTGCCAATTAGTGTGGCACATAGTTTCCTCGCATCCTTTCATGTACTTTATTCTTATATTAACATTAACAATATTGTTATAAATATTGGATTATTGCTATATTGTTTATTCTGTAAAAACTATTAATAGTGTTTAGCGATCTTTAACACTTCAAAGCGGTTCACTGTTGGTTTTACTAAAAAAATGTATTTGAAAAAAATGTGTGTCTCATTAAATAGATGAAGTTTGATTTTTTCCCGACCTAAAATTCTAATTTTAAATTTGAAGTTCACGTTTACGCATGCGTTGCGCGTGAACGCTTGACCGGATAACGTTGTCCAACGAACTCGTCCTGGGTATTGGTAAAATGAACATGTCTACCAAATTTCATCAAAATTGGTCGACATTTACTCAAGTTATCGTCGCACGTTTCAGGATTTGCGGACACACAGACCGACAGACAGACAGAAACAAGACCAAAAATGTTCCCTGATGTCTGAAACGGATTTCTGTCTTGGAATTTTTAAAATCGGAGACATAAAACTTTTTCGTTCTCAATAGTGAACACAATGCTTCCGTTACCTTCGGTAAGCTCGGAAGCAAAAATATCCACTTTGATTTAATAATAATAATAATAAAACAAAAAAACAAGAAAACAAGTATTTATTTATATATAATTATAAAAACGCTTTAACTATATCAATACTATAACTGACTCCCTACTCCTACACTGATGCATCTACCTACATATTTAATAAAAACATTAGCGCTTTAGAGTTTTATTTTCTCTACTGAGGGCCCTCACCATTCTTTATCTCATTATTATATTTTATTTTTTATCTTCATATAATATTTCTATGTATGCAACACAAACACAGAATATATTTATGTGTGTGTGTAAATAATGTAATATGAAATTAAAAATATAATGTAATGTATTTACTATGGTGAAATAAAAACAATTCATTCCTTCATTTGACCCCTGGTTTTTCTCATATTTTCGAATATCTGAAGAACAATTTTAGAAGTTACATACTCTCCTACAACCTTAAATATCGAAACAGAGAAGACAAGAAGAAGAAAGAAAGAAAGAAAGAAAAAATAGTACCGGGGACACATATCACACAGAAAAACGCACTCCAGAGAAATCCATGTTGCTTCTAGTCCGCCGCGAACTCAGTGAAAAATTACAACTTCAAATCTGTCAGCCGCGGACAGTCGCCTTATGTTTGACCAGTTTAATGCAATATTATAGACTATAGACCACAGGGTCCGCCGTGGACAGATTCCTTCTGTTCGACCAGGATAATGCAAAATAACAGCACACAGAGTCCGCCGCAGACCAAATACTTGTCCGCGGCAGACAGTCCGCTTCCTGTGTAACCGGGCCTTTAAGCTCGGAAAGAATAAAAAAAGAAAAAATATAGGTACACTAATATAATATATGATCGCTTAGGAGGTGTTTCTATAGTATATTGGCTGCGCTAAGCAGGCGCGAAAAAAAAAAAAATCCAAAGAAGGTTTTTTTATTATTAAATGATGTAATTTTATGTTTTCAATTTACTGAAACTCTCAAAGGAAATAATTTATGTTTTTAGGATTTGCACATATAGATCCAAATGGTGTTGTATGTAAAATGTTCGCATAGGAGGTGTTTTTAGATTATATTGGCTGCTAGGGAGGTACGACAAAAAAAATCTATTTTTTAAAAAAAAAAGTATTTTTTATTAAATGATATAATTTTTAGTTTTAAATTTACTTAAACTCTCACAAAAAGAAGTTTTGTATTTAGGGTATGCACATATAGATCCAAATGGTGTTTTGTGTAATATGATCGCATAGGAGGTGTTTCTATATTATATTGGCTGCTAAGGAAAAAAGACAGAAAAATCTATTTTTAAAAAAAAAAAAATATTTTTTATTAAATGATATAATTTTTAGTTTTCAATTTACTTAAACTCTCCAAGGAAAGAATTTATGTTTTTAGGATTTGCACATATAGATCCAAATGGTGTTGTATGAGAAATGTTCGCATAGGAGGTGTTTTTAGATTATATTGGCTGCTAGGGAGGTACGACAGAATAAAAATCTTTTTTTTTATTTTTTATTTTTTATTAAATGATATAATTTTATGTTTTCAATTTACTTAAACTCTCAAAGGAAAGAATTTATGTTTTTAGCATTGGCACATATAGATCCAAATGGTGTTGTATGAGAAATGTTCGCATAGGAGGTGTTTTTAGATTATATTGGCTGCTAGGGAGGTACGACAGAATAAAAATCTTTATTTTTATTTTTTATTTTTTTTTTATTAAACGATATAATTTTATGTTTTCAATTTACCTAAACTCTCAAAGGAAAGAATTTATGTTTTTAGGATTTGCACATATAGATTCAAATGGTGTTGTATGAGAAATGTTCGCATAGGAGGTGTTTTTAGATTATATTGGCTGCTAGGGAGGTACGACAGAATAAAAATCTTTTTTTTTATTTTTTATTTTTTATTAAATGATATAATTTTATGTTTTCAATTTACTTAAACTCTCAAAGGAAAGAATTTATGTTTTTAGCATTGGCACATATAGATCCAAATGGTGTTGTATGAGAAATGTTCGCATAGGAGGTGTTTTTAGATTATATTGGCTGCTAGGGAGGTACGACAGAATAAAAATCTTTTTTTTTATTTTTTATTTTTTTATTTTTTTTTTTTATTAAATGATGTAATTTTATGTTTTCAATTTACTTAAACTCTCAAAGGAAAGAATGTATGTTTTTCGGATTTGCACATATAGATCCAAATGGTGTTGTATGTAAAATGTTCGCATAGGAGGTGTTTTTAGATTATATTGGCTGCTAGGGAGGTACGTCAGAATAAAAATCTTTTTTTTTATTTTTTATTTTTTTATTTTTTTTTTTTATTAAATGATGTAATTTTATGTTTTCAATTTACTTAAACTCTCAAAGGAAAGAATGTATGTTTTTCGGATTTGCACATATAGATCCAAATGGTGTTGTATGTAAAATGTTCGCATAGGAGGTGTTTTTAGATTATATTGGCTGCTAGGGAGGTACGACAAAAAAAATCTATTTTTTAAAAAAAAAAGTATTTTTTATTAAATGATATAATTTTTAGTTTTAAATTTACTTAAACTCTCACAAAAAGAAGTTTTGTATTTAGGGTATGCACATATAGATCCAAATGGTGTTTTGTGTAATATGATCGCATAGGAGGTGTTTCTATATTATATTGGCTGCTAAGGAAAAAAGACAGAAAAATCTATTTTTAAAAAAAAAAAAATATTTTTTATTAAATGATATAATTTTTAGTTTTCAATTTACTTAAACTCTCCAAGGAAAGAATTTATGTTTTTAGGATTTGCACATATAGATCCAAATGGTGTTGTATGAGAAATGTTCGCATAGGAGGTGTTTTTAGATTATATTGGCTGCTAGGGAGGTACGACAGAATAAAAATCTTTTTTTTTATTTTTTATTTTTTATTAAATGATATAATTTTATGTTTTCAATTTACTTAAACTCTCAAAGGAAAGAATTTATGTTTTTAGCATTGGCACATATAGATCCAAATGGTGTTGTATGAGAAATGTTCGCATAGGAGGTGTTTTTAGATTATATTGGCTGCTAGGGAGGTACGACAGAATAAAAATCTTTATTTTTATTTTTTATTTTTTTTTTATTAAACGATATAATTTTATGTTTTCAATTTACCTAAACTCTCAAAGGAAAGAATTTATGTTTTTAGGATTTGCACATATAGATTCAAATGGTGTTGTATGAGAAATGTTCGCATAGGAGGTGTTTTTAGATTATATTGGCTGCTAGGGAGGTACGACAGAATAAAAATCTTTTTTTTTATTTTTTATTTTTTATTAAATGATATAATTTTATGTTTTCAATTTACTTAAACTCTCAAAGGAAAGAATTTATGTTTTTAGCATTGGCACATATAGATCCAAATGGTGTTGTATGAGAAATGTTCGCATAGGAGGTGTTTTTAGATTATATTGGCTGCTAGGGAGGTACGACAGAATAAAAATCTTTTTTTTTATTTTTTATTTTTTTATTTTTTTTTTTTATTAAATGATGTAATTTTATGTTTTCAATTTACTTAAACTCTCAAAGGAAAGAATGTATGTTTTTCGGATTTGCACATATAGATCCAAATGGTGTTGTATGTAAAATGTTCGCATAGGAGGTGTTTTTAGATTATATTGGCTGCTAGGGAGGTACGTCAGAATAAAAATCTTTTTTTTTATTTTTTATTTTTTTATTTTTTTTTTTTATTAAATGATGTAATTTTATGTTTTCAATTTACTTAAACTCTCAAAGGAAAGAATGTATGTTTTTCGGATTTGCACATATAGATCCAAATGGTGTTGTATGTAAAATGTTCGCATAGGAGGTGTTTTTAGATTATATTGGCTGCTAGGGAGGTACGACAGAATAAAAATCTTTTTTTTTATTTTTTATTTTTTATTTTTTATTTTTTATTAAATGATATAATTTTATGTTTTCAATTTACTTAAACTCTAAAAGGAAAGAATTTATGTTTTTAGGATTTGCACATATAGATTCAAATGGTGTTGTATGAGAAATGTTCGCATAGGAGGTGTTTTTAGATTATATTGGCTGCTAGGGAGGTACGAAAGAATAAAAATCTTTATTTTTATTTGTTTTATTTTTTTTTTTATTAAACGATATAATTTTATGTTTTCAATTTACTTAAACTCTCAAAGGAAAGAATTTATGTTTTAAGGATTTGCACATATAGATCCAAATGGTGTTGTATGAGAAATGTTCGCATATGAGGTGTTTTTAGATTATATTGGCTGCTAGGGAGGTACGACAGAATAAAAATCTTTTTTTTTATTTTTTATTTTTTATTAAATGATATAATTTTATGTTTTCAATTTACTTAAACTCTCAAAGGAAAGAATTTATGTTTTTAGCATTGGCACATATAGATCCAAATGGTGTTGTATGAGAAATGTTCGCATAGGAGGTGTTTTTAGATTATATTGGCTGCTAGGGAGGTACGACAGAATAAAAATCTTTATTTTTATTTTTTATTTTTTTTTTATTAAACGATATAATTTTATGTTTTCAATTTACCTAAACTCTCAAAGGAAAGAATTTATGTTTTTAGGATTTGCACATATAGATTCAAATGGTGTTGTATGAGAAATGTTCGCATAGGAGGTGTTTTTAGATTATATTGGCTGCTAGGGAGGTACGACAGAATAAAAATCTTTTTTTTTATTTTTTATTTTTTATTAAATGATATAATTTTATGTTTTCAATTTACTTAAACTCTCAAAGGAAAGAATTTATGTTTTTAGCATTGGCACATATAGATCCAAATGGTGTTGTATGAGAAATGTTCGCATAGGAGGTGTTTTTAGATTATATTGGCTGCTAGGGAGGTACGACAGAATAAAAATCTTTTTTTTTATTTTTTATTTTTTTATTTTTTTTTTTTAGTAAATGATGTAATTTTATGTTTTCAATTTACTTAAACTCTCAAAGGAAAGAATGTATGTTTTTCGGATTTGCACATATAGATCCAAATGGTGTTGTATGTAAAATGTTCGCATAGGAGGTGTTTTTAGATTATATTGGCTGCTAGGGAGGTACGTCAGAATAAAAATCTTTTTTTTTATTTTTTATTTTTTTATTTTTTTTTTTTATTAAATGATGTAATTTTATGTTTTCAATTTACTTAAACTCTCAAAGGAAAGAATGTATGTTTTTCGGATTTGCACATATAGATTCAAATGGTGTTGTATGAGAAATGTTCGCATAGGAGGTGTTTTTAGATTATATTGGCTGCTAGGGAGGTACGAAAGAATAAAAATCTTTATTTTTATTTGTTTTATTTTTTTTTTATTAAACGATATAATTTTATGTTTTCAATTTACTTAAACTCTCAAAGGAAAGAATTTATGTTTTTAGGATTTGCACATATAGATCCAAATGGTGTTGTATGAGAAATGTTCGCATAGGAGGTGTTTTTAGATTATATTGGCTGCTAGGGAGGTACGACAGAATAAAAATCTTTATTTTTATTTTTTATTAAACGATATAATTTTATGTTTTCAATTTACTTAAACTCTAAAAGGAAAGAATTTATGTTTTTAGGATTTGCACATATAGATTCAAATGGGGTTGTATGAGAAATGTTCGCATAGGAGGTGTTTTTAGATTATATTGGCTGCTAGGGAGGTACGACAGAATAAAAATCTTTATTTTTATTTTTATTTTTTTTTTTTTTTATTAAACGATATAATTTAATGTTTTCAATTTACTTAAACTCTCAAAGGAAATAATTTATTTTTTAGGATTTGCACATATAGATTCAAATGGTGTTGTATGAGAAATGTTCGCATAGGAGGTGTTTTTAGATTATATTGGCTGCTAGGGAGGTACGACAGAATAAAAATCTTTATTTTTATTTTTTTTTATTTTTTTTTTATTAAACGATATAATTTTATGTTTTCAGTTTACTTAAACTCTCAAAGGAAAGAATTTATGTTTTTCGGATTTGCACATATAGATCCATATGGTGTTGTATGTAAAATGTTCGCATAGGAGGTGTTTTTAGATTATATTGGCTGCTAGGGAGGTACGACAAAAATCTTTATTTTTATTTTTTATTTTTTTATTAAATGAAGTAATTTTATGTTTTCAATTTACTTAAACTCTCTCAAGGAAATTTTTTTTGTATTTCAGGGGTATTCACATATAGATCCAAATGTTGTATGTGATATGTTCGCATAGGAGGTGTTTTTAGATTATATTGGCAGCTAGGGAGGTATTCAATTATTTTAATTTTTCAAAAAATTCTGTTTAATAAAAATAAGTAATTAATAGTTTTTTTACTTAATTAAAAACTACACGAATAAATAATTTAGTAATGAGGTTATGAACTTATGGATCATATTGGTCTTGTATGCACTATGTTCGCTGAGGATGTGTTTTTATATTATAATGGCTGCTAGGGAGGAACGGAAAATCTTTATTTATTTTTTTTAAAAAGAACAAATATTTTCTGTTATTCCCTAACCTCTAACGTACCTCCGTACCTCCCTAAACTTAAAATGTCACAAGACAGTAGTTATGTATTTAGGGTATGCTAAATGCACATATAAATCCATATGGTGTTGTATGTGATAAGTTCGCTTGGGAGATGTTATTATACTTTATTGGTTGCGCTATGGAGGTATGAATATAAATTGATTTCTTTCATAAAAAGTAATGAGGAATTTAATTGTTGTTAAAAATGCTATTGTATGTGATATGAAGACTCGGATGTTCGCTAGGGAGGCATTAATGTCTGGAATGGCACCTCCGAGTCTCCCTTGCGAACAGTCCGCAAGGGAGACTCGGATGTTCGCTAGGGAGGCATTAATGTCTGGAATGGCACCTCTGGCCGCGAGGGAGACATGGCCGCCAGGGAAGCGTTTTTGGCTGAAAATGTTCGCGAGGGAAGCAAGTTTATCCTTATATATATATATATATATATATATATATATATATATATATATATATATATATATATATATATATATATATATATATATTTCTGAGGAGCTTAGTATCAAAGACGGACAAGAGCATATTTCAAAATTTTTACAGGAGAGCCGAAAAACTGTAGCTCAAATTCTACAGATGCTAGAGCAATGATTTTTTTTTCTGTAGATTCTTAATAGAAAACGTGAATTTCTTTGATATTTTAGCTGCTAAATGGAGTTAAAAAGTGGAGTTGTCCGCTTTTGAAACAAAAACAAGGTTTTGTCCGTTTTTGAAGCAAAATGACGTTGAAAATAATGTTTAGAATAAAAATATTGGAGAAATCATTTTTTTTTTCAGAGTTCTTAGGGGGTAGTGCCCCAAAATTTGCTAAAGCCCGCAGTGCATCATAGGACCGAGTTAGTAAAATACAGCCTCCTGATTGGCTGTTTCGGTTATGTCCACTTTTGAAGCAAAACGTATGTTGACTTGTCCGTATTTGAAACAAAACTACAAATATTATTGCATTTTTACCCCTTTTCTGGTCGTTCTTGATGCAACTGCAGCAGCCAAAAATCTATAAGAAGCAATCGATAACTGAAATTCGGAAAAAATGTCGAATGTCCATGTCCGTCTTTGATACTGGGGTCCTCCCTATATAATATATATATATATTATATTATATTATATATATATATATATATATATATATATATATATATATATATATATATATATATATATATATATAATATAATAATATAATATATATATATATATATATATATATATATATATATATATATATATATATATATATATATATATATATATATATATATATACATATATGTATGTATGTATAGGTCATGGACACGTTTCCGGGGCCCGCTCTTACACGTCCGGCTAGTTTACCCTCTTCCAGTCGTCCAACCGAGCTGAAACTTGGCACATAGACTCTCTACCACAAAAACATTTTAACAAATAATTAATTAATTTTTCAATTTAATTAATTAACTTTTAAAAATAAATGGATTAATTATATATTGAAAAAATGAAGTAATAGAAATCAAATAAAAACTTAATTTAATTAATTAAATTGAAAAATTACTTAATTAATTAATTTGTTAAAATGTTTTTGTGGTAGAGAGTCTATGTACCAAGTTTCAGCTCGATTGGACGACTGGAAGAGGGTAAACTAGCCGGACGTGTAAGAGCGAGCCCCGGAAACCCTTCCGGGTTTCCCACACCGTCCATGACCCCGCATAGACAAGTAGAGCCTAAACTACATGGCCGATTTTGATGAAATTTGATAGGAAATATTTTTCCTCGGGGCTAATCAAATAAAAGAAAGTATTTCTCAGAAAACGGTTCCGACTATTTTTATTTAATAAATCTAAAATTTAGTTAATATCAATACGAATTTAAAGTATATAAATCATCTCATGGAAAAATTTAGGTTCTGTGATATTCATGAAAATAAATTTGTTTAAGCTGATAACCAAAAACGAAATGTGAACAATCTCCAGTTGAACACATTTTGAATATTTTCAATAAAACTTTTTTAAAAAAATCAGATTCAGTTTTACAACTTTTACGTTCACGGCCTAGGGCCTTGGCTGATTTGCCCTTAAACTTATAGGCTTTCTAGGAGAGCCGTGCCTTTATATAGCGGTCGTGGCATCACTTTACGTCATTGCGGTGGACTTAAAATGGCGGATGTCATATAACGGTGACCAGAGATGTAAATTTAGAACGACATTAAGAGCTCTTGATTCATTACAAAATCAATAAATATTTCGCCCTCTTCACTGGTTTACATTGTTATTGTTTGTACTCATTTTATTGCATAAAAGGATCCAAACTAAAAGTAAATTGTTGCTAAACTATTTTTCCTCTATGACGGTCATAAAAATGGCGTCACCGGTCACCTCTATTGGACGTTCTCCATTGACGTTGTCGCTGTCTATGCTCCCTAGGCAACCAACGTTATTAAGTTTATACTGTCAACGTTTTTGATGTCACGGCCGCTATATAACGGCAACGGCACCGCTCTCCTAGACAACCTAATTTTTAAGGCATTAAATGGATAATTATTATTAGAATTTACATTATAAAAAGGTTTTGCTTGAGTTTGTTACCAATATTTCACAACACATCCTCGTGAGACATCCGCAGTCCTAGTTAATGTTAGTAGTTCCCTAATTCTTCCGACGAGTAGGACGAACCGGACGAATCAGTTGTTCGAACCTAGCAATTAGGCTATATTTTAGGCTTATTTTACTAGCCCCGTGGCAGAGAGTTCCAGCACTTCACACACCATACATCATACATCTGTACAGTGTACCACCGAAGCGAGTTCTGGTGTGGTCATTAAAGCTATAACAATCAGTGCGTCAAATCGTGGGGGAAAACAAACCCTTTAGGGAGCGTCTCTCGCCCTGCTCCGTCCTCGATTCATGGATAAAAATCAGAGCATCATGGCACGGGATCGAACCCATAACATCAAAGAGTGGGGGAAGAGAAAGAGAACCCACGTGGGGGGTGCCCTTGCCCTACTCCGTCCTTAATTCTTAGATGCAAATCAGAGTATTATGGCACAGGATCGAACCCACTACCTCGACTCATTGATAGCTAGGAAGCGGCTGATCCGATTGACAGATTAAGTTAATCTTAGCGTTAAATGATATTAAAACAAATAAGAGAAATCGATTGAACAACCTTCAATTGAACATTTAGTAATGAAATCTAGTAACAAAAAATCACTGATGTAAAGAATGATTTGTTTTTGCACTTTGTTTACTAACTCTACAAAAATCGCAAAACGATGGACTTTTTAGAAGTGAAGGTACCAGGTACCCCAGTTATGCTAGGGTCTTTTTACGAAGGTCCGTTATCACTGATCTAGAATCTAGATTCTAGATCATTCAATTATTCGATCCAATTCTAACAAACTTGCTAAAAACTTGGTGAGTAGGCTTCCGCGTGTTGACTTATATAATAAATAACTTGGTTTTCCGGTGAAATCAGAGTCACAAAGGGTTTGAAGTCCTTGGGTGATCTTCAGGGGTGAGGTGCATCGTGATTTTAACTCAAAGCAACAACATAGCACTGTGGAAGCGATACATCGGACTTTAAACCCTTCATGACGCGGATTTCACATTAAAACTAAGTTATTTTAACTTGCTATACATTACTCTATCTAGATCAGGGTTTCCCAAACTGTGTGCCGCGAGTCCGTCCAGATGTGCCGCGGGATCTAGAATAAAAAATAATAAATTCCAAACTAGTCAAAACAAAATAAAACCTGCCTGTGTATAAGTACAATAGTTTAAAATGGAATAGCTTTATTTTTCCTAATGGAACTACATAATATAATATTTATAATGAGAGAATGTTTTTATCTGGTAAAATGATTATTCACATCATAAAGCACGTCCTCCTCTAACACCAAACCTAGCCCGGCACTTATTTCTGGTAATTTAAGTTAAAAAAATAAAAATAAATAAATAGAAAAGTAACAGTAATTGTACACTTAAACTAAAAATGTTATTTATTCATATATGGCCTGAAGAAGGTGCAGAGTATTGAAGTAAACAGCGTCTAAAGTTAAATAATAAGTGCCTAGTATCCAGTAGGTAAATAACTATTTTATATGTGCTTCCATAAAAATCATGGTAACTGTTTATGATGGCCAAATTGCGTAAAAAGTGATTTCCAGACGTAATTTTCAAAATATTCCCGGGGGAGGGCCCCTGGATCCCCGGTAAATGGGGGACCCAGTAGACCTATGGACATGGGGTTCAGGATGGCTCTCAGCGGCCCTGCATAAAGTGTACGTGACCACCGGCTATTAGCTATTTTTTTTATAGTGTGCAGTGGGCTAAAAAAAAGTTTGGAAAACACTGATCTAGAACATACATGTAGTCAATCTATAACCTGCTAATTATTGTTCTATCTAGAATCTAGAACAATGGATAGTCAATCCGATTCTAAAAGTTGTAAATTCTACTTATCTGATAACAAACCTACAAACACTCATAATTTTATAATTAATACTAATTAATCATATTAATATTAATTATTATATAAATAGGAAACGTTTTGAATGCTTGACGTTGCTAGGAAAAATCTCAAGAACTACTAATCCAATCATCTTAATATTTGGTCAATAACTTTATTACATATTTCAAACTTTGCATATATGTAAATATAAATGGCCACCATCTTGAATCGAAGGTGTACATTAGAAAAACTTGTATTAAAAAAAAGATTAAAAAAAGTTGTATTTACATGCGGAATTCGATATGATGATATCTCCGGAACCAATTGCTCTAACAAAATTAGGTTGTTAGCATTTCTGATGAACAAATTTTGTTTAAAGTTTTTCTAATCTGCCACTTTGATTCAAGATGGTGGCCATTTATATGTAAATTTTGTCTAAACGATATCTTTGAATCAAGATAGCGGATATTTATTAGGCAATATAAGAACTAATTACACTATTACATAGAAATTTGGAAGTTAGCAATTTTATTCTTATATGACATTCAACACTTTTGGGAAAAGCTTTTCTAATCGGCCATTTTGATTCAAGAGGTCAACCATATACGCATTTGAAAGTTCCCTCCTTATCATAATTAGCATCACAACTATGAAACACTAAAATAAAATCATTATAATAATGATAATTTTGAAAGTATTATTGATGTCGGCTAGAAGATATTTTCTGAAAATTAATCCTTAAGAAGTAAATAGGGAGAGAATAAAATAATGAAGAGAAATCGAGCCCAGACTGATCTTTTGAAGTTATGTATTAATACTTGGGAAAGAGCTTCTCTTTACGAATACATCAATTTTAATTTCCCTTAGTTAAGATAAGACACCGGGAGGGGGGGGGGAGTTCACTTTAAATCTGTTTCTTCCATTCCTAGCTGACCATAATTTTGGTTTCCATGCTCATCACTCCACCAGCTAACAGTGTCATTGCCTCCATCGGAAGAAAAAGTTTCGCTCAGCTGTCTGCCTGGCGAGGTACAAGCCTTTGAACAGGTATACGATCCTTTGACCAAGTTTGGCATTCTGGGCTACTTTGTAAAATCAGTGGAATCATTTCCTTCTATTACTACCTTATTCTGAAGTTATTTCTTAATGATAGATCTTTCTATGCCAGTTCTTATTCATGTATCGGCCTTGTGAGTGCTGGAGTATTTCAGGGTTTTTCTACATCGTATTCTTTCTACTCTCTACCCACATGATATCCCTCAACATCATTCTCCACATTCACAGATGACAAGGCAATTTGATCAGTCTACCAAGATCCTCAAATCACCCAAAGTCACCTTATACTGCTAGAACCTTGGTTAATGAAACGGAGGATCCGGATTAACAAACAGAAAAGTTTACATGTCACTTCTATACTTCAACATCACCTGTTCTTAACCAAGTTCTCCTTCCTCAATTTAGCTCTGTATTTTACCTTCAACTTACCATTACCTACGACCGACGACTCACCTGGAAACATCACACAAGGACTAAATGTACTGACATCTCAAGACGCTACAAGTTGCTGCTTCGTCTACTAGATCGTAGTTCCAAAATTACTCTGAATGTTAAACGCCTTATTTACAACACAGAATTATAACCGGCTTGGGCCTACGGTTTAGAGGTCTGGGATAGCTCCAAGCCTTCAAATTCCTGTCGACTCCAAACTATTCAATCCCAGATCCTCTGGATAATCAATGATGCTACTTTATATGCATCCAAACTCACCCTCCACATTGATGTAATGATCCCTTTGTCCGTGACCTATCTACATACAGAGGAGATAGAGGCCCAGAGATTTACTAAAAATGTTAATTATTATTCATTAATAATTAATTACCATCTAACTCATCATTCCCATAATTTTTTCTTCTTGACTTATTATTATTATTATATATATTTTTTTTTATTTAATTTTTATTTTTTCATATTCTGAATCACTCTCACCAAAATAATTATTATATTACCCTTTTCATGTAATTCGCCAACCAAAATAGTATGTATTAGTCTAATTGTATTATTCAATGAAAAGAAAAAAGAAAGCTTGACCTTATCACTTGTTAGAGAAAACTTTAGCCTGTGTGAACTAAGCTGACTCAAAATCTTGTTTCACATAGAGCCGCAATGCGCCAAGGGGACACGGAGCCATGTTGCGGCTTTGAGTCGCAGCGGCAGCAGCACCGCTTCAGCTTCAGCAACCAAGACCCGGCTACATTGAGTCCCTGTGTGGATTAAGCTCAAGTCTTTCAAAATATTGCCAACTAATTTTTTTTGTAGGGTTTCGTTTGTAAAACAAAAAAAAAATAAACCCTTATAGTTTCGTTCCTGTAACTATCTGTCACTTTGGTTCCAATCACTTTGTTTTCTAACACCGAATCTTATCCATCATTATGCCATTGGTTGTTGGTTAGAGTGCATTCCAGTTCTGAGGAGATAATCTTACTTAAATAATAAATTGATCATGCCATACTAGTCATTTTCCCAAGAAAAGATCTAGTTTCGAAGATATTAGTACCCATAGATAAAAGAAAATGGATCATATAAAAATGTGTCAATACGAGAAAACTTGTCCGAGTTTTCTTGGACAGATTTTTCCAAAATGAGATAGTAATATCGTCACTCGCTTGATAAATAATTATATATTAAATAATATAATGGTAAATAAATAAAAAAAAACGTGGGAATGCCGATTGCGCTTGATGGTCTGTTTGGCTAGAGTTACGCTGTTCATGGTTTAGATTTGCAAATCATTTACTCCATCTTAAAAAAAAATAAAAAAGTAACAATTTCAAATTTAGTTGACTAGTTGGGGAGGACAGCAAAACATTTAAATTTACTCTGTTAAACAAAAGTCAGGCTATCTGTGGAAACCAGAAGGAAGCCGCCGGGAGGAAGTGGAGGGAGGAACGGGCCGTGTGGGTGGGGGAAGTGGCGTATCGGTTCGTCCCGGGCCTCTTCATCTTCGCTTCAGTGGCGGAAACGGTATGGATAGCTACGGTCTGGCAGCGGCCTGCCTCTGGCTGGTGCTCGCCACGGCGAAGTGCGAAGTACTCACACCGCCTTACTTTAACATAGCAGAAAACAGGTACGTGGAGGCTTCGTCTACGTGCGGAGCAGATGTGGAGGAAGCCGAACTCTACTGTAAACTCACTGGAACCAACCAAGACTCGATTCATCCGGAGAACCTCGTCATACAGGGCCAGGTCAGTCGTTACTTTATTTTTATTTAGATGTATCTAAATTTGAGTTTTGATATCAAAATTGTTGGAACTGTTGAGGAATAATTATAGTTTTTGGAGGAGCTCCTTAAATATATGTCTAAACTTTACTCTTGATTTCGTTTAGGGGCAGAATTTCTTGCCCATCAAAATTAAAACCATTAGGGCTTCGTTTAAGGTCTAGAACCACCTCTTAAAGTTTAGGAAGCGATTCTAGAATAAATTATCAAGGATATAACATTTAAATCATGATGTAGAACACCCTGCGTTTATGAGTAATAAGTAAAAAATGGAGGGTGACATAATATGATAGAAAAGTTAGAAAGGCCGGGCATAATGGCCTTATCTTATCTGTGTAAAGTTCGAGATATTGGGATACCAAGAGCTACAGCTTCCTCCACATACGGACACGCTGGACTCGAGGGGAAAAAAGATATAATTAAATGATAAATAGCCATGAAAATCTAGCATCTTTTATTGCTGCCTTGTTAGAGATTAAGACGTCGAGTCACAGTTGGTATCAGAAACTGATAGGGCAGCAGGTTATAAACATTTATTGACCACTGACATATCTGCGCCTTCAGATCTTTTTCGAGCTTATATATATATATATATATATATATATATATATATATATATATATATATATATATATATATATATATATATATATATATATATATATATATATATTATACGTATCTGACCGGGCCAGGCATTAGGATAACATCACAACGTTATATATATTGCAGGAAAATTAACCATTAGGGCTAATTAACGGAATATAATACATTATGCGGCACATAGCCTGTGACAATGCTGACGAACCAAGGGATACTTGGTAAAAGTTTGATTCGAATCGGTCCGATAGTTTTGGGGATTATCATCTACATACAAGTAAAGAACAGCACTAACCTCTTTAAATAATAACTTTTCACACATGACAATTATGAATAAATATAACATTTAAAATAAAAAGAAGAAATCAGTCCGAGTCAATTCAGACAAACTTTTTCTCATATACGAGTTCCTAATTATTTGGCAAGTGTTTTCCATTTATTATTTTTCGTGTTTTCGTTGTTAAATTTAATTATTATTGAACATTTCGTCAAAATGTATCATAAAAATAACTTCTCCTCAGTGGGGAATCGAACGCGGTATCTCTCCCTCCGCGTTTTATTTTCTCAGGAACTATATTTTTAAAAAAAAAATAAAATAAAATAAAAAAATAATAATAATAATAATAATAATGGCATTAATATTTAAAACCACTATTTTTTTCATTTTTTCTACGTTTCAAGTTTAAATTTCTACCACTTCCACTAAACCAATTTTCCTGGCCAACAAATTCGGTGGTGTTTTAGGCGTGTTTTGGTGTCAAATTTGGAATCTCACGTTCAAACCGTTCGAAAGTTATCGCGGGAAATGCATGTGGATTGCTGGTTTGTAACCCTCCTCTAGCTTCCCCGTTCTGCCTCTACTGCACGATTTTTCGCGTTCTAACTCGAATTTCTCTACCAATTTTTAACGGAATCACAAAATGGAGTATATCGTTGGAAAGCTTATTAAAAGGGGAAGTTTTGGTGAAATTTGCCAGGCTAAGGCTGAAGAATTGTTTTTGCTTCAAACACAAATAACATTTTCCAAATTTTAAAAACTTAATATTTTTCCAATTTCGATTGTATTGAAATGATTATAAATGTATTTAGAAACTTTTAAGGTTTGCATTCTTATTGGAAATTTTATGAGCTTTTCAATGGTTCTTTCAAATTTGCTTTAGGACCAACAGTTTGGGAGATATGACCATTTTTATGAAGAAAACTCGTGTTTTACAGAAAAATCAGAAAAACCGAAATAACTCCCTTATACTTGAGAATCGGACAGGGGTCAAGAGGAACTTTTTTGTTGCTTTTGGGGTGTAGAATCACCTCCCGAAGTTTGTAACATTTATCGTGAAACACCCTGTATATGTATGTATGTATATATGTATGTATATATGTGTCACTCCAGACGATATCTCCCCTTAGGATGCACTTAAAAATACCAAACAAATTTTAAAATGTCAATAATATCAAAAGAAAGGATGAGTTCGTTGGCCAGAATTTTTGGAGTCCATTTAGGGGTCAAATTTTGACCATATAGGGTCAAAAAACGTGTTTTTTCCATTTTACCCCCTTTTATGTGAAAATATGATAAAAGTGTAAATAACAACAATTACTGTACTCTTAAAGAGCTTTCCAACGACATGCATCTTGAAGGGTAAATACTGTTTTGACTTTTGTACCCCGTACCCCTGTGTACTATTTTTTTTTTTTCACCCGAGCAAATTCTAAACTAAAATTTTCCTATATTATCATAAGCCAATAAAACGCAGATTTCTTTGAAAATTCGCTCATTAAGTCATGGTGCATGACTGGACTTTTTTTTATATTTAAGATTTTTTTCAATGTATGTATGTAGATTTTTTTTTTTAAATTTAAGAAACATTTTAAAATAAACATTTTAAATTCGAGTATATACGTCGAATTTTATGACTTCAATGAACATCCATGCCAAATTTGAAGACAATTGAACAATGTGTTTGATCGTAAATGCGTAACAAACATTTGCATAGACGAAATGCCAAACGGTCTCGTCAGGAAAAAGCATAAACCTCACTACGTTCTTTCAATAAAGTAAAGGATAAAAAGTGAGGAATATTAGAAATAAACAAGTCTCGTTGCTAAACCCCAGACTTTGAAAAGCAATAAAACCTGTCAAATAGTAGGGCTCAACAAGGATAGCGTAGAAAGAAGGAATTAGATTAATTTGAGTAATAGAACGATCCAAAGGACTGACATCAGATAAATCTCTTTGACGTCTGCAAACCAACTCGACTTCCGATAGGAAGCACAACAAATTATCCCATTAATGATAAAGTTAATTATTTTAAAAGAAATTTGGTTCAAAATAGGTCAACAGGGATAATAAAACTATTTTCATCAATACATCCTGGCTATATTTCGACCTTCTCTTAGGTTATCTTCAAGCTTATAACATAATTGAAGACAAGGTTTTACTATTCTATCACAATGCTGAACAAGGTTATTACTTACATTTATAACAAATATTAAAATTTGTTTACCTTATACGGTTACAAATTAATAACAATAAACAATGCCATGTCAATTTTTTAAAATAGACTGCTAATGTGTGGCACATAGCTTCCTCGCTTCCTATCACGTACTTTTTGATTTTATGATTTTACAAGCCATTATTGTCTAATTTGTTTAATGTTTCCCCCGTTTTTTTAATCTGTCAAAATTGTTTGATTTTTCACATGAATTAAAGTATCAATTCAGCAATAATTACAAGATAAAAATAACTTTTTAAATTGTACTACGTTTTTAAATTTTCTGTTGAATCATATGTGGTGTTAATAATAAAACTGTTATTGCTATAAACGTATAATGTTAGTGAAATAAAATAGTTCCGAATTTATTTACTTCATATAAATGACCACCAACTAGACAGCTGATCTTAAACCTATAAAAGGACAAATCTTTGTACAACGGATCTCGCAACCACCGAATCTGAACCGTGCCATCGATATGCACCCGTGTAGGGGACGGTAAGAGAAGAAACATGAGTACAAGTAAAAAAGTACAGGTGCAGATTAAACCGATAACTAGGACACAAGTGTAAACAAACCTAGTAGTCACACATCAATTAATTTATTTCTTTGTTTACTTTTCCTGTTCCGCTGTCATTCAAATGTTTATCAAATTTTCTATTTTTATAAAATAAAAAATCATAAATTTTTAACCCGTCAAAATGAAGATTGTAAATATGGGTCATGTCAAAACAAATAAAATAACTTGCAGATTTTTTTGAACTAACTTTCCATACAGCAAAATTTGCTGAAAACGAATTAAGTTTTGCTGAAAAATTGCTAAAAGAATTAAATTAATGCATTGTCATCGTGTTCTGAGCTATTCTAAAAGTTTCAAATGTCTAGCTACTCGGGAAGTTAGTTAAAAATCTATTGAAAGATTTGTACTGGTCAAACAAACAAACAAGAAAGCAAGCTAATAAAAACGTAGTAAAAATTAAAGAGCGCAGACGGTTTAAATTAATCTGGGGCTATCTGCAGGTAACTTTCAATAAACTATAAAAGTTCCATACAAATCAGATACGTACTTTTGAAGCTATTGGTGTTAATAAATGTATGTTTGTGCGCATGTGGAAAAGAAATAATACAGCTCAGAAGGTTGAAATTTATATGGGACCAACCATCAGCTAATTATGACCTATCATCCAAATTTTATTAACATCGGACGTTTAGTTTTTTAGGTGTGTTGGTTCGCAAAATTTGAACGACAGACCGACAGACAGACATGGAACCAAAAATGTTCCCTGATGTCTGAACGGATTTCTGTCTTGGAATTTTTTTAATCGGAGGCATAAAATATTTTCCTTCTTCAGAACGATCACATAGCTTCCGTTTCCTTTGGTAAGCTCGGAAGCAAAATCTTTCCAACTTCAGTCACTATAATTACATCCTTGGTTGTTTTTCATCGAAATGTTGCTATTAACACATTTTAAATCTAAAAGGAAAAATTTATTTTAGTTTAGATTTAAAATGTATTAATTAAATAGCAACATTTCGATGACAAACTACCGAGGTAATTATAGTGACTGAAGTTAAAGATTTTTGTAAAAATTGACATAAGGTAAAGAAATTTTAATATTTATTATAAATGTAAGTAATAACTTTGTTCAGCATTGTGATAGAATAGCAAAACCTTGTTTGTCTTCAATTATGTTATAGGATTGAAGATGACCTAAGAGAAGGTTAAAATGTAGCCAGGATGTATTGAAGGAGATAGTTAATTTATACCTGTTGAGTTGACCACTTTTGAACCATATTCCTTCAATTAAATAAAAAGGGATCACTATTGTTGTCAGAATTATTAAATTAGTATTAAAATAACTATGCCAAGAATGGTGGATTTTTTCATTGTTTTGTTAATAAAATAGAGGGGGCGACACGGAAAACGCAATATTAAGGGTCATACGGACGCAAAAATAAATAGGTACTCCTATAAAAACGCATACCATTTAAAATCCCAAATGACGCATTTCCGTTAAACTCATTGCTTTCATGGGATGATTTTTTGGGGCTTTGCTATATTTTTCCTGTGATTTGGTTATTATTCATAACCATAACTGCAAAGTTTCGAATTTTGGAGTTAGCTACTTCAAGAGATTGAAGTCAGTTAACGATAAACAGACAACGCAAGAAATAAGGATCCTTAGTTTTTGCCTAAGGGCCCTAAAAAAGAGAAAATTGCTTATCGTGTTATTGCTGATAAATGACGAAGATATTGATGTATTTTATTAGATTTTACACAGATTAAAACGATATTGAAGATATTTTTTGATTTGCCATGTTGGTAGAACAATCCGAAACTCCTTTTTTTGAGCATCCATGAGAATTTAAAAGGTCTTTTCTTCTTATACTCATAAACAGTATAAAGAGGTTACCAAAATATCAAACCCATTAACATAAACAAATCAATAAAAAAAAAAAGTCTATAATGCAGTCCATTTAATTGCAAATTTTACCATTTGTGTAATTTCCCTTTGGGAAATTTTTAGTTTCTCAAAAAATAGCTCTAAACGCAGACGATTAGAGTCCGGGTTCAATTCCCCGCCAGGGAGGAGTTATTTTTATGGTAAATTTTAATTGACCGAGCAGAGCGAAGTCTATATTTCAATATTTATTCACCGGAATAAACGTTAGGCATTTCGTCTGCGAATGTTTGTTACGCAGTTACGACCAAACACGCGTAGTTCAATTTTCTTCAAAAAATGTTTCTTTAAGTAATTACATCGATGTAAACGAGAATGTTATTTATTTTTTTTTTTTTTGAAGTTAGGTCTAATATTCACAGACTAGTTCAAATATTATATTTATGAAAATTTGTAATTGAATTATTATTATAAATAGGTATTTATTATAATTATTATCAAACCATAAATTAACTTCATAATTGAAAAAGTATTCTAGCCTGTTATATAAATTATTTGTAAATGTAATGTCTGTTATCATTTTTCTTTCGAACAGTACAACTTGCATGTACTTAACTCTAAACCTTTAATTACGAATTTTGCTAAAGAACTTGCTTTATTGCAAGGTATTAGAACTTGCTTTATCGCAAGGTATTAGAAGTTGATTTTATCATGTAAACCTTTGCTAAAAACAATATTTTGATTCAAGATTTTTCCTTGCCTTTTTGATTTTCTTGAAATTTTTATGGCTGCCATCTCTACCAAAGTATTTAGTCTAAAACCTTGAAATGTATAAATAAGTTGTTCATTATACCTATAGGAAAGAAACATGTCCCATTAAAGGATTTTTGAAATTTAGAGGGTTCGTAGCCTAGACACACATTATAAGGAAGTTAGTTATCTATATTAATTATTACATACGTGACAAAAGGTGGATAGCAGTATGTTATAGGATGTGAGGTGTGAGAAAGGATAAAATGCTCAAATGTTGACAGAACGAATGAACTCGTCCAGGCTAAGGGTAATGAAAAGCTGACAATAGATTTGAATTGTGCTGTCATCGTAATTACAATACCCGCAATTCGCTAGAGTTTTACCATGTCAGCAGATTTGACTTTACTACATTTACCCTCGTCTTAAGTTTGCTTTCATCTAAACTCAAAACAATTCATTTTCTCTCTCAACATAAAATCCACACTTAGGTTTGTTAGTTGAAGTTGTATTAATTATTTATTTGGACGAGTTGTCTAGACAAAGACGGGGTTTTTTTCCATTTTTTACTAATACATTTCAATTTTACTATTATGCATGAAACATTGTGTCCGATTCAACTCATAATTTAAACTTTCTTGTGCTCCAGTATTTTTCATTTGATAGTTGTGTCGGGTTTTCACGGCTACATTTATTTATTATTCAATATTTTATCAAAAATATGTCATAATAATAATTCCTTCGACGTATATAATATGTTTCTCGGATACTAGATTTTTTCCGGGAAAATTACTTATAGGCTACTTAAATAACTACATCTTAGAATGTTTTTCAAAATCTATGAAACCGTTTTTGAGAAATAATATTTTTCCCGTTTTTACTTTCTCATAATAAAGAGAAAGTATTGTGATGGCACGAAAATTCGATTTTGATGGATTAACACGTTTTGAGGTGTAGCGTGGAGCCTAAACTACTGGGCCGATTTTGACGAAATTTGGCATACATATTCAGAAAAATCATATCCCGAGGTGAAATCGAGAATAAATTTTAGCTCCAAATTTGAGGGCGCTTAATCTAGTCCCCCCCCCCTTAAACTCTATAAGAAAAAAAATATTTCTCGAAAACGGTTCCAATGATTTTTATTTAAAAATTCCTAAATGTAGTCCATTTAAATGCGAATCCAACGATACAAGCCTAAAGGAAAAATCTAGTTCCCAAATGCGGACGGAGAGAGTCAGGGTTCGATTTTCTGCCGAGGAGAAGTTATTTTTATGATTAATTTTAATATAATGTTCAACAATAATTAAATGTACCTACGAAAACACAAAAACTAATAAATGGAAAACACTGGGCTAAGTAACTCGTATATGAGAAATTTTATCTTAGTTGTCTCGGAACGATTTTTGACTGGGTTAGCTCCTCCAAATATAATACGAATTACATATTCTGCAACTACATTTTGTTTTTGTCTACAGTCATTGTTTCATCGAAATAAGCCAAGTATTTTAGGTTCCAAGTTCCAAGCATCTTCAAAGTCTATAAACTATATAGGAACATTTGCTTGTAAAGTTTGCGGATGCATTGTAATAATTCAGAAGAACGAAATTGGGTTTATGTCTCCGAATTGAAAAATTCCTTGACAGAAATCCGTTTCAGGGATCAGGTAACATTAATGTCTGTCGTTCTGCATTAAAAATCAATGAGTATTTTTAATTTTTAATGAGAAGTAAAACATTATTATTGGACGCGATTAAGACTCGTAAAAGCTATGTGTCATTCTAATTAGTAGGCTTATTAAAAACCACCAAATCTAAAAAACTCCTCGTCTGATTTTGATGAAATTTAAATTGAGGATCACTTTTAGCCCAATGTTGGTCCCATATTAGTTTTAACGTGCTGCACCAATTTCTTTCTCTTCCGCAAGCGTACAAACTTTTTTTTAAATCTGTTAAAATTGTTTTGATTTTTTACATGATAATGAATAGATACAAATATAAATTTAATTAATTTTAATTTAGCAAAATTTAATAACGGTTGAAATTAATTTGAGACCACCTGTAGACTTTCGATAAACCATTCAGTTTTCTTAAAAATCGATGAGTACTTTTAAAGAGAAGCAACATATGACTATAGGACGCGTGAAAGATACGTAAAGACCAATTTTGGATTCAGGAGACCTTAAAACCTTTGAAAAAGTAAAGTCGATTTCTCGACATCGTTTCGTGTTGTTGGCAAGTAGGTGAATACTGAAAATGTTTATCGTTTTTATGTGGGTCGATCAAGGGTAGTAATGAAAATTCAATTAAGGTGAATTATTCTTAAAGTTGGCTATATTTCGCCCCACTTTGGTCCGGGGCATATTCATGCCTAAAAGCATCGAAAAATCTAAGATTACCAAAAATTTTCTCGTTACATGACTTAAAATACAATAATTGACAGAAAATAAAGGCAAGGACTCAAGGACTTTGAGTCCTTGCCTGTCCGGAGTGGGGCGAAATATAGCCAACTTTAAGAATAATTCGCACCTTAATTGAATTTTCATTACTACCCTTGATCGACCCACATAAAAACGAAGATTAAAAGAAGGGACAAACCTAACTACTGTGAAAATGTTTATTTATTTGTGTTCCCAAGAAAGTGTTACTTGTTTGTAAGTGGTATATTATCGAACTACATTTACCATATTTATTTAACCGAAAATATATATTCATGTGGATACGTTTTATTTACTTACAGCGTCCCCAAATTTAGATTAAAAACATTTCTTCGTTTCGTCGAGGGGTATGACCCTATTAAATATATCTGTAATATGAAAACTGTTCAATAAATTTAATTTTTTTCATTCAAAAAGATATAAACTCGTATCTGATTGTCACGTTAAAGCGTGACGAAAATTCGAGTAAAAGTTGACCGATTTAGTTGGAATTTTGTATAAGAGTTCCTTCTAGCCCTGCTATATTGCTTGATTGTTAGACAGCTTTATTCATCGCTGCGCAGACGGTGGCTTATTTTGACAAAAATGTTTTGACAGAGAAACCCACATGAAGTTATACGAATCACTTGATCCATGAAATCGGTTCTAAATGTTTTAAAATACACGCAGTAGGATTTGACCGAAGTTTTTATCGAGAGAAAAATCGAATTGATGAGTCATTAATTGTTTTAGTATTTCAATGACAGACGTAGCGGCGTCGGTGGGTCGGAGAGTGGAGAGACTACCTCCCGACTACCGAGTCGATTTGGAAAACGTCTGTCGTTCAGTAGTTGAGCATTATTACGTCAGCCCTGCCCCACCTAGTGGTTAGTTTCAAGAGGTTTGCTCTAAATTTTTTTAATTAAAAAATTAGATGTTAGCTATAAATGCAAATAATTTATCGGCGAGGTGCAAAAACGTCCTGCTTTGTGGAAAGTCCGGACTCCGGAGAACAGCGATTGCGAGTTAACGAGTAAAAAGTGCCAGTTGACATTCAAGTAAAAAGTATTTTTCCAATAAAACAGAAAATAACTCACCCCCTGAACGAAGTTTTCAGGAAGAACTATCAATATGATACATGGTCAACATAATACTTCAAAGAGTGCCCAACACTGCGATTGGGAATTGTGAACTGACTCGCGATACGTTACTGTATACCATTGCATCTGTCAATTGCCAGAAATACCAACGCGATAAACGTTTCGGTCAAAACCGCTGCGTGTGACATTACCCTTGATCCTACTGTGTCAACTAAAAAAAAATCAAGTAGCATGACTTTGTCCCTAGAATATCCACAGGACCAATCATTGGTCTATTGGCACATCCTGTAGAGGGTAGGAATTTTGATTCTGGATATCTTATGGCTGACCCGATGTCCGCCCTTCTGACGTTCATGGGACTTCTATAGCATATCCAGTAGGGACAGTTATGAGTTGTGAGACATATTCTGAATGCTTAAAATAAAATATCAATTACAAATAGACAATTACAGTACGTATTATCAGCTGCAGCAGTTACAGTAAAAATCCTTGATGTTTGACCCCAATGTGTCCCTTAATGTTTATTAGTATGTATTATAAATGTTATTTTATACCTGCGCGCGGTATTTGAATCAGGTTCCTCCTTGTATGTCAGTCTGACGCTCTATTCATTTGGCTGTCATTTCTAATTAAATAGACATCAAAATGAATAACACCTCACACTATAATGATATAACTTTTATAAATAATTTGAATAAATTTCAAATTGTTTCATAGCTACACTGAAACATCATCCTTTGTGTAACCTAAATAAATCCACTTCTAATTAAATCTGTTAACTTTTTTAATATTGGCAAAAAGCTTTAAAAATATAACTTTATTTAGCATACAGGATACCCCCAACTGAATGTCCCTAGGATACCCTTAACTAGAACCATCAAGTGGGATATCCATATCCTATGGATTGCCCGTCAAGGATATCCATAGGACATCCTTATGATGGCCCATGGACCAATGATTATAGATAGGATAAAATCTGGACAAAAGGATTTCCCAGGGATGTCATTTGGATCAGTTGTTCTACTTGGGAATTTAAATTTTCATCTTGATACAAGCAGAAGTTTTTGTCAAGTGAAGTGGTACATCTATATATATATATATATATATATATATATATATATATATATATATATATATATATATATATATATAAAAGTCAACGTATGTGTGTGTGTGTGGGTGTGTGTGTGTTTGTTCTTTATACAAATCTACAGTTTTAGTCCGATCTCGATGAAAAATTGCACACTTGACCTTCAAAGCAAGGAAACAATCAAGGTCTACATGAATTTTCGAAATTTCAATTTTGGTACACAGGGGTACGGGGTACAAGTAATGAATACGGGGTCAAAGTAATGAATACCCTTCATGATGCATATCGTTGAAAAGCTCTTTAAGGGTACAGTAATTGTTGTTATGTGTAGTTTTGTCATATTTTCATTTAGGAGGGGGGTAAAATGGAAAATATAACTATATCTATATTAAAAAGAAGAGTATCTATATGAGAGAATGTCTTTTATACAAATCTACAGTTTTATCCCAATTTGATGCATTTTTACACTTTTTCTTCCAAACAAGGTGAAGGTCACTGCCTACATGATTTTCCGAAATTAAAATTTTGGTACACAGAGGTACGGGGTACAAATGTCAAAGTAATGGATACCCTTCATGATGCATATCGTTGGAAAGCTCTTTAAGAGTAGATTAATTGTTGTTAAGTACGTTTTAGTCATATTTTCATTTAGGAGGGGGGTAAAATGGAAATTTATATCTATATCTTTAAAAGTCAACGTATGTGTGAATGTGTTTATGTTCTTTATACAAATCAACAGTTTTAATTCGATCTCGATGAAAATTTGCTCACTATGTACAGTTTTGTCATATGTATTTTCATTTAGGAGGGGGTAAAATGGAGAAACATATCTTATAAAAAAGAAGATTGTCTGTATGAGGGTATGTCTTTTATACAAATCTACAGTTTTATCCCAATTTGATGAATATTTACTCATTTTCCCTTCAAAGCAAGGGGAAAATGACAGCCTACATGAATTTTGGAAATTTAAATTTGGTACACAGGGGTATGGTACAGTAATGAATACGAGGTCAATGTAATGAATACCATTGATGATGCAAAAGCTCTTTAAGAGTAGAGTAATAGTTTTTATGTATTGTTTTGTCATATTTTACTTTAGGGGGGGGGGGAATTTAGGATCTTTAAAATTAGCTTATCAAAGAGGAGGGGGTATAGAAATAGGTGGGAGAGATAGAATCTAGATATTCTTGAATAGTAAAATAATTTATATGTTTTATTATGGTTGTTTATAAACGTATCTAATTATAACAACACTCCGTAGCGAAGCACGGGTACCCAGCTAGTATATATATATATTATAGTCAATGTACGTGTGGATGTTTGTTCTTTATACAAATTTACAGTTTTAGTCCGATCTCGATAAAAATTTGCACACTTGACCTTCAAAGCAAGAGGAAAATCAAGGTCTACATGAATTTTCGAAACTTAAATTTTGGTACACAGGGGTTTGGGGTACAAATGTCAAAGTAATGGATAGCCTTCATGATGCATATCGTTGAAAAGCTCTTTTAGAGTACAGTAATTGTTGTTATGTACATTTTTGTCAAATTTTCATTTAGAAGGGGGGTAAAATGGAAAAATATAGCTATATTTTACATAAAAAGGAGAGTGTCTGTATGACGTATGAGTGTATCTCTTTTATCCAAATCTACAGTTTTATCCAAAAATGTGATGAAAATTTACACACTTTTCCTTCAAAACAAGGTGAAGGTCACTGCCTACATGAGATTACGAAATTAATATTTTGGTATACAGGGGTACGGGGTACAAATGTCAAAGTAATGGATACCCTTCATGATGCATATCGTTGAAAAGCTCTTTAAGAGTACAGTAATTGTTTTTATGTACATTTTGTCATATTTAAATTTAGGAGGGGGTAAAATGGAAATTTATAACTATATCTATAAAAGTCAACGTATGTGTATGTGTGTGGTGTGTGTTCTTTATTCAAATATACAGTTTTAGTCCGACCTCGATGAAAATTTGAAAATGTCAAAGTAATGAAAACCCTTCTTGATGCATACCGTTGAAAAGCTCTTTAAGAGAACAGTAATTGTTGTTATGTACACTTAAGGGGGTAAAATGGAAAAATATATCTAAAAGTCAACCTATGTGTGTGTGTGTGTGTATGTTCTTTATGAAAATCTACAGTTTTATTCCGATCTCGATGAAAATTTGCACACAATACCTTCAAAGCAGGGGGGAAATAACTGACTACATGAATTTTCGAAATTTAAATTTTGGTGCACGGGGTGCGGGGTACAAGTAATGAATACGGGGTCACAGAGAAAGTAAAAAGTATCTCCTGTATATTATTAAGGACCTCCGCCTTGAAATTAGGGATTAGTTTGGCTGTCCACAGATCAAAAGGTTCGGGTTTGATTTCAGCCCAAATATAAAATAATACAGGGCATGTTCAGTAGGGCCTGCGCATGCATGGTTGACGTTAAAAGCCTCTTTACAATGGGGTTTGTTTTTATAAAAGTTTATAAAAAGTATGAGGTACGTTTATAAGTATTTATGATTTGGACAAGGGTATGAGGTAACTGTTTTTTACTGGTCTGTGTGGCAAGTTGTTTACAATTGTAATGTTTTTGTTTAATTACAGGTGTGTGATTGGTGCAATATGAGCAACCCATCCCAGATGCACCCTGCCAGGTATGCTGTCGACGGTTCCGAGAACTTCTGGATGTCACCTCCCTTATCAAGAGGTCAAGATTACAACCAAGTAAACTTCTCCATCAACCTAGGCCAGGTCAGTCTTTTTTCTCTTAATGTTAAGGTTGAAGGCTCTTAAGGTGAAGTAGGAAACTTTTTTCTTTAAAGCTCGAGTCCAAAGTACTCTCTCCCCTCTGCCTTAAGCTCACGAGTGCTACATCCCTTACGAATCTCAACTGGACAATAGATAACATATCTTTGGCAGACGGAGCCTCGTTAATGATTTTCATGTTAGTGTGGCTGCAAAATAAATTGATTTCACACAATAAACATGTTGGAAAACAAGTTGGAACGATAAATTAGAAGATTTTGTGGAATGGTTTATTGATGAGAGTTTGTTGTTTGTTGGCGAGGGAGACGGAAGAGGCGGTATCAGTGTAAGAAAGTCGTTGACTTGGTTATCTACGAGGCCGGCTTATCTGGTGCGAGCATCTGAGCTGCCCTCGAGCTCTGGCCCTGAGTAAACATGATAACAACCCCGTCCACTATATCTTCATCAAAATAACTCCTCACACGTCTTTATACTCCGGCCTAAATTCTCAACATTAATAATATGTATCACCGCATCTCATAACCGCCCACAGTCTCCACTGATTCCCCAAATTCAACCCAGTCCAAATCATCCCTCTATTCGAATGATATTATCAAGTCTTAACTGCCATAATTGTATATAAACTAATTTATAATATTATAAAGAGTTTGCCGATAGGTCATTAGTAATGACCTAATTAGTAATGACTCATTACTATCCACTTCTCACGCCGGGTACTATTGCCATTGCCGACTCCAGCAAGAAAGGGCCCCACGCTCAATCATCACCCAACATCGCTTTATAAATGGGTAGCTCCAAGCGTAAAGTGGCGTCTATTCGGTTGCGTATTTCAATTGTAAGGTTTATACAGCTAGTGGAGCGACAAACTAACCCCGTGTTATCAATTAAAATAGTCATACAAGCCGGTCTAAGCCGTGTAGCTGCCAGGTGCTTATTATATTCCAGGTATACTTGAACTTGTATAAAAGCTAGAACTTGTATAGAGTATAGAACCTGGTACTTTTATTGGAGCAGGTTCTTTTTTATAGGAGATAGTAATTTTCGGATTACCAGGTTGTGCTTTCATGCTAACGTTTAACATTATCTGTTACATATTATATATAATTACATAGCGATATAAAAATTAATTACATTTTTTTATTGCGTCAAAATACTTTGTCCTTACCTTACTTCGAGCTTGCAGAAGGTAACGGAAGCTATGTGAACTTTCTGAAGAAGGAACATTTTATTATATCTCATAGTTCAAAAATTCCAAGACAGAAATCCGTTTCAGACATCAGGAAACACTTCTGGTCAAGTGTCTGTCTGTCAGAAATTTGGATGATATGTCGAATGTAGCCCACAGATGAGCCCATATGAATTTGAACAATCTGCGCACATTTAATTTTGCTAAATTGATACTTTTCTTTATGTAAAAAATCCAAAGATTTTTGAAAGATTTAAAAAACAAAGGGGCTTAAATTCATTAGACAATAAGGGGTTGTAAAAGCAAATACATCATTAAAGTTCGTGATAACGTGCGAGGAAACTGTGTGCCACCCTTCTAATTGGCAGAATATTATAAGTAAATTAACCCTTAACTGCCCGAATAATTTTTTTGGAAATTTTTTAGGGTTTTTTTGGGGGACTTTGTCTGTTAAGGGGTCCCTTTAAATGTAAAAAATGTTTTAAAAAAATTGAAAAAAATGCCTTACCCCAAATTTGCCAGCGTTGCCATATGGCAACGCTAGGACATTAGCCCTACAGTTTTTTCTTAGTAATTTAAAAAAAAAAAAATTAAAAAATGTGTGTAAAAATAAATTTTAGGTTAAAAAAGCACAAATAATACTAACGAAATATTAAATTTATTTAAAAGAACGAAAAAGTAAATTTTATATTCTTTTTACATAATTTGTATTATGTATCATGTTGTTTATCTGTAAAATTATGTAATTATTTCATATTCAGTGCATGTGTTTTTGTTATTACTTTTACAAATATATCTATATGTCATTCAATTGTAATAAAAAAATATAGATATTATTATTATATACTCATACATAAAAAAATTAATTTTAGAAAAATATAGCCCAGTACTATTTTTTATTAATTACACTTATTCAACAAAATAATTAAATGAGTTAGAAACTAATTATTGAGAAATATTCAGAAAAGAATCACAAAAAATGTGCATTAGGCAAATAAAATACCAAAACTTTGTATATCTTACTTACAAAAATACTGTAAGGCTAATGTCCTAGCGTTGCCATATGGCAACTTTCAAATTTACGCTCAATTTAGGGCAGAAAAATTAAATTTTGTTAAACTGCGATAATGTTATATTTTTAATCATTCTTTATTGTAATAGTTTCATTACCAATAATATAATGATTTAATTAATTAATTAATTTAAAAAATTAATATTCTTTCCATGTCACAAATTTGGAATAACCCATTTTTTAAACCTGTCTTGTCGCATACTTGTTGCACAAAACAAATGAATATAATGATAAAAAATTAATTTAGTCCTGCTTTTGACATAATATTAACATTTAAAAAGTTCAATATTAACTCGGACCTCTCCAGACAATAATAAAGGGAGGGGGTTTTGCTGTTGCCATATGGCAACGCTAGGTTATTAAGGGTTAAATGATCAATTTCTCAAAATTTAATAAGCAGAGACGGTTGAAATTAACATGGAACCATATTCACTTATTAACATTGGACGAACCATTCAATTTTTTTAAATATAAGGTATGTATCTACTTTTAAAGATGTATAGTTGGTAATAAATAATTTAATGGTAATATAGTAGTACATTACGCGTCGAGTGCGGAAAGTAGCATTTTGCATGCGAGTGTGGAGTTTGCACCCGAGCGACAGCGAGGGTAGTAAAACCACACGAGCAATGCAAAATGCCGTTTTCGCACGAGTTGCGTACCGTATTTTATCTACGATTGTTAGATTTAAATAATAAATACAGAAAAAAATAAACTTGCTGTATGTTAGTTCGTATCTCTCTCTTGATAAAGATGGCATTAATTCTTGAATTGTATTTTTTGCCGAATTAATTATTTCTGGAGGAGTATTATTTTCCACATTTTCGTGAAAGTCACTTGATTTACTCATTGTTTTTCACTAAAAACTCGATATAAACAGTTACTTTAATAAAAGAACAGCAAATTAGTTTTGTTAAATGTAAACAAACTCGCTAATCGTGCGTAAAGTTGAAGAATTCCTCTTCTTTACCGCGCTAGCGTGGTAAAGAAGAGGAATTCTTCAGAACTATGAGACGCGCATGCGCAATGAATACAAGTACGTAAATAATCACTTTCTTCGCATCTAAACAGAGATATAATGTTTATATTTCGTATCAATCGTAGATAAAAATGTTTAACATAATTTGGTTTGCAAAAATTGTCGGTCCGACAAACAGAATAAAAAAAAAAAAATAATAATAAAAAAAAAAAATAAAAAAATAAAAATATATATATATATTACCTGTGATGTCTGAAACGGATTTCCGTCTTGGAATTTTGAAAATCGGAGACAAAAGATTTTCGTTCTTCAGAAAGATCACATAGCTTCTGTTACCTTCGATAAACTCTGAACCGAACATTATTCATATAAAACAACATATTTGAGCGGGTCATTCGCTCCCAAGCAGAAATAAAGCTCAGTCTCTCAATTTTCTTTTGACCCAGAGCGCTGAAGGAACGACTAAATACATATGAGTCAAATATATATGAGTCGTCTAGTTTCAAAACCGGCCATCTGACAAAAAATTAAGAAATTGGTTTATTTTTGTTTTACTGTGTTCTACATGAAAAGATCTACCTGAAGCCTCAATATTAGTTTCAAAAGAGGTCTTCTTCTATATGTAATTTTAAATAAAAGTTTAGGGTTAGTTTCAAAACCAGCTATCTGCTCAGTAGTCTGGTGGGGAAATTGTAGTTTACAGAAATACCGCTAAAGGTTCTCTGTAAAACACAGCTTTTTATACATCATCTGTCCGCATACTTTTATCTAGCTCAGTGGAGGCCCCCCCCACAAGACGTTTTTGGGGTCCCTTCGCCAAAGAAAAATTAATGAGCAAAAAAAAGACCCCTTTGACAATGGTATAGAAGTGAGAAGTGTGATCCCAAGTTAGATTTTCATTATGCTCTAAAGGCTAAAGGGGCTCCCATCGGCATTTGTATTGTAATTTTATGTTTAATTTAATGTTTTGGATTTTGGTGCCCCCTGGCACCGGGGGGGGGGGCATAGTTACAGCACTAATTGTGCTGGTATCTTTTTGGTTTAAATCATTATGAATATTGAAATTTATGAAGTTAAAAATCCATTCCAATGATTTTCTTAACTTTTTTGTATATTTAAAAAAAAAAAATAATAATAATAATAAACTTTTTTTAATTATTACTTTAAAGTAATAAAATCAATACTTAGTAGTATTGATACACGTGATTTTTCCCTATTTATCACAATAATTTGTTTCAAAACCAGCCATTATACCAATATATGAAATACATATGAAATTTTAATTAATTAATTACATGAACAAATGGACATGAAACATTTAATTCAATTAATTTTTACATGAATTTTAATTAATACCTGAGTACTTTTCAAGAATATTTTTGTAGTATAAAAATTCTCTCATATATTTGCAAGGGTCACACGTGATGTTTTTGTTTGGGGTAAAGTTAGAGGAGCAGAGAAGGATGGAATGACGGTCTGTCAGTGTGTCACATGTTGGAAGCTTAAGTTTAGTGAAAAACACATGTGTCTGCATACAAGCCCACATGTGGCTCCTCAGAGTCTCATTCCTATCTAAAGCTAAACCCATACTCTACACCAATATGTTTATAATATAGCCGTCGTTTATCTTGACTAGGCCACACAACATCAGCTCAGGCAGCATTGGGCTGTCTTGACTGTCCGCTGTCCAGGAACCTTCTATGTGAAAAATAATAACGGAGTCAAACAATAAGAACAAAAATAACGTGCCCATATAATTATTATAGATAAGAACTACATAACCTCAGAAAATCCACATTGATTTATTAAATTTGTTTTATAAGGTTACCAGGTTGAGGGGCGATGTGTTATTCAGTGAAGTTTGATTAGATGTCGGTAGTGATCTGACGCCTACTTTAACAAGTAGAGAGTACTAAAGGTACTTTTTTACTTTAGCACCCCCCTATATCCCTTTGAGTTAATATTTATTTAGACAAAGGAACATTATCAGAGTAGCATATATTCCTTAGTCTAAACTACTATTAAGACGACGGGATATTTATTCCAATGTACCTTGGGACAAAGCAAGGGATATCACACCTCTGTATATAATTGTGATAATATCCCTTAGTCTAATCAATTGTTAAGATAAAGGAATATTAAATATAAAAATTCCCCAGGAGTCTCAATGTCTTTGGGAGACAAACACACAGACCTTTGAGATTTTTTTAGGGCGGAATATTGTTAAGAACAAAGGGGGGTGCTAAAGTAAAAAAGTGCCATAAAGGTAAACTTGTTCCTTGGTGGCACTTTTTAACAACCACTTTATTAGAATTAAAGGACTGTAAAACGTGTAAATCCATCAACATCTAATTTTGAAATCAATTATTCACTTGTATCTAATAATATATCTAATAATATATATCTAACTATATCTAATAATATATAAGATTGTAATTAATCATTTTTTTATTAGTCATTAGTCTACAATAATTAACTAAGTGAAATTACAGAAATGATTGTTGTAAAATATATTTTTAATTTTAATAATGAATATTTAACATAAATTAGACAAATGTCTAAAATAAAAAAAGTTTGTGCGTATCTATAGAAAAAAAATCTATTAAAATATAAAATCCTAATACCACTCAGTCACTAACACATTTTCTGGAACCACTACACCTATGACCATGAAATTTTGTAGGTAGGTACCTCTTACCCCCTAGGTCTTAGGTGCTCGGATGCAGCCCCAACCTTACAATCGGCCATCCTGATTCTTGATGGCGGCCGTTTACATTTACATTAAAATTTCGACAAGATGGTATCTCTGGAACCAATTGTACTAGAACCTAGAAAGTTGGAAGTTACCTTCCTTTTATGAGAGTAACAACTTTCGTTAAAGGATGTTACTATGTTACAATCGGCCATTTTGACTCAAGATGGTGGGCACATACAAATTTGAAACCATGCTCCACACTATAATTATCACCACTTCTTTAAAACGCTCAAATAAAGTCATTGTAGTTTGTATAACAATTTCTAAAACAATATTAATGTCTGACGAGACGGGATTTTCATATATTTGATTCATAAGGGTGGAAATAGGGACATAGTAAAACGAAAGGAAATTGAACTCACTGATTTTCTAATGTTAGAAAGGTAACAATTAAACTTATCTTTAGGGTGTATCCATATGCATATTATGTACAAGGTGTTAATAAACGTTAGAGCATATAAAACAAGAAGAATAAAAGCGAAAATCATCAATAACATTTTTTAAAAAAGTGTATATACTAAGGGACTAAGGGAGATACAGCCCCTTAACTGCCAGCTTCTAAAGATTAAAATAAAATTTTATATCGTAAGTAAGTTAAAATGACTCATGATTCATGATGAGTATTCTAGTGCTTAACTGTCACCTTCTAAAGATGATTTTAATTAAATATCTAGGAAACCATAAGTGATGAAATTAGGTAAAGATAATATCTTGGTCATATTTTATCAGATGAAATTAAAATAATTCAAAAAACTTATCCAGAGGCAACGCTTGCGAGCAGTGGGAAGGGTTAATTTACCTATAAATTTAATTTAATTTTTAAATGTCTTGATTGAAAATTATGATAAATCAAGGTATTATTTTTTTAATATCTACTCGTAATAAACTAATCCTAATACCACTCAGTCACTAACACATTTTCTGGAACCACTACACCTATGACAATGAAATTTTGTAGGTAGGTACCTCTTACCCCCTAGGTCTTAGGTGCTCGGATGCAGCCCCAACCTTACAACATTACATTTCATTTTTACATTACATATACATTTTTCCTGGTAACCTAAATGGGGAAATGCACCACAACTTTTTAGCCACCCAGTTATTGTTATTTGTTTTTGGAAAATTTCCCTTAGCGAGGGTAGCAAACCTTTAGTACATTCACGATCGTGCCCCTCCGCATTTTAGTAGACAATTTAGACAATGGCTTGCCTTAAATTTTCCTCATCTCTAGATAGGTCGTGGTGAGGTCTAGATTCTCCATTAAATTGGCCTCCATCTGATTTGAATCCCATGTATTTTACTGTTTGGGGTAAAATTAAATAAATAGTTTATGCAACCGATAAATACTATTGATGAATTGCGTCATCGTATTCAGGGAGCCTTACCACAAATTGCCGAAGAAGAAAAACAATAGAATATTATTTTTACTTGAAAGAAGATTGCATATGTGTATAAGGACAAATGGGCATTTTGAAGAATAATTGTGATTTTTAATATACAATAATGTTTTTATTATAAATTACAATTTTTTACTGAATATTAGATTAAAATTGTGTTAACTCTAAAACGGTGTGTTTTAGTTTTATAGAAGTTTATTAAGAGAACCTTTTTAAAATAGACACACATAGCTTCCTATCACGTATCTGTTAAAATTGTTTAATTTAAATTTTTAAAATTTGAATTTTTTACATGAATTAAAGTATCAATTTAGCAAAAGTTAAAGAGCACAGACGGTTCAAATTAATCTGGGACTATCTGCGGGTTACTTTCGATAAACCATAAAAGTTTCATACAAATCAGATAAGTACTTATGAAGCTTTAGGTGTAAATTAATGTATGTTTGTGTGGATGTAGAAGTGAAACAAATTAGCGCAGAAGGTTGAGACTGATATGGGACCAACAATGGGCTTATCATGATCTACCATCCAAATTTCATTAAAATCGGATGTGTAGTTTTTAAGATATGATGGTTCACAAAAATAGACCGACAGATAGGCACGGAACCAAAAATATTCCTTGATGTCTGAAACGGATTTCTGTCTTGGAATTTTTGATATCGGAGACCTAAACATTTTTCGTTCTTCAGGACGATCTCGTTGCTTCCGGTACCTTCGGTAAGCTCTGAAGCAAAAATACTTTGATTTGTCATAATTTTCAATCCAAACATTTAAAATATTACTGAAATAAAAGTTAGAGATAAATTAACCATTCGCTAGAGACACCTCTGGGTAAGTTTTTTGTTTTTTGCATTATTTCAATTTCATATGATAAAATATGACGATATTATCTATACCTAATTTTTTTACTTATGTTTTCCGAGATATTTAATTAAAATCATCTTTAGAAGGTGACAGTTAAGCACTAGAATACTAATCATGAATCATGAGTCATTTTGACTCACGATTTAAAATGTTATTATCTAATCAGCTACTGGCGGGAGAGGGTCTACCTGTCAACTGTCAGGAATGCTATCACCAAACTGTTGGCTTCCAGCCACCAAAGGGTTCTATCAGGAGACGACGTATTTTCTTCCAAAAAAAGTTTTAGTAAACATTTGTGGGTCAGTAAACTCATGTAAACGAAATTTCTAAAAAAAAAAGAAAACATTATGTGTCAATTAGACTCATGTTAAGGAATAACCTACAATATTAGTGAGTCATTTTGGCTCATGTTAAGGAATAACGTTCTATTTTTATTTATTAGCATTATGTTATTAATATTGTAAGATTTAGTATTATTATTAGAGAAAACAATAAACAATAACTGTATGTTTGGTATTTGCCACTGTTAAAAGTTTGGAATAATAATGACCCAAAACTGCCTTCTACTTCAAAAGAGACATCCCAAACAGAAATCGAAAATTTTGTTCAAAATGTCATTGTCATTATAAACTCAGAAGGAAGTCCTCAAAATATTGCCAATGATGTAATGATCTTATACCCTATTTGTAGTGAACATTTTTTATTGCCATTATGTAAAGTCTGCATTTTCAAAGATTTAGATCTAATATTAATTTTTAGATCTAGTATATCTAATATTGTTATTTATTATAAAAATAAATCTACCTTTCTTTGTATAACTATTATTTTTATAATATTTGAAATAATCGTGCGGAAATCATTTGATCTTTCAGTAAGTAAGTCATAATGACTCATGATGAGGAATTAGCGCCTAGTTCAGAAGATGAGTATTCTAGTGTTAAAGGGCTGCATTTCCCTTAGTCCCTTAGTATACACTTTTTCAAAAAAAAATATTAATGATTTTTACCTTTATTTATTTCTTCTTTTTTTTATATGCTCTCTAACGTTGATTAATTATTATAGAAACACCTTGTATTAATGTATACTATTTCGAATTTCAATCCTCGGATTCGATAAGACACTGGACGAGGGGGGGGGGGGGGGGGGAGGTGTAGAAGAAAAAACCCTTTGCTTGTCTGGAATGGAACGAAGGTTAATTTTTAAAACTGTTTCCCTTATCTCTGCTTTTTTGTTTACCCAGTAAAGTAATTACTCTGAGACTTGAGAATTACTACTATTACTATTTTTACCTGACGATTCTACCTTATAATCGGTTTATTTAGATTCTGATTCTACCTCAAAAATAGGTTCCTACTTGAGATTCGTAAGTTAATTATTTTTTTATTCATTAAAATTGGTAAAGAAGATAATTTGAGTTTGGATTTCTTTTACATCGATTACCTGCAAGTTAGGTTTACAATATATGTTTCCAATAGTTTGTTGCTTTTTTGTGTGTTCTTATTAATATAACAAAAGGGCACCATGGTCTAGAGTCTAGGGTACCAAGTTTGCCCTATTTTACAGTATTGTTAAGAAGAAGAAGGGTGTTCGGCTTTTGTGACTCTCAGGTTGGCCAACTTATGTGAGGGGAAAAATATAACCACTGTAAAGTCAACCTCAGGTTATCCAGTGATATTTTTGTTTATCTGGTTGGCCCGACTATTATACATATCTTGAATTAGAGTTTACTCTGACAGCAAAAGGGAAATTGGAAAAAACGGTGAGGGGGAACCAATGGGATATGAGATTTTGACTTCATGAAGCTATGCCCGAAGGGTATCTACTATTGTTATGAAGATGATATTTTGTAAATGTGAGAAATTAAAAGAGGAGTAATTCTAGCATAGCTGTCTAAGAGGCTGATGCGTGGAGAAGAAAGATGACAATTTAAGGAATAAGAAAACATTTTTCCTTGGTTGATACTGATGTTATGACCAGCACAGATATAATGTAAATAATATGGGTAATTAGCTAGGAAGCAAAACAAGCAATGTTGCTTCTCACCTTAATATTAACAGCTCATAAGATGGGAGGTATTTCTAATTTTTTCTGTCTCTCTATGTTGCAGGAATTTCACGTTTCTTATGTTCTTATAAAGATGGGAAACTCTCCGAGGCCCGGAGTCTGGGTCCTTGAGAGATCCGCAGACAACGGACAAACATACAAACCTTGGCAGTACTTTGCAGACAATGATATGTAAGAATTAGATTCAATTTTTTTTAATCAATTAGAATTGTCATGCAATTCAATTGTTTGCACTTGACTAAGTACAAGTATAAATACAGGGAAATTTTTCATAATAACGTCATTGCACTTGTTGTACGAAAGGTTGACCAAGAAGTGATGACAATCTGAGGAGAGCACTAGTGTTGTTGTTTTTGTGTCATATATAGTCAGTTTTTATTAAAATAGTCCACACACTGTCGTTAAACATTCTTGTTGAACAACCCAACATGTCTTAAAAAACTAATCGTCCGATTTTAATGAAATTTGGATATCATTATTAGCCCTTCAACCTTCTACACCCATTGATTCGCTTCCACATGCACATCAACTTTTTTTATTAACACCTCTATCTTTAGAAGTAGCTCATCTGATTTTTAATAAATAATGATTTTTGTTGTGTTTGTTTCGATGGTTTGTCAAAAGTATCCCACAGTCTGTGCTCATAAACTATTGATATTTCCATCCATGTAAAAAACCCAAAAAAAAACAATTTTGACAGATTCAAAAAGAAAAATAAAATAAATTAGACAATAATGGGTCATAAGAGCAAAATATCATTAAATTATGCAATTGTAAGTGAGGAAGCTATGCTACAATAATTGGCAGACTATTTTTATTAGTAAAGTAGGTACACATATGGTTTTGGTTTGCAGTGAATGTGAGCTGTTCTTTGGTCGGGAGAGTCTTCAGCCGATAACTGCTGACGACTCAGTTACTTGTGAAACTTCCTACTCTAAGATTGTACCCTTACAAGGAGGTGAGGTGAGGTTCAAAATAAAACAATTTCTTTCATTTAGTTATTAATTTTAAGCACATGATTGGCAAATGGAATTGTTGAAAATATTATGTATTTCAGATTGTAATATCTCTCATCAATCAAAGGCCTTCGGCTAATGATTTCTTCAACTCTCCAGTACTGCAGGAATTCACTCGAGCAACCAATGTTCGACTTCGATTCCTCAGAGCAAAAACCCTGCTTGGTCACCTCATGTCCATTGCAAGGGAAGATCCCAGCGTCACCAGAAGAGTAAGTAGGCTTCATATGGGTAATCATTAGCAATAAATCTTAAAATTGGTGTCTAAAGTGAATATTTACATCCTGGCATTTGTTAACCGACAGCTAAACCAAGATGAACTCACTGTCCACACCAGTGTTTTAATCCCTGTCAAGAAAGCCATGTTCTAACTGTAATATTTTTGTGTGTTTAGTATTTCTACTCTATAAAAGACATTAGTATTGGAGGTAGATGTAGGTGTAACGGTCACGCGGATCTTTGCGATGAAACCCACCCTACTGACCTTTACAAACTTCTCTGCAGATGTAAACACAACACCACTGGAGAAAACTGCGAGCGCTGTCAAGACAACATGGTGCAGAAAGCTTGGCAACAATCCAAACCCAACAAGCTTTTTGTCTGTGAAGGTAACCACTCTCTTTTATAATTATCTTTTTGTAGCCTATCACAATGTAAACCCACTTTAAATTAAGTCGTGCTGTAAAGAAGCTTTATTTAATAAATTTTTATTTCACAGCCTGCAACTGCCATGGCCACACTGACAGATGTATTTACAATGAGACAGTGGATCAATTGAAACTTTCTATGGATATTTATGGCAATTACGATGGTGGTGGCGTCTGTCAAGACTGTCAAGACAATACGGAAGGAATTAATTGTGAAAAATGTAAAGACGGATACTTTAGGCCGTACCATAAGGCGCAGAACGAAACAGATGCTTGTCAAAGTAAGAAATTCAATGCTTTAATTTATGTAGCGGCAAGTGCAAGTACTCACAAATTTTATTATTTAATGTATTTAACATCTGTTGATAAGAGTTCACTTGATTAAACAGTAAATTGAGTAAATAGTGCTCGTAATATTAAAACCTCTTTAACCCAATGTCTAAGATTCAATCCAAGAACGACATAGATCATTTGTTTTTGATAAAATATATCCTTTGTCCTGTCTAATGTTCACAGAAACTCTATCCAAAAAAAGATTTAGTAGAACTGACGAAGAAGATGGCCCTGCTTCAAAATTGAACAAGCCTTCCTGCTATAAATTTAATTTGGTGTCCCATAACACATTACATTTTACATTTAAATTGCATTATATTGGTTTTTGTTTAGCATGATATGATCTATCTGTATTATAATCTATCCGTATATAGCTATGAACTGATCAAACTATCAAACTATGATTGAGCAACAGCTTTGCTTTTGTTTTTCAGGGTGCCCGTGTGACGATATATTCTACGATGGTACATGTGCTATGGGATCTGGAAAATGTTTCTGTGATGAGAAGTTTGCCGGTCTTGAATGTGACAATTGTGCACACGGTTACTTTGGGTACCCGGACTGCAAGCCTTGCATCTGCTTTCTCAATGGCACATCCGGAGAATACTGTGAGCCATTTGGGGGCACTTGTCCTTGCTTGGATAACTTTGCAGGTTTCGACTGCAGAGAATGCTCCCTGGGCTTCTACGACTTTCCAAACTGCTCCCGTAATTACCATTTATTACATTACAAATTTTTCTTTATATTATGATTCTTAAAAATATTATACTTAATGAAACAAATATTTCAGCTTGTGAATGCAATACAATTGGCTCTTTGGACAATGAATGTGACTCGCTCTCTGGCAAGTGTGAGTGTAATTCCAACTTCGGAGGGGACAAGTGCACTGAATGCGCCGACGGATACTATGACTTCCCCTCTTGCGGATGTAAGTAGTCTTTTATAGAAATCCTTTCACACTAAGGCTGCCATCAAGGTCACATAAATTATTTGTTAGTTTTTGGAATAATAATTGTGCTGCTGTACTAACACTTGTAAAACCCACTACTAATTTAGAAATTTAGTTTATCCTTAAGGGAAAACATCAACTGTTTCCCCATGTAATCTCTTCACATCTTCCTTTTATTATCCTTGTAATCTCTCTATGTTATTCCCTTAAATAGACCTCCATATCGTTAGTCCTTAGTTCCGTTTCTCATAGCTTAATTAATAAAAATTTTATAGAAGATTTTTGAAAGAAATTCTAAGATTCTATAAATCAAGAGGAAAAAAATAGTAATGTTTTAGATTGATTAAGAACGTACAAGAGTGTAACTAAACTAATAAAGTCAGACGAACAAATAATTAGATGCATCTCTATTAGCTTGGACTATTTACTGTTGCACAAGCCTGTTTGTACCTTATAAATGTAAGTAAACTGTAATTAATGTAGAGTTTTATTTTTAGATTGTTCGTGTGATACACGAGGTTCGACGGAGGACATATGCTCAAAGGAGACGGGAGAGTGTTTTTGCAAGGAAGGATACGGAGGGGCAAGATGCGACCAGTGCTTGCCAGGCTATTACGGTTTCCCAGACTGTCAGCCATGCAACTGCAGCGATGTTGGCTCCTCCAGCAAGGCCTGTGATGTCTCAGGCAAGTGCCCCTGTCTCTCAAGTTACGGAGGACAGAGGTGCGACAGATGCGTCCCTGGCTATTATAACTATCCTCAATGTCTCTGTAAGTAGAATAAATCCGTTTTTATCCATAAATTTTATCTGCCATTATTGGTTACAGGTAAATCAGATAAGACAAATATAAGGTTGACATCTGTTGATAATGCTTTTGGGCTATGATAAGTTTCCTTTATTTACAATAATAATGTCTGTGACCTTAGCTTCTCTTCCTACAACATTTATTTGTTTTACTAGTTGTGTTATTATTTATCTTTGTACACTTTATAATGGGGATTTGTTGTACTACTTGGGTCAGTTGGCTGTAGTGGCCTAGATGTCTTAATGTGTGTGGACTGATCTTCTAGCTGATTTTAAGGTTTGACAAACCTTTTTGTCAACATATCTAAGACAAACTTAAACATTCAGGCTTGAGAGGAGGTTTTGGGTTTGTCTAATTTCTTTGAGCCCATCATTTTGCCATCCTAAGTATCTTCCAGAAATTTCATGAGGTTTATAGGCAGAACTTAATTGCACTCTATCACTTCCCTAGTTGTAAAAAAGTTATAGTCAAATTTCTTGCAGAGGGAGCCTTAAAGACTAAATTATTAAAAATCTTATTAGTATGGAATAAAATCCTTGTAAGATGGATTCCTGAGAATGTAAGATGGATTCCTGAGAATGGATAACTTTCTAGGAGTAGAATTTTCTGCTAGGATTATCCCCCCCCCCCCCCCCCCACTTACTATCTAAGGTTTTTTTTGTTATTTTCACTCCTTTCTACACCATCAAAAGAAAGACCATACCACTCTTAGCAATTCTAGCATCTAAAGTTTCCCAGATTTAGTTAAGGAAGTGGACATATAGCTATTACACATGTATGTGACTGACATCTTGAATTTTAAAATTCAGACTGAAAAATCCTTTCATTGAAAAAGTTTATGTCATGAGATATGACTTATTTCCAATTTGTCCAAATATCTGAGAGTTAGGTTTAATGCCTAAAAAAAAAAAAAAAATAACAGAGTTTGTGATTGAATACAAATGGAAAACATTTAATTATTATTATTTATTTTTATTTTTTATTATTATTCTCATCCAATATAAATATAAGTATGTAAAATAACCAAGCTTTGGATGTTTGCAGCATGTCACTGTGACAACCACGGCTCTCAGGGCATCTCTTGCGACGATTCGGGCAAATGCACTTGCAGCCATCTCTACACCGGACACAAGTGTGAAAAATGTGAAGAAGGAAGATTCAACTTCCCCATGTGTGAAGGTACCTACCATTTGTTTCACAGCTACTCTAAATTATATTTTTATTTTAATACAAGTTATAACATAATAATATAATTATGGTTTTAAAAACCTTAATCACAATTTAAAAAATGTCCGCCAGTAAGTGTGGTATGTAGCTACCTCCTCAAGGAGTTTACTGCTTTGGAGTCACAGGATTTACACTTTACAGTAAAAAAAGCAACGCCATAGTCACAAGATATGAGGTGTAGCTAAGAAATAGTGATGTGTTGTGTAGAACTTGCAAAAAACACAAAATATAATCTGTATACTCACCTTTTACTTAAGCCCCATTTTTTTACTCTCACCTACAAATAACCAAAGCTTAGGTAATAAAATTTTACTGTAAATGTTTAGAATGTTCGTGCCATCCAGCGGGTATAGTAGAAAACTTCCCTGGTTGTGGCAATCTCTCAACTATCGGTCAGCTTTGTCAATGTAAGCCCAGAGTGGAGGGAAGGACTTGTGACCAGTGTCGACCCCTATTCTGGAACCTTGCCATGTCCAACCCCCATGGCTGCCAAGGTAACCATATTAAATTTTATCTTTATACTTTTTGTATTGAAAAGGTTAATTATATTTATTATCAGCTAACTGTGGTTTGCAATTTGTGGTTTAGAGTGCGACTGTTACGAGGCTGGTATCCTCGGAGGTATCAACGAGTGCAACACAGTGAGTGGTCAGTGTATGTGCAAACCTTTCACCAAGTCAAGGCGTTGTGACTCTTGCATTGACGGAATGTTTGACCAACAAGAAAACAACCTCTTCGGATGCACAGGTATTCTTGAGAAATTAACCTATTATTATTATTGCAATAAAGGGCCTTTATTGCAAAAGAAATTAAATGGAGGGGAATTTATTTGTTTTCAGATTGTGGGTGTGACGTAGGTGGGTCTGAGAATGAAGCTTGTGACAAAGTGACCGGTCAGTGCAGATGCCGCCCACGAGTTGCCGGCAGGACTTGCTCAGAGCCTCGCAAAGCACACTACTACCCTACACTTTACCAATTCAAATACGAAGCTGAAAATGGCACAACTCCCGATAAAAAAAGGGTCAGATTCGGATCTTCAGAAGACATCTTCCCAGGTTATTCATGGAAAGGATTCGTAGTTTTCTCTAAAATTCAGGTGAATATGGCATGTCAATATGTGTTGTGGCCTTGCAAAATCCTATTGCTTATACTAATGTTATTACCACTAGTAACATTTTACTTAAAGGAATAATTTCAACACCTTATTGGGGAAAAGTCAATTTATCTGAGAATTGTGTTGGGACACTTTTCGCCCTATTAGGATAATAAAACCAGGAAGCTGGTTTTGGTTTGGATCTGGGCTACACATCATTCTAATACTAGGTATATCCACAAAGTAAGTTCCGTTTCTATTTTTATTTGCGGCAGCGCTGCTATCGCAGTTCTGAGCATGCGCGGCAGTTACTCTGACTCAAGGAGAAGAAATGTACGCCATTTTCAGATCGCTGCTGCTGACGTGTTCTTTGAAGTGCTTCTTTATGTCAGCCTTAATTGAAAATGCCGCCGCTTGTGCGCACGGCTTTGCTTAAGCTTCTTTTCAATTGCATGAACCAGTTCATCAGTAACCAAAGATGGGCGTCCACTTCGTTCTTCATCGTGCACTTGATCAAGTCCCTCATTGAACATTCTGACCCATCTTCTAACCATTGAATCACTCATAGCATTTTGTCCGTAAACCTCGCAGGTTTGCCGATAAATTTCACTTGGTTTAACTTTCTTTGCATATAGATAAACGGCGGCATTTTCAATTAAGGCTGACATAAAGAAGCACTACAAAGAACACGTTGGCAGCAGCGATCTGAAAATGGCGTACATTTCTTCTCCTTGAGTCAGAGTAACTGCCGCGCATGCTGAGAACTGCGATTACAGTGCTGCTGCGGATAAAAATAGAAATGGAACTTACTTTGTGGATATACCTCGTATTCAACTTTAATAAGTTATCCTCAGCTTGTTGCACTTGCATCAATTAAAAACATTGAAAAAATAATAAAATCAATTAATTTTTTTATATTATGAAAAACTAGAGCTAGATTAAAATATAATCTTTAAGTCTCGCGTAAAACATTGTAAGATCATTGGTTTAGCCAAGTCTCCCCTGTCCAAATAAGATCTACTAGGTCTAATATACCAATTACAAGTAAGGGATGTTGTTTGATTGTTCCCCCTCTCTATTCTCTGACCCTCACAAACTCAAACTTTTCTTTCCCAAATCACTCTACACTTTTAAATCTAAAAACATTTTCTGACTTGACAATTACTCAGCCCAGTATTGTATACAACTTTATATCCTTATGCTGCATAATTTTGTACTTTTAACACTATACATAAAATGCGGAATCGGAACTAATAAAAAAATTTAAGTCCTCTGTCCAGGCGACAAAATGCGGAATCCGGTAGCTCATATATTTAAACTCAAAGTATTAAATTTAAATTCTATTAAATTAAATAAATTTTCTCAGGTCGACCAGCTAAGTGGTCCAAAGAAATACGCTGTAATTTCAAGAATAAATTATTTTTAATAATTAATTTTTTTTTTTTTTTAATTGGACTAATACAAAAAAAAAACAGTTTATAATTACATTCATTAGATATCTGGCGAGCATTAGGCTTTTAATATAAAAATCTCATAAAAGATGGTCTAACTGACCCATATGATTTCTTGTTAAGATTATAACAATCCAAGTTAAAAATATAAAAAAAAATTAATAAATAGAACCTTTTTTTATAATTTACAATTATGTCAAATATATATATTTAATAAAGACTTAATATCAATTATGTGGCTTTTACAGTGTCGAATATTTAACCTTCTACTGAACGCTTAAACTAAAAAATGTGCTTCTACATAAATGCACTTTCTTTTTTTTATAAGAGAAACGCTGAATTTAAAATCAGTAAATTTTTTACATAAATGTATAAATTAATTAATTACTTTAATTAATTTCAAATATGAAATATCATATTTAATTAACTTATCGTTAAGCGATATAACAAATTGACTGTTCAACCTTTTAGGTTAAGTCCAAACTCCATAAAGAGTGACTCTTAAAATTTTATAAGTTATACTGTAGAAAAATGTAATAAAATGATTATCCAAAAATGGTGAAGATTTTCATGAAGATTATCATGAGACGTATAATTAGATGATACTGAAGAAGTTAGCAAATTCAGGAACGGCAGCAATGGCCCTTTAAAAATTACCAAAAAAATTAGCCATGTGCCAAACTACTCAACTTTTAAACTACAGAAATTAAATCAAATATTTTTTTTTATGAAAGTAATTATTACTTACATTTAGTCAAATTACAGTTGGCCTTCCAAATAATGGTGAAGAAGAAAGTTACAAAAGATGATATTAATTGACCACATCGGCCTCAAAGAGTTAACAACTCACATAGCTTAAGCTATAATAAAAAAAAAGAATTTTACGTCGCTGACGGACCCATAGCCTACATCCGTCGTTCTCAGGAACTGGCATATGAATGGCTTCCCCACTCTTGCCTACCTCTATACCAATTTCTACTTCGTACTATCTAGCCAATGCTAATTAGATTAACTTATTTAATTAAAAATTAAAAAATAATTTTTTATCAATTTTACGTCAGTAAATCTTTTTTTATTTAAGATTTGAGCTAGTAATAATTAAATTGATCTTTTACATTTTTATAATTAAATTACATTAATAAATCAAATTATACTAATTGGATTAATTTGGTAGCAACGTAATGTTGCGCAATATCTATGTTTTCTTAAATCCATCAACAAGCATCCTGAGTGCTGCATGACTGGTTTATGCAAAGCATCACCAAATCAAAATTCAAAACTCTTCACATTTAAATATAAAATTATTAATTAATTTTAACTAGACTCATTTTTAATTACATACATTATTAATTCTTTAAATAAAATTCATATATATATATATGTAAGTATCGCCAGATACCACAACACTGTCTAATGATTGTTTATGATTTCAGAGTGATTTGATTCACGAAGTGGAGGTTCTCACCCAAACCATCTACCACATGATACTGAGGTTTATCAACCCCAACGATGACAATGTGAAACTGGATATCTCAGTCAGCCAACCGGACGGAGATCAGATCCCACAGGTCAGATTGATTTGATTGTAGAGCTTCCAGCACCAATAGTTATGACTGTTACTTGCTTGTAACTATTTATAGTTTAGCTAATATAAGTTAAAATAAATTCTTTTTAGAGCCACCCTAACATCATTAAAAAAAAAAAAGTCCTAACAGATGACATTTCAAAGCTTGACCACTTTATTCTTACTTGTTTATGTCACTTCCTGTTCTTTCCCTCGAATAAGAATTCATCTCCTTCAAAAGGTAAAAACATTAGTTTGTTGTCAATCCACTCAGTGGTTTTGACCATTGAATAATTAATAGTCATCATAAATTCACTAGTTTGAATACATCAGTAACTTTGTGGAGCAACAGCCTGTGGAGGGCCTAGCTCTACCAAAGGGCTTATACAAATATATTATACTAGCCTTCACCTGGACTCATGCTAGGTATTAGTGGCTATGTTTCCTGTTATCTTGTAGGCCTAGCAATTAAATGTTATGCCTAAATGGTTTTGTTTCCAAAGCCTTCTAGGAAAGTCATTGAACAATCATCAACCATTGGTGCATTCATTTAATTACCAAACACAAAAAACTGCTAGTCTCTAGGTGGTCTAGAAGTACCCAAACATTTTGATTAGTGAGTCTGTGGGATTTGGTGTGGGGTGGTCAACCTATTTTTTTTAGGTTATTATTTTATACATTTTTGTTTATAAAATTGTTAATAACTTTGGTTCTACTCAATATTTTTCAATGAAACCAAGCCTACATAATGCACAACATGTTTGCACTCACCTCTGAAAAAAAAAATCAATTTTGTTTAGCCAGTTTTGCACCTATAAAGTCGGACTGGAGGTGACAGACACACGTACATAATGAAGAAAGTTGAGGCCGAATTCGGTTTTTGGAATGTATGAAATGAAAAAGTATCAAAAAAATTTCAATTGTGACCAATGTACAGACAAAAATTTTAATTTTTTATATATAGATGTAATGGATGACCCGGGGTTTGTGTGTCACTCCATCATCTATAACCGATCTATGGTCACCATTCCAATGCTGATTAACATATTGATAGGTGAGCCAACTGCTTTCCTTTACGAGCTACCTACTATTTGTTTGTAATGTTTAAGGTATTTGAAGTTATTGTGAAGCCGACGCCAAGGAACCAACCCCAGTTTGTAATCCTTCCAGCCAAAGGTAGTTCGATCCCGGCCCCTCTGGTTCTGGACCCAGGGCAGTGGAACGTTCATATTCACAACGAGAGACCTCTCTTCCTGGTATGTTAATATATTTCAACCTTGCATAGAATGGTTATACTGCTTTATATAACTTTATGGTAAAGTTGATGCATTGTGACGTTTGCAGGATTACTTTGTGCTTCTCCCGGCGGCGTATTACGAAGGCAACATACTTGTTGACAGAGTGGTGACCCCATGCAACGTGAGCCACACATCATTATGCAAACACTTCAAGTACCCGAGTGTTTCTCATCTGCCTCAAGCCCACACTAAACTGGGATTCGTATTCGAGCGTGGCTCAAGGCAACCTCTATTGGAATTCATATCAGAAGAAGTAAGACCTACTGCACAATCGATACTTGTAGTAACTATTTGAAAAAACTTGTTATTCAAATGTTTATCAAAATCACGTATTTTTACAGCACTTGAACAAACTAGGCAGAGATAGAGGAATAAAAACACCGATGTCTGATAAAATCGCGGTTTTGTCTGACATTCAACCTGAAATGACCCTGGAGCTTCCGGTGAAACAAGAGGGAAGCCACGTTCTCCTTATCAGCTATATTACTACTGAAACAAACCCCCAGCCCTTAGACGTCAAACTCCAAGCCAGAGTATCTATAGACACAACTCAAAATGGCAGAACTAAGTTGCCGTCCTGCCCTTACACCTGGCTATGCAGGTACATTTCTTTAATCTAAGGGGAAACATTAACTGAACAATTTATTTAACTGCAGTATCATTAAACCTCTTCTTATAAGTCTTACTGAAAAATGTTTGGGTATTTCTAGACCACGTAGAGACTAGCAGTTTTTTTGCGTTCGGTCGGAATTGGCTCAAACCGACTGGTAAAATCCGAAAAGTTAAAAAAAAAATGTTTTTTTAAATTATTATTTTAATTAATCTATTTTAATTTGATTTTGGCAGACAAGTGGTATTGGATTCAGATGGAAGAGTCGCACATTTTGATTTTGACCCCACTTTTGTCAGCAGTGTAACAATTCAAGTAAGTTGTAACTTTTTTTTGTATGCATTTGCAGTAATTATTGCTCCTAAATATATTATAACTGAGAATATGTTTTAGTCTAATAACAATGCGCCAACGGGTATCGAATCTGTAATAGCAGTCCCCTCTCAAGATTGGTCAGTTGATTACATAACACCCAAGCCGGTGTGTGTCTCACAGGAAGGTCATTGCATGGAAACCAAATTCTTCACACCATTAGATTTCAAAAAGGTAATTATATATTATTATACTTGTTAGACTGTGAGACCACATTAACCACCGAGACTAAATCTGTGATTGGTGATTTTTAGGTTGAGTTTGAGAGTGGAAGTGATGCCAAGTTATCAGCCACAACGCCTCCTGAGGCCATGGATAAGACTGCTGGCTTCGTGTATCTAGACAAAGAGCAACCACAAGTCACAATAAAAGGAAAGGTGCCACAGCCGGGGGAGTATGTTTTCATCGTTCACTATTACCAACCCGACTACTCAGGTACAACACAGCCCAAGCCATTTTAGCTTGCTATAAGCTTACTTTTTTACTATGAGGTCAAACATTATTAGTGTTTATTTATTTATGGTGTTGATGGTGTATGAATCTGGAACAGGTTGAGAGATTTTAAGATCCAGTAGATATCCACTGCAATCTCTTCTTCAATAGATGATAACGACAACTTATTTTTCAATTCCTCAGTTAAACCCATAGGGTACTAGGGGGGCCTGAGTGGCTCGGAGGCTAGAGTGCTTGCCGTGCAATAACGCAAGTTAAGCAGCATCGAGCCGGGTCAGAAGGTGACCACAGCTCTGGGTTTGATTCCCGGACCAGGCCCCCCTCTCAATGTCCACCCAGCATTGTTTAAACAAATGGGAAGCTCCTCGAAAAAGTGGCGCCACCAGGTTTCGGCCTGGAAACTATGATGATGACACTCCTGGTTGTATTACAACCAGGAGTTGTATTACACCATGATGATGACACTCCTGGTTGTATTACAACCAGGAGTTGTATTACACCATGATGATGACACTCCTGGTTGTATTATAACCAGGAGGGGAGTCATGGTTAACGACCATATCTTCACACGAGTGTGAAGATTTCGGTCCCTAACCCGGGTTTGTTCAATGGGCCCACCTAAGTGGCCTGCGTCTTCAGGTGTAAAAGCCCCCCGGAAAAAAAAAAAAAAATTCCATAGGGTAATGTGCACCTTAGATTCAACAACACCTTGTTACTTGCCACCATTTCAACAAGCACAGCTTGTTACTTGTCCACCCAGCATTGATTAAACAAATGGGAAGCTCCTCGAAAGAGTGGGGCCTCCAGGTTTGGGCCTGGAAACCATGATGATGACACTCCTGGTTGTATTACAACCAGAAGGGGAGTCATGGTTAACGACCGTATCTTCACAAGGGTGTGAAGATTTTGGTCCCTAACCCGGGTTTGTTCGATGGGCCCACTTAAGTGGCCTGAGTCTTCAGGTGTTAAAGCCCCCCGGAAAAAAAAAAAAATAATAAAAAATAAAGTGCTGATGGAGTACTGAGAAAAATTGTTTTGTATCTTCCTGGCTGTATGGTTTTGAATTTTATGCCTTTTAAAATTGTGTTTAGTTTATTGTTCTAGCTCAAATAGAAAAAAATAATATGATCATTTTTCTGGGAAAGTTGTGATTTGTTTGAAAAATGTTAAAGTGCTCAGTGTGAGTATCTTTTAAATTAAAAATCAATCAGTATACACTGGGTTTATGAGAAATTAAAAAAAGGCTTTTTTTTATTATTGGATTGATAATCCTTGTGAAAACTGGAATTATTAAAATTTAAAAAGTGTGCATTTGGAATAAGTATGGTGTTTATTTGCAGAGTATACAATGGATGCAGTAGTGGAGGATAATGATGTCAGCAGGAAGGCAAGTCTGGTAGTGGGGCACTGCCCATCCAACTCTGGGTGCAGAACTACCCTCAACAATATAGATACAACCCAGTTCTTTGAAATCAGTTCCAACTTCAGTCTTAATTTTAAGGTATAGTGATGAGTTTACTTTAATGAGAGTACAGAAAACAGTTTTACGATTAACAGTTTTTAGTGCAAGCCTCGGCTCAACCACCATACTCACCCGCTTTTAAAACATTTTGTTTTCTTATCGACCCTTTAACACAAACCTTTATACAAGTATAGTTTACATCACTTTCAGACAGAGCACGTCTGTTTTTTGCACCTTAGTTTTAGATGGACTCACCTGTTGGAATTTCTTTAAGATGCATGATAGTCTGGGAACAAAATCTTGAGTCACACACCTGATAATTCTGTAATGAGTGCCTTGTTTGTTTTAGCAACCTAATCACAGTTCAGTGTGGTTCGACTACCTTTTAATCGTCCCCGCAGCAAAATACAACGAAAGACTTGTTGAAGAAGAGCCGATTGTTAAAAGTAGCTTATTCGTCAACGAGTGTGGAAAAAATTTCTTCTACCTAGACAACAACGCTTCTGGTAAATATTTGTTTTTGCTCCTTATGTTTGTACAACATATATGATACAAGATTATAATTATTTATAAAAGATAATATGTTTTAATCTTAGAGGTGCACAATAATTACCTTCTCAAGAGTAAATTACTGATTGTTGTAGAGTTCTGCAAGAGTTCGGTGTTCAGTGTGACTACGGCATACAACGAGGGAGCACTTCCCTGCAAATGTCGCCCTGAAGGCTCCCAAAGTCTGCAATGTGATCAATTCGGGGGCCAGTGCGACTGTAAACCTCATATCATAGGCCGGAGGTGTGAGGAGTGCAAACCTGGATACTACGGATACCCTGACTGTAGACGTTGCGACTGCCCGGCTCTTTGCGACGAAGTAACAGGTTACTATGTACGAGTATACTGAATAATAAATTACAATTTAAATGGGACATTGAGAAGTAAAATGAAATGTTGTTTATTTGATTCAGGTGAATGCATGTGCCCCCCACGTGTGACTGGTCCAAACTGCGACAGATGTGATAATCTAACATTTGGGTATCATGCTATAGTCGGATGCGAGCCATGTGACTGTAATCCTTGGGGAGTATCTGACAACTTGCAATGCGATCTATTTGAAGGAATCTGCTCGTAAGTTAACAATTTCAATTCTTTGTCACAGATTTATTGTCACATGACAGATAATACTGCATGCAATTCAGCATATTTTTAATAAACTCAAATACCTTAGCTCCTATATTGAGTCAGTCTCAAAATAGCCGAAGAATTCTTATAACTCAAGTTGTGTTTATGGCTCACAGCATTGGCATGTGGGTCATGCAAAGTATTAAGAATAAGATTGGCAAAATTGTGTCTATCTCTATTTTTTGTCTTTCCCTACTTTAGGAGATAACTTAGTTAATGGTTTGCCTTTTTTAAAATATTATTTTTAATAATAATCAATATAACCCTAAAATTTGATAGCATGTTGTTATATTGGTACAGAGTCTATGTGCCAAGTTTCCGCTCAATTGGATGACTAGAAGAGGGTTAATTAGCCCTCCAAATTTTGATGCCACCCACACCTAACAAACAAAATCGAAACTGATAAAAAGGATTTTAAAAAACAAATTTAAAATAAGTATATACTTACTGGGGGCAGATTTCGACATGGTTAGAATCTTTTTTGTCTATTATTATCGAGCATCTTCATTAAATGCAAAAATAATATAAAGTGACAAAATTTTATTAAAATTTAAAATATTGTTCTAAACACACATTTATATTACACCCTCATAATTGCCATGAACTATTTGTTACAGGTGCAAAAGAAATGTTGAAGGCCGAAAATGTGATCATTGTTCTGCTGGATATTTTGGGTTCCCAGACTGTGAGGAATGTGAGTGTGACTTTAGAGGAACCACCGACGAGAAGTGTGATCAAGTAAATTATATTTATTAATTCCAAAATTAATATTTTGATTTATTTCAGGGATTATTTGCTTATCAACTGTTGCTTAAAAATCTAAAAGCAAAACACTTCTTTTTAGGGTTTGAAGAATAATTAAATGGCTATTTTATTTTTTCTTTCCCTACTAATCAAGTTTACTTTAAATGTTGTTTAAATTGTTTTCATTTATTAATCATTTGTATGCTTTATTATTTTAAATAACCCAAACTTACTTCATTGCTTCTATGTGCTAAGATCTGAATGGGTATGTTGGTATTTTCAGGAAACGGCAAACTGCATCTGTAAAAAGAATGTTGACGGTCAGGCTTGTGACGTCTGCAAAGAAGGGACATTTAATATTCAAGCGAAGAATCCTCAGGGCTGTACAAAATGCTTCTGTTTTGGCAAGACCACACAGTGTTCCAGTTCAAGACTTTACCGTACTCTTATAACTGGCATGAACGACTGGGGAATATCCTTGATCAACATGAGCCTCAGCGTCATCCATGTCGATGAAGTTGACGGATGGGCAGAACCAGTGGAAGGTACAGCAGAGGCGGTGGGAGTAGATCTGACAAATGAAGCTTATGACGACAAAATTGTCTACTTGGTTGCACCCCCGCAATACCTGGGAAACAGGTTGACAGCATATGGAGGATATTTGCGCTACTCCCTCTTCTGCACCACTGGACCCATGGGTAAATTACAAGCTTATAAAAAAATATCTTAACTCTTTACTCAGAATTATAATTAAATTTGACTGAACATTTGATTTTCAGGTTCTCCCATTGACGACGCCCCAGGTGTAATATTATTTGGAGCTTCTACTTATTTGCTTCATTTTTCACATGAAGTTCCGTCTATAGCGGCATATTTTAACGCTACCATTGAAATATCAGAAGGAAGTTTTATTTTGCCAAGTGGCTTATCTGTTACCAGAGAAAAGATCATGCAAGTCTTACAAGATTTAAAATACATTTATATCAGAGCCACCTATTGGACAAAAGGAGTCACAACACGGTGAGTTATCTAAGTATTGTTTGAATGTCTGCACATGAGCAAAAGAGAAGAGAAGATTGACTGGCCTATTTAAATTTTACAGTTTAACCGGAGTATCATTGGATTCAGCCAAGGAAACACCGAGCGGGTTAGCTTCGGCAGCGGTGTCAGTGGAACAGTGTCAATGTCCTCAGAACTACGCAGGACTTTCTTGTGAAGAATGCGCTACTGGCTTCTTCAGGGCACAGACAGGACCCTATGGGGGCTTCTGTATACCCTGTCAATGCAACGGTCATGCACAGGACTGCGATAAAGTCACCGGCAAATGTATTGTAAGTCAATAATATTCTTTTGAAGTATTAATTCAAAATAATAATTCCTTGAGGAATATTAATACAAGGTGTCTATTTTACAGGACTGTGATCACAACACCGAAGGTGACCACTGTGAGAAATGTGGCAGTGGATACCACGGAAACGCGACCGTTGGCTTGCCCTATGACTGTCTTATATGTGCCTGCCCTCTCCCTATGGCTTCCAACAAGTAAACCTTTCTTTATTTTTTATTCACAATAATTACACTAGTCCTTTAAAATAAACTCTATTTATAATATTTTTTTTATTTTTCAGTTTTGCAGATTCCTGTGATATGAGTGAAGACAACGAAGAGATTTCTTGCGATTGTAAACCTGGGTATACAGGATACAGATGCCAAGCATGTGCAAATGGATTCTATGGAAATCCAGAAGAAATAGGTAATTATTTCAATTAAGATCATTTGTGAAGAAGAAAGAAAAGTTACTAACTTAAATGTATGTGTGCAGGTGATACGTGTAAGCCATGCAACTGTTCTGGAAACATCAACCCAGATGCTGATGAGTCCTGTGACTCTGTAACCGGTGAATGTAAATCTTGTTTGAACAACGCACACGGGGCTGCATGCGAAATATGTAAACCCTGGTTTTACGGAGACGCCATTAATCTTAAAAACTGCCAAGGTACTTTTTCAAATAGACCATAATAATTGCTATAACTTTGTCCAGTGGCTTATTATTTATATTTGTATGGACATAATTTAATTGTTTAAAGGTTGCGACTGCAGCGAGTGTGGTGCTGTTAGATGCAATCATACTACTGGACTGTGTGATTGTAAAGCTAACATTGTGGGAGAGAAGTGTGACCGATGTGAACTTAACCACTACGGCTTCTCCACTTGTGAAGTAAGTTACTAAGCAGTAACATAGACTGTCTCTACACATTACACATCACTCTTCAGATTAAAACAAAACAAACTTTTAACGTGTGTTTAGGGGTGCTTGGCTTGTGAGTGCGATAAAGCTTCTAACAGCAAACAATGCGAGCCGTTAACTGGGCAGTGTTCCTGTAAACCTGGTGTTGCAGGTAGGAGATGCGACAAATGTGCCCCAGGACACTTTAACTACACAGAAGAAGGCTGCCAAAGTAACTTTGTTTCATTTATTTTGTTTAAATTAGTTCTACTAAATAATCCAAAAAATACCGTTGCGGATCTAGAATCAGAATTTACAACTACTAAAACTTTCCCATCTCTTTTCCAAACTCACATGGAACAAAACTCCAAGAGTAAAAATATGGGAAACCAAAATGTCAAAAATGAGAAATTGATGCTGGAAATCCTTTGGCCTAATTTAAAAATATTATTTACTAATATGGTTTTTTTTTTTTTTTTAATTTAATTTTTAGAATGCAAGTGCAAAGAAATTTATTCGGAGAACGTGGACTGCGATGCAGAGACAGGACAGTGCCAGTGCTTGCCCGGGGTTCTGGGACCCACATGTGACCACTGTCCAGAGTTAACAGTTCTTGACCGTGTGAAGGGGTGTCTTCCCTGCGATACCTGTGTACACACTCTGGTCAACGCCACCAAGCAGCTCAGCCAAACACTTGACCCTTACATCCAGGACTTTAGAGTCAGTTAACTATCCAATCCTAGGCATGCAAGCTCTCATTCCCAGACTAAATTGACTAGAGAGATGTCTACATTGATAGTTGTCATAGATAAATACATTGGCAATTTGTCATAGATATGAATCTTGATAGTAGAAAATCATGTAAATATCAATGTTCTAAAACGTTGATACTTGCAGGTTAATGTTTTAGACAAACAGACCCCATTAGTAGAAATGAAAAAAAGAAAAATAAGAAACCAATAATAATCAAATTCATTTTATTACGCTTTAATTGTTTGATTAATTGAAACTTTAGTCCAGTCTATACTGTTCCGAAGCTCAACAAAGCACTCAGTCCTTAGATTTGGATGAAATCTATTGCATTATCTTTCTTTTAGAGTGAAAATCAAATTCTATTTTTTTTTTTTTTCCTGCCATGAACGACACAGAAAATTTATTGTACCTGTAAAATAATTTTTTGGATTATTTTTAGTTATGGGATTTTTGAGGTAACTTATTACAAATTTAAGGTCAAAACAACAAGAAAACAAAATTAATAAAAATTGCTTATATTACACATGACTTTCTTGATAACTACACATAAATTAAAAACGATACATATATCTGATGAGTTATTTTGGGTTGCTGATTAATTTGAGGTTAAAATATCAAATGATGGAAAATAGCTTTAATTTATATAAGTAAATGATAAAAAATTCATAAAACAGTATCTGCACATGATATATATCTGAACCCATGATATATTTTTTAATTAAGGGGCTTTTATGCACCAAGAGAAAAATAAAGCAAAAAATATTTCATTAAAATCTAAGGGCTGACAATGGCTTTGTTCAAAATTTTGCCAATTTTTTTGGTACTAAAGAATGTTATTTCTGTAATAGTCAAAAAGATGTAACAAGTATAAAGTGAATCAACTCCTCCTCTTTTTTACTTTTTCCCTACTTCCCCTATAGGGATCCAATTTCTCACTAAATCAATCACTTCTTAGCAGACATCATTACTATTTTAGAAATTATTATACTAAATACAATTATTTAATTTTAGCTTTAAAAATTTATTTAATTATCCAACTATTTCTTAAAAATTGATTTATTTGTGTTGTTTGTTTCAGTCTGTAAATTCGACCTTCTATTTGACTCAAAGGTTGAATTACATTGATAACGAGGTGTTGAGTCTCAAAGGAAACGTGACTGCACTTGAACATATGAGGCTCGACATGCAACCCTTTGAAACAGAAATGGAAAAGCTGAAAGGTACCATTACGACCATCAAACGAGGCGTGAGTTCATCTTTTCCCTTAAAATGCCTTAGGGCTTCGTATTAAGATCTGTCTCATTTCCTTTCTTTGTTTATTTCTCTTGTACAATTCCCCCGAATAAATCCCATGTTTTATTGATATTTCATTGTCTTCTGTTTTTACATGCTTTTAAGTAACTTCATATGTTTGTCAGGGACAAATCTTGACACACTTCTTAACTACCTAGAAAGCTGAAATTTACCCAGATTATGTATTTCCAATGACAATATAATTATCAGTCATTAGTTTTATAAATTTCTCATACATTTTGGCGATAAAATTCAAACACAATTGTAAACAAACACGACCTGTCACTGGTAAGTGAGGTTAATTTCAGGTTAAATCATTTAATTTGAAAATAACAAAAATTTGTAGGGAAGAGCCAGCTCAGTTGGAACCCTTCTCCTCCTCCTATCACCTTGGGGCTGGGACTACCCTTAGATGTAATTCAGTCATAGGTCTAAAATTCAGTCATGGCAGACCTAACTGTATACTAGAGTTACCTCTAGCTTGCTCCTCTTCGATGCAGTTCTACTGGACCGAGTTTCCTCTAACAATATTAATTATAATTATATTATATGTCCCTGTACGATTTTATCAACGCAACTATTTTCGATACATCAATAATTACATATTTTTATTATGTTTGCTTGACCATGAGAGACAAATTATTCTATATTTGACCTATTTCAAAATAAGCATTCACTTTGAAAATTGGCTGTGAGACACATTCTGGATGACATTATAATGATAATCAGTCATTAGTTTAACCAAATCATTTTGTTTTAGCCGATAAATCAATAAATTTCCAGATTTATATGGATAAATTTTGGCTTTGAAATTCGAGAAGAAAATTTTATTTTAGAAATTCAACAACCTTTGACCACAGACAGCTTAGTGAGGTTACAGTAGATTACAAGATTTAATGTGATTAAAACAAAGTATAAAATAATAATATATTTAAAATAGAAATAAGAACATGCTTTTATAAAACATGCTCTAAAAAGGAGAAACATACATTTTTAACAGCCACAGCTTCACAGTGTGTGCGTATGACACTAAAGATAAAAGCGTGGGGCGCTATCATCGGTTTTTATAGCTCCCCACGCTTTTATCTTTAGTGACATACCCATAGACTGTGATCGCTCGTAGTACTGTGGCTGTTAAAAAATTATTTTCTCCTTTTTAGTTCATGTTTTATAAAAGCGTGTTCTTATTTGTTTTATTTTAAATATAATAGTATTAATTTTATAAACTATGGAAATATGTGTATGTTAATTGTTGTTTACTAAATAGTTTGACTGCCAAACATTTCAATTCATACTTAAATTTTGTGTGTGCAGACTATGTTTCACAAATCAATTGGTAGATGTAACAAACTAAGTTATTGGTATACCTTATTTTAAAGATTATTTCTTAATCTGAAATTTTTATTGGAAGTAGAAATAATTAATTTAACATAATTAGAGGTAACTAGCACAGATAGCATCACTTAGTCAAGTACTTCATCAATTATAATATGGTGAATTAAGAGTTTAACTATATGGTGTTTTGCAGGTCCAACATGAGTTTGAGAAGGCACAAGGAGCTATAGACGACAACTTGGCTGACCAAGTCAACGAATTAAAAAATATTGTGTCTGACAATGTTGCTTATGCCAAAAATGTGGTTCGTGAGGTTGCTGAAATTGCAGACAGTTTTGAAAGCGGTAAGTAACTTAAATCACAGTTCTCATTTCAACAGGGAACATAAATGGGTAATGATTATGTGTGTCCTTGTTTTCCACCTCCTCTTTCATTAATAGACCTGATTTTTTCTTATTACCAAGAATTTAAAAGTTCAAACAATTAAAACAACTAAGTGCTTTAGAAAGCCAATTCTTTAATTTTAGAGGTAAATTAATCAAAAGACTTGTAATTATTATCAATTGTAATTTTAATTTTTTGAAATAATATATAATATATTTTAGAAATCACGGGATGTAAAACTATCTCTACAATTTCCCAAAAAACATATTGCTTGAATGGAATCAATTAAAATTTCATCTCCTTAATTACTATCAATATAAAACAAAAATATAAATTCTTCTATCAATAGTAGTCTTAAGTTTGAATTGTATAAAAACTAGGCATTGCTTGGCTCTCATTAACATTCAAGCGAGTGCATTTTAATTATTAAAGTTTTAGACTATAGTTGAAACGTTTCAATTTACATTAGTTGACTATACATGATGATTTGTCATAGTAAGATATGATAAATATGAAATATATAAAAGTGGAGTGGGCATGCCTAACTAACCCCACTACATTCTATATCAACCTTTCTGCAGCTCCTTTTCAACTATTATTAAAAATGTATCATTTCACTTCTCAAAAGCTTTTGTTTGTATCAATTTGAAATTTTACATGCCTTAGAATTTATATAATGTTTTAATAATATCTTTTATTAAAAATATATTTAGATCCAGCTAGTTAACTTATTAAAACTTATATGTTTTAGGAAAATACGGTCCCAAAAAAGAAGAATTTGAAGAAGCGTTGGCAGAGGCGAAGGAGATTTTGGAACAGTTGAAAAACATGAAGTTAGAATACAGCGCAGACGAGGTGAGAGGGAACCAGCTTGTCAGAGCTAATAAGTGTCTGTCTGACATAGAGACAGTCAAGGACAGGCTGGACATGGAAGAGGAAAATGTCCAAGAACTGAGGAAGAAACTAGAGAACTTGGAATCAAGATTGAAACATTTGGACCAACATATTAGTAGCGTTAAACAACAGACGGATGATATCAACAAGCTGAACCAACTCAACAGGTACCATTTAAAACAAAATATTTATATCTTTAACATTAAAATTGGTTTAATCTAGCATGATAGCCTCTTAAAGTAAAAATATAATAAAATGTTAAATTTAATAGAGCTTCTTAAATTGCATGTTTTTAAACACAATGAGAAGAATAATACTAAACTTGGAATATCTATAACATTGATACGAGCAATATTAAATATTCAGACATCAGAAAGTGTTGGGTGGAACAGAGAGGGAGGCTGATAGATGGTAGTGGAGTAGGAGTGCCTAGCTAACCATCCTATATTCTTTGCCAACCCCATCCCCATCACTTACAGCTATTATTATAAATGTATTATTTCATTCAAAAAATGCATCTTGTATCAAGCTGGAATTTCCCTTACTTGTGTTAAAAGTACTCAAGATGTTATTATTAAAATTGATACAGTAGAATTTAATATATTTTAAATGTTTCAATCCAATTTTAATAAATTAAATTAAAATGAATGAAATTTTAAACCTGTGAATGTTGTGATTTTCTTTGCAGAAATGCTAAAGTGGATGAAAAATTCAAAGAGCTGAAAGAGAAGGAGGAGTTGTCAAATATGATGCAAATGGAAGCTGAAAACTACATTAACAGCACCACAACACTCCTCTCCGCTACAGGCTCCCTAAAACAAAAAGTCCAAAGTCAGTATTGTCAATATGCATGTCTCTTAAGCCTAGTTTAAACTTGGTAATAGAATTTAAGGTAAAAGAGTAAAACTAACAGATAATCTAAACTTAATCTAATTTAGAGACTAACAGATTCCGCAGGAAAACTACTAATTAAAAGTAAAGAACGATGATATAGCTTCCGTTACCTTTGGTAACTCGGAAGCAATAATTTCAAAACTAAATATTAACTATTTCAAACTACAATTAGCTAAACATAGCCTACCAGTTCCTTAAAAGTAATATTATCTTAAACACCTGATTGCAAAAAGTCTTAAAAACTAAATTAATAGCACCAATGGCCCAAGCTACCTAGGTCCCTCTACCTTTTATGGGTGCAGGGTGGGATAAAAAAAAAAAAAGGTTCTGTAGTAAGATCACCTTTCTGTTATTTCAGATATAACAACGTATATTAGAGAAAATCTGAAGAAGAACATGACGGAACGCTTTTCCAAATACGAAGATCTGGCCGAGCTTTGGGATTTGGTAGAAAAATCTCGTGAAAAAGCTGATCAAATGTGTAGGGATGTAAGTTACCCGTAATTATTTTTATTTTTATAACATTAATTTACAAATTTGACTACAAATATTGGCAACTTGATACCGACAGTTAGGCTCTCCTAATTTGATATGAGTTTGTATCTTGTTGTTTTCAGGTGGAATCAGACATCATAGAAGCTGGGAACTACAACAGTTCTGCTGTCTCAGCCTACAAGGACATCATCCAGACCATCAGAGATGCTCTCATGGCAGCTAACGGATCTGTGGTGTCTGCAGAAAAGGCCGAAGAATTGGTAACATAAAATAATTTATGTTACATAGAATGTTTGGTAGCATTTCGATAACAACTATATTTAATATGAATCTTCTACATCCTCAAGGGATAACACACAAAACTAAGCAAAGATAAATCATTCCAAGATCTAAAATCTTAATTATTAATATTAATAAAAACTTGATTAAAAAATGGTGAACTTATTTAAATCAGAATTATACATTACGAGTATACATTTTTCCCCTGCATTAAAAAGTGCAAAATAATAAGTATTTCCCGACTATTTAGGACTTCTTCTAAGCTCTTAATTATTTTTGAGCCTATTGTTTTTTTGTTTTTTTTTATCATGCTTTCTAAAAGTGTTCTGTTTTTTAGACGGAGGGTGTGGGCGCCAAGGCAGCCGAACTTTCCAACACTGTCAACATTCAGTACAACGAAGGAAGAAAAGTTGTCTTAGACCTTGATGACTTGGAGAAGGATCTTAATAAGCAACGAGACAAAGTAGCAAACCTGGAGTCCAACAATCATCAATCCAAGCAAGACATCAACGACATTAAAAGGTAATCCAATTATTCATTCTTCTCTTAAATATTTGCCCTTCCTGACTAATACACTTCAATTCCGGCTTTCCCAAATTAAAAAAGTTAAAATTTGAACATTATAAAGAATAAAATTAATTTGTTGCCTTTATTTATTAATAACTTTATATATGTTGATAAAATGTGTGGAAAATAGCAGAATTGTCTCAAGAGGTTTAGTGACTCATTAGAAAATTATACGACTGTGCTTGCAGCTCTTTTAGTCACTTTATCCGTGCGTTGCTTACTTTCAGGTGCCCGAGATTTAAAAAATTTAACTGATTAGCTTAAATAGTTTGTAAATTTTTGGAAATCCACTACCTCCCTAAAAAAAACAAAAAAACTGAGAAATATGGAAAGAAAAAAAATTCCAGTAGACATGGGTGAGGGAAAGACCTAGCATCAGCATGTTTTGTCTGACATTCTTTTTCCTCATGTAACAAGGCCTTGAAAGAGGACCTTTAGAGCATGATTTCATAGTCTCGATATTAAAATGCGATGAATGTTTGTTTAGTCGGTTAGAGAAGACAGATGTTGATGCACCAGCACCAGACGTTGAAATAGACGATTCGACCAACGAAGTAGCCATGAAAATTGTGGACAAGATTGACAACATAGTAAATGAACTGCCTAAAAAACTGAGTGACTCGAAAGAATTGGACAAGGCCAGAAAGGAAACCAAGGACAAACACGACCTGGCACTCAAACAATGTAAGTAAATCTTTCCTTACAACCATATTTACTTTTCCTTCTTCTAAAGACTTAGTACTATCTATTGTAGCCAAATGTTTTAGAAAAATAATTTACTACTTTGCAAAGATCTGCCTACCTGAGCAGAGATCTGTAGCAATAAATCAACCCTTTAACCCACTTTCACCTAGGAAATTGAGGTGCCAACCTCAATTTCCATAGGAATTTCAATAGGGAAATTGAGGTTGGCGCAAAGCACTCAAATCAAGGATTCTTCTTTAAAACCCTCCGCCTACCTTGAAATTTTGTATTTTTCCAATCCATATTTTGCCTAGTGTGCTGTTAAAAATAGTTAAAACTAAAAATGTAAGCAGTGTTTTCTGTGCCATAAAATAGATTTCAAACATCGAAAAATACCTCTGTGAATATTGTTATATTAGTATGAAATTAAATTTAATCGTGAATTGTTTGTTTTTTGTTATTTTTATTATTCTTATTTCTTATAAAAATTACCTAAATGTCTCAAAAGATGAATAAAAGTAAAATAAAAAATTTTTTACTTGCATAATTTATCAATTTTGTAAGAATATTCCCTAACGAAATTATTTAATATCTTCAACAATTAAAAATAAAAAGGAAAATAATGCAATATATCAAAGTAAGCGGAGGGTTTTAAAATGTTGTATTCTTACTCAGTTTTTCTTTCTGAACAACTTTTTTAAATAACATTTTGTCGTATCACCTATAGAAAAAGCACTTTACAAATGAGAAAAATAACATTTTTGTAAATTTCCAAGACATTCTGGATTTTTCGAAACTAATATTCTGACATAAATTAGTTTCCATCCATGCAGGGATGAACCCTGGAAGATGAAATTTCAATTAAAAATTTTTTTAGACCTTTTCACCTATTCATGCGTCGATCTGGGGAAACACTGTATATAAAATAAAGTATGGGATGGTGCAAAAATTAAATTTTGAGATTTTAATGGATTTACATGCTGTAAGGTCCCCTGAGTCTAAAAATATTTTAAAATCGTTATCTATAAAATTGACATCTATGCTGACGTGTGGAGCCTAACCTATTATTGAGCCGATTTTGATAAAATTTTATACACATATTCAGAAAATCATACCTCAAGGTCAAATCGATTAATGAATGTTAGCTCTAAATTTGGGGTTCCTGCTCCTCAAAAACTAAAAAAAAATAGTAGCAAATTAATATTATTGGATTACCAATTATATTTTTATTTCCAATTACATAATTACCAATTTATATTATTTGTTGGAACAATTTTTTTGAACTTTTTTTTGGTTTAAGGGGCCTTAAAACGTGAAAATCCATTGAAATCTTGGGCCATCACAATACTTCCTCTTTAAATATGTTACATATATGAACGGCATGAACCATCCTAAAATTAATCGGGTACTAACTATATTTGTTTTTAACGGGTTAAATAGGGGAGAGTTAAAGTTGTGGAACTAATGGCTTTAAGCAATTGTCAAATTTTGGAAAGAGCTACTGTTTTGAAAAGGCCAGCTCCATCTCATCCCACTCTAACTAACTTCTAAACCTTAATATTTTCAATTATTATTCAATAAATTGTATTTTCAGTGGAACAAGCGATGAACGTAACTGACAACAACGAGCTCAAGAATCAAGTGGAAGAGCTGAAAGAAAGATCAGACAAGATCAATGATAGGAGCGATCACGTCAGCAATGATTTGGCCAAACTCAGGAAGCAGATACAGAGTCTAAGAGAACTAGTTAACACGTACATAATTTTTTTTTTTCTTTAACTAGGGGCCTCAACCCAAATTGAGCTCAAAAGTGGGCAAACCAAAGAAATAGACCACGCAGGTAGGTGGGTTCTATTGATTAAACCTAGGGAGTTTACCACTTGACATAATCATCAGGGTGAAACATGCTCTCCCTGGGATTCCAACCATATCCAGGGATATGATAATGACCCCTTTCAGGGGAGAGTCAGCGAGGCTTCCCTAATTTAAATAATATTATAATAATAAATATATTTTTTTTACACCATTAAAATTACCTTCAGTAGTTACATAACAATAATACATAAATTAATGGTGAGGGCTCTCAATAGGAGTCAAATCACCTAGAGCGAGGGCCTGTTTCTAATAAGTTGCCCCCTCTCTATTCTCTGCCCCTCGCAAACTCAAGCATTTTCTTTCCTAAATCACTGTACGTTTCAATTTAAAATCATTTTTTGACTTAGCAATTATGAAGCACTAGGATAAAAAGTTTTCTATGATACTGCATAACATATTATTTCTAAAGAAAAAATATTATTATAAACCATAGGAAAAATATATATTATATAACAGCAAACTGTTTAACTTCTTTGTGCTGTATAATTGCCAAGTCAGAAAATGTTTTTAATTTTAATGTGTTGTGATTTGGTAAAGAAAATGTTTGAGTTTGTGGTGGATAGAGAATAGAGAGGAAATAGATACATTATCTGTATAAATAAAATAAAGTTTTGTCTGTGTGTGTGTGTGTATGTCGCCACCAGTCCGATTTTATAGGTGCAAAACTGGTTAAACGAAATTGATTAAATGTACAACAAGCGCAAACATGTGCAAATTATCAATTTAGCTTGTTGATCATGTTGTAGGCTTGGTTTCATCAAAAAATATTGAGTAGAACCAAAGTTATTATCAATTTTATATATATAAAAAATAAAAAAAATCTGAGAAATTAGGTTGGCTAAATATATTGTGACAACCCACTGATTCACTAATCAAAATGTTTGGGTACTTCTAGAACACCTAAAGCCTCAGCCTGGTTTTTTGTTAGAAATTGGTCCAAATCGAGTGGAAAAATCAGATTTTTTAAAATTTATTTACCCCCCTTAAAAAAATTAAAGATGGGCGCAACTTTAAAGTTTTTTTGGGGGAATACTATATCAAAAAGCAGATTGTACCTTGGGAAACTGATTTTAAAAGATTGGGTCTATGACTTTTTTTCAGTTCTACCTTAAACAGAGCTAAATTTTGAGCTCTTATGGCATCCGCGATTGTTGACGGATTTAATTTTTGATTGGGGCGCTTCAATCTCAGACTAATGCTCTTTAAATCGAGCATTTATTATTTTATTAATTGGCCATTTTTGCTGATAACCAGTTGTATTTATACTTAACAAACAAATGTAAATATCTTCGTATTTACTTTTTAACAAATGTTTAATCATTTTTTACATCAAAGGAAACATATTTTTAAAACTAATATTTTCCATCACTTGCTTCTAGTCACCTAGGATGAGACAATCCAAATTATTTATAAATGGGCCCTCTTCAAGACTCACTAAAAGCATATTGAGTCTAAATAAGAAATCTTGCTGGGGGCAAGATGGGGAAGAGAGGGTTTTTAACAGGTCACTGCCGATTAAAAAGGCACTTTCACCTACTTGGATTGGCTAACAAACCAGTCTGTAGGCTGTGCAGGGAGGATGAAGAAACTCCTTTACATCTTATTAGCCGCTGCCCCAGGCTGCTAAATTATAGATGGCTGATCTTCGGTGAGGCAAGTGTTCCTGCTAGGGAGCTGAGAAAAATAACCATCAACAAGATGATAACATTTTGCCAAGGCATCAGAATGTTGAAGGAATAGAGGGAAAACCTTCTACAACCTGGGTTTGTTCAAAGGACCCCATCTGGTGGTCTATGTCTCTGGGATTTAAATTTCCTCCCGGTTTTGAATAAAATTTATATCCTTGTCAAATTTTAAGTCATTCTTCTTAAAAAAATGTATGCATGTACAATTTTAGAAACAAAATAAATATACCTTATGCTTTAATTTAAAATGGCCTGCTAGATTGATTAATTTTAAATTGGTATAGATTTTGCTCAAGATTATTGTTTGACTGTGTGCAGGAATAAAGTCGGAGTAAGATTCTACAGGAACTCTACCCTTGAGCTAAGAAAGCCTGAGAACATGGCTATGGACGAGATCAACAACTATATCTCCCTTTACTTCAAGACAGAGGAACCCAATGGGCTACTAATTTTTCTTGGTAACGAAGCCGGCTCAAGCAAGAGATCTCGCAGACATCTCCCTACGGTACAGCTATCTACTCCAACAGTTTTATATCAGAAAAAACATTGGTTCTTTTTTTCCTAAACAGTTTAACAAGGACTTAGCAGTTGAATGTTCAACTAATAAACATATATTCAATGTGTTTCAAATGATTTTTTTTAGTAAATTCTTTAGTTAAATGTACAAATTAAAATACATGTAATAAATAAGCATATGCTGAGATAGCTCTTATTGGCTGTCTCCCTTAAAATATTAGCCGGGGAGTGTTGAATTTAATCCGAGGACGGCAAAGTGTAATAAATAAATAAAACATATTCGGTAAGAATAAATCTTTTAAAAATGTTTTACAGTGTGAATAACATTTTGTGGTCTTTCTATTTGCAGGACGAGTTCATCTCATTGGAAGTAGAGAATGGATTTGCCAAGCTTACGGTAGATTTAGGGACGGGAGCTAAGAGTATTGTGGTCACTGACAGAAGAGTGGACGATGGCACCTGGTACCGAGCCAGCGTCGACAGGTAATCTCTCTACCGATCATAACATTACCTTAGTAACATCATGAGACATGAGACACTTATAAACACACACACACACTTGGTGGTTACTTTTTGGTTATATTTTAATAAATGTAACCTAATAATGTAAACCAATTCAATACTTTTCTGCCTTCGTCGGAACTATGCATTTGGTCTGCATGACATCGGTGTTATTGCCCCATTTTATTCACAAAGTTTGCTTGAATGGATCTCTTAATTATTTATCCTTCCCTCTTCAACCTTACAGATTCATCAATTTCAAATGCCTTCTCTTTTACTTTTCTATTGTGATAGTTTTTCTGTTTCTCTAGTGAAACCTCTATATCTCTATTTACATCTATCTTTAACAGTGTTAACCTTTCTTATCTTCTGTCAAACATTTACTCAGCTGGTGCTTGTCCTAAATCTTTTGCAGTGTAATTCTGTAAGTATGCTAAAACTTTGCCAGCTTACTTTTGCTTACCCTTAGAACCAGAATACTTTTGAGTTATTCTTCTTCGCTCAGCTCTTTCTGCCATGCCATTTATGAGAATGACTTTATCTGTATTCCAAGATTACAGGATTCTAGTAAAATTGGTAGGGTAAAATATTTTTTTATCTTGTTCACCATAATCACAATCTTCTTTAGACCAATGCCATCTAACATTTTACTTAATGATCTGTGTAAGGGTTTTGGTTTAATTAGATCTAGGTGTAGGTTTTGAGTGTTTATAGTGACTTTAAAACCACCACAAACCGGTTGGTACCTCCGACAAATCCTCACTACAAGTGAGGCCCATTACAATATCCTTTGAGAGACAATTTTTCACTCCCTTTCTTAAATGGAACTTGTCCAGGCTTGATAACTTTTTGCTTCTTGTTTTTCTCTATTTGCACTACTGCTTTGTGGCCACTGTTTTCTAACCCGAAAAAATACTTTCTGAATCTATTTCTGTACGTATGTGTTTGTCACATGTGGTGTAAACTTAGCATCGAGTCTAATTCAAACAGAGATATGTTGTCTTCCACTACATTTAATTGCAACTCCAGTATATACGCTTTTCCTACTGTATAGGCTACCTAGTTATTTGTTTAACATAACGTAGGCTTTCCACTATTGTTTACTTATTACCACCCCAGGATCAAATCTATGTGTATAAAAATAAAGTTCATTGATCAGAAGGGCAAAATTATTGTTTTTTTTTTTTATTTTATACATAGATTTGACAATAAAAACCAAAACAGGCCTTAACTTTTTTCATGTCTCTTTTCTCTGTAGTATGTAGCCACTAAACTGTGATTTAGAAGGTCTTTTTAGGGTCCGTAGCCAAAGTGAGGATCCTTATACATTCTTGTGCTTGTCTTTCTATGTGTAACGCACCTGTTCTCGGAAAGTACCTAACTCAAAAATTTAAAACTTTGCACTCATGTTATGTGTAATAACCCAATCTCAGGCAAATTATAGGGAAGCCACTAAAATCATCCCTCAAAATCTTGCGTGATGTTTAAGAGGTTGAATTTTTTTATTGGAAATGCATAATACGGGGTGTTAAACAGATTGGTCTAGACACTTCAGTGTAGTTTCACTGGGTTTTGTCAATAAAAATAGATAACAAGGTGTTTGCTTCCCATCATTATAATAAATGGTTCAAAAGTTATAGCCATAACAAACGGCTGCCATCTTGCCTTCTTGATATCAGGTTGACACGTGTTATGCTAAATTTGATTTTTTTTTTTTTTTTTTTTTTTTTTTTTTTTTTTAGGACTGGTAAAATAATAAGCATGAACCTGCAATGGGAAGAAATGCCGAACGGCCAAGACAAGTCTCGATCGATGGAAAAGTTTAAGGAAGCTTTGCTTGAAGGTAACGCAACAATCCTCAACTTGGACCGAATTAAATCTAAACTATACGTTGGGGGCTTCCCTAGCAGCTTTAGGGCACCCATAGGTGTTACCTATAACTCTTTTGATGGCTTAATTGAAGATATAACTCTCGGTGACCAAGCTGTCGGATTATGGAACTACGTCGAGAACGTTAATGCCAGAATGTTCGATTATAGAAGGTATGCATATAACAGATATTTATTACTAATAATTTATGTATTTATTTATTACTTTCTCATATACATAGTATATATAGAGGATTATTACATTTTAAGGTTCCTTGAGTCCAAAAAAGTGTTTTTTTTTTTAAATGTCAGTCTGTCATCAGTAGTCTTTTGTCTATATAGAAGCGCCTGTACAGAATTTCCCAAAACTATACATCTCTTAAATTTGAATTTCGTTGAAATTGATCAATTTTTTACACCAGTTAGCATTTGACAAACTTAGAACAAACATTATAAAACTCACTACTCTCATTGAATTATAAAAAATGGGAGTGATACCCGTATGCAAATGATTACGATAGTAAATTTTGGGCATGTTTGTTTCAGAGATTCTTTAGAAAACAAGACGACCACTACTGGATTCAGATACAATGGAGACGGTTACGTAGAAATAGCTTCCAGAGATTTAAGGTTGAGGGAAAGATCCTCAATTATTCTCCATTTCAAGACATTTGCTGAAGAAGGACTCATGTTCTTGGCAGCAAAAGAAAACACCTACATGTCAGTCGAACTGAGGAGGGGTCAGGTTCTCTTCCAGGTATTTATTGACTCCTAGTGTTCTTCTATTTATAGCCTATATATACATCATTTCCCCCAAGAGCTGTAGTACAATCCCCCCTCACCCTCAAAAAAGACTTACAATCACCTGGAATATTTGAATAATTTTTTTTTTTTTTTTTTTTTTTTTTTTTTCAAAAATAACCAATACCTATATTATAAATTATGCAATTTGATTTTTTAAATTTCAGTTTGACCTTGGAGAAGGTCCGGTAATTTTGGCAACTAACAAAGATAAAGGGTACAACACAGGAAAATGGCATATGCTAGAAGCAGCCAGGGATGGCAAGGTTGGCATTCTTAAAGTCGACCAAATAAAAGCAGGACAGGGCGACGCCCCCGGATCCAACAATAACCTCAGGGTAAACTTACCTCCATCTATCCATAGAACACTACTTAATTTTATGTCACTAGTTTTATTAGTTTAGTCACTTTTATGTCACTATATTTATTTTTACAGTTACTAGTTTATTATAGTTTTCTGAAAAATAATCAGTTTATTTTCAAAGGAAAAACACCACTTTAAATAATGTTAATGAATCATTTGCATTTAAGACGATGAAGAACAATAGCTAATGCTCAAATTTAGAAATTAAATTATTTACTCTATAGTATAGCAAGGCAGCCCTCACTGATTGAATTAATTCCAATTAACATGAAAAGTAAGCCATTTTCTTTAAAGGATTTTTTAAAATTTTATTCCTCCCAAAATAATTATTTTTATTTTTAGTCACTGCCAGTGAGTTACAAAGTAACAGGTATTTTTTCACTGGGTGAAATGAAGTGTTTTTTTTTTTTAAATATTTATATTCCTGATGTGGTTTTTATCAGGTGGAACACATCTATGTCGGAGGCTACCCGAACGGACACAGGATCCCTACTGTGACGACCAGGAATTTCGACGGTTGCATTGATGATGTCCAAATTTCCGGCACTCAAATTGATTTGAATATCAATAACAAAGCGTATGGTGTAACACCAGGCTGTCCTCAAAAGGTAACCCAGACCATATCAATATAAATAATACCCCTGTATCTTAACCAGGATTTGATAAACAGGCGTTTGTAAGTTCTGACCTCGACAACTTATGATTTTTTTTTAAAAAATAGACTAAATACAAGTAAAATTTCTAGAGCTTTTAGATTGGGCTAATAAACAGATAAACAATATGTGAACAGTTATATGCTCAGTTTGGCTTGGGTAAGTTAATAGAAATTAAATATTTATACACTCTGGTTAAATTTTGTAGATAGCGAAGGTGATATGGTTTGACAAAGGCTCAAGAGGATACGCCGGAATGCCCGCAAGCTTAGACGACTCTAAAATGGAATTAATACTGAGGTAAGTCATTTTTTAAACATACATAGTCTATTGAAAAGGCTATATTATCCTTTCAGCTTTTGGTTTACCATTAATTACCATTTGTAATAGAAATGGTATTTTTATACAACATTTATTACAAATACCATTTATTGAAAAAATCAAGTACAGACAAATCTTGAATAATAAAAATTCGGATCAAAACCATTTAATTTTTTTTAAATATTAATATTATTGATTAATTAAACTTTTATTGTTAATACATGATTACATGATGTGTACTCATATTGGTTCATTTGTTTTATTATTTAAAATATGTTAGAATAAAATAGCCTTTTTTGCTATTTTTAGCCCATATTACAGAAGAGAATGGGAAGAGGGGGAGGGTGAATCTGACTTACGTATGTTGTCGAGGTTTGTCAGTCTAAGCTAGTAGATCGAAATACCATAAATTTGCAGTATTGTGCCACCTTAGTTTTAAATTTTTCATTTAAACACAAGGATGTTTTATTCATTTTGATTATGTGGCTAGCTGTTTTTCTATTGTTAAAATCTTTAGAGAGCTATTTAAACCTCTTCCAAGCATCCAAAAGACCTTAAACTTGGCACATTTACTCTGTTCCAATACAAAAACATTTGATCAAATTTTTTGGGGCACCCACCCTTACACAAACTGATTATCGGCGTTGCTAATAAAGACTCAATAACTGTGTTTCTTAAGAAAATGTTCAAAACATTTTTACATAAACTAACAACTTTCCAATGAATCACGCAACCAAAATGCAAGTATATGAAGGAATTATATTAAAATCTATTATTAAATAAATTAAATATCAACTTATACGCTGTTACGAGGAATATAATTAAAGTACAGTAGAACCTCGATAATTCAGACCTCTAAAATCCGGACTGCCTACTGAAAAATTTAATAACTTGCACAGATAGTATTTAATTGAATTTCATTGGTTTTTTATATTATGTAAATAAAGAGATGTTTTGTAATCAAAAGCTGAGTTTTAATAAATAATATATGAGATTCTCTTATACAATAACAATGTTCCTGTGAAATCATGCAACGAGTATAATAGTATTGCTGCATTGTTTTACAGCATATTCGAAAATTCGGACAAATCGGTAATTCGGACAGTGTCTGGTCCCAATTAGTCCAAATTATCGAGGTTCCACTGATTTAATTTAATGACATGACCTACATAATAATGCATTATGTTAGCACAAGGACTGATTCTTAGCATGAACCCTTTGCCAAAGGCAACGTGAAGGCTAATTAATTAATTTTGTTCTCTCCTTATTTTTATGTATCTTTCTTTTATTATCTATAACTTTTTCCAATAAACATTGAAGAATAAACCAAATTAGGTTTGGTTATTATTGAATAACCAAGTTCGGTTTGGTTTAGGTTGGTTTATAATCCAAATTAGGTTTGCTTGATTCTTGGATATTATTTTATTTGCTAATTTTATGTGACTTTATCCTTTGTTGGACAGGTTCAAAACAGATTCTGAAAATGGCACACTTGTGTATTTGACTGATGGAATTAATCCGACTACCTTAAAATTGGTAAAAGGACAGGTGGAGTTTTCAAGTGGAGGCGAGACAGTAAAGACCAACTCACAAGGGTATGCAGACTCCCAGTGGCATGTCATCATGGCCACCCACTCTTCCAATGGACTCATTCTTTTCCTTGATGACTATCAGTCCTTCACGTAAGCTTCCAAATTTTACTTTTAACTATTTACGAGATATCAAAAACTTCACCATCAACATCAAAGCCAGTAGCATTTGTTAGTGCAACAAGAAAAAAATATCACCAGGATAAAATTTAAACAACTAGGATACTCTGAACTTTGCATATACGGAAATATAAATAATAAAGTTTTACAAATTAATAAAAGGGTTAGCATTAAAATTATGGTTGGTAGAAAAATTATAGTTACATAAAAAGTAATTATAGAGTATGACGGTACATTAGGTGGTAACACAGAACCAGCATTTTAAACATGGGCAGGTGTAAGTGTGCGCCCACCAACTTTGCAATTTATAAAAAGTGTCAATGAAAAAAATCAGGACATTTTCATCACCTCATCGTAAGGTATTAGCATTAATTATTTCATAATTTTAGGACCAGAGTGGTTGGGGAGGGGGAACTTTTTTTAAGTGAAACAATGGGGCTTAAAAACTCAAATAGCGGTAAAAAGCTCAATACTCATAAAATGTGATATATGCTTGTAATCTACTCTTCAGCAGCTTTCATTTGATACCCCTCTTGAAAATTATAACAAAAATAAAAAATGTTGAGCTTAGTACATTTTTGTTCATTGCGCTTATTGAATGCTTAACTTCTCTATATTTTTCCTATGTGTGGGTCAAAAAGTTACACCAGTATTTTAAATTAAAACTCTTTAGAATGAATAGCTGGTGGGATATGCACCAAAGTTCTACAAACGGACATACACGTCACCCTCGGCATAAGGGTTTCGAGGATGAAATACGAAACCCAAAAATGTAGAGGAAAATCATTTCTTTTGGAAAAGGAGGGGGAGCTAACTGCTATGCAGTCCAATGTACTTGCTATGTGGATGATAGCGATAGCTGTGCCTTCTCACTTTAGAAGTGAAATTATATCAGATAGAGAAGACCTTAGATGGATGTCTGTGTAATATACTAACCATTTTTAGTTAAATAATATTAATTTTGTATTGCTAAAATAGTCTACTAAAATATTTAATATACATGAAGCCTAGGCGTTATGTCAACTGTGGAGGGGTTTTAATAAAAGAGTGGTGTTTAGGTCTGAAGGAACTCCACGTCCGATCCGTCTACTGAGTGGAACTGGCAAGTTGTTCCTTGGTGGGGTGCCAAGCGAAGTAGATGCCACAGCCGCACTCGAGCCACACTTCTCAGGATGTCTCGGACAGTTAACTCTTAACAGCCAGCTTTTCAACCTGGAGAACATGACAGACATCTCAAGGAATGTCATTGTTGGCAAATGTTTGTCCCTCACAGACCGCAGAGTCATGCCTCCTCCCCTACTCGAACTTCCGTCAGGCTTGCCAACCATTCGTGAGAATATATTATTTAAAAATACTCTATTTACATATATATATATACTGATGTTAAAATGTAAGCAAACTCTTTTTCATAAGAGCTTTCTTTTTCCCCCCTTTTAAATTGCAGACTGTTGTACACTGGCCAGTTACTTCTTAATACCTGGCCAAATCACCTACAAAACAAAATTGGGGCTTTCAGGCTTTTTTTTTTTAAATAATTCAGATACCAATGTATTAGCCCTAGGATACATAGCCACTGGTTCCTACCTGACTTTATAAGCATAATTTTCTTGCCTAAGTTTAATAATGACCACTAATTAAATACACAATACTCTTGGTTCATATCTCTTAATTAAAAGTGTAAAGAACTGACAGACATTTCAGATTAGTTTGCTCCTTACACGCATTTATGATTTGTTACTTGTATGTTTTAAGAATATTAATTTTGTTGATTAAGCTGATGAATTCGAAACAACGCAGACACCGGTAATTATGACAACCACTGCTGTGCCAAGGCTAACATTCGATGCACCTGAATGCAAACTTCCGCTCTACCCTGAAGCAAGCAGTCAGAAACCGAAGACGGTCGGATACAGATTTGGTATAATATATATTTTTATTATTATGTATTAATTTATTTTTTTCATTTGTCTAAATGTATTATATATATTTACTTATTTGATAAGAGAGAAAAAAGTGATGGGACATACAAGTTTATTAATATTTAATTACAAATAATGTGGACAGGTACGAAGGTGGGCAGCAGGTTGGAGTATGGTTTGATGAAGTATGGAAAGCACCAGTTCTCGATAACGGTAGATCTGACAACTAGAGCCGAGGATGGACTTCTTCTGTATGCGTCTGATATGAAATTCTTTGACTTTTTCACCGTCTACCTCAAAGAAAGAAAGGTTCGAAACTACAGTATAGTCTAAAACTAGTAAATATTCACATCCTTCGACTTTCCTAAACGTTCATTGAAGCGACAGCCTGACTTAAACCTCCATTCACTCTATTAGAGTCAGCAAGTCAATTAACTTTGAAGAAGAAAAAAAACTCTACTCGACAAAGTCTCTTGCTCAAACCATTCTGAAAGATATAACTTTTTTAAGATTTTTTCTTACAAAGAATGAAAAATTCTTTAAATTAAATAAAATAATTTAATTATATAATTAATTCAATTAAATTAATTAAAATTAAATAATAAAATTAATTAGTCCCCTGGAGGACCACCTAGCATTTAGAACATGGCGCATTTTTTATACCTGGGTATTATTAGGACACATAGCACAAAGATGAATTGGTACAAAAACGAAACAAAATATTAATTTTTACTTAGGGTGTCCTCTTCTTTCATATTGAACACCACACATGAAGCATTTTTGTTAACTAAATGTTCAACCTCTTATTTTTGAAGGATGATATTGTAAGGCTTCCCTATATTTTTCCTGTATTTGGGTTATTTGAAGTTTTGCAGTTATTTTAAATGCAAAGTTTCAATTTTTTGCATTGTGTACTTTTGGAGATGCAGGTGGGTATGACAGACTGACAAACGCAGGAAATGATAAGGGTCCTCTGTTTTGCCCACAGACCCTAAAATATGGGGTTTAGGCCTTTTTTATAGTAGTAGTTTTTAGTAGCCCTGCGGGGGGCAAGGAATTGATACTGACAAGATCTAAATTTAAAACAAGATCAAATTCAAGATCCATTTTTTTCCATTTTTTCTACACTTCAAGATTGCAAGAAAAACTTGAAGGAAAGAGTAGAACCTCTGAAAACCTATCTCAAGTATTGAAAAATAGTATTTGATCAATGCAAATATGGGCTCTTTGAAAAGCAGTTATAAGGCAGTTAGTAGTTGTTAACAACGTATTGGCTGTTTGGCAGGTATACTTCAAGATCAAGTGCGGGTCGGAGGAGAAGCAACTCAACTCTCAAGAGATCCCTCACGACGAGTGGCAGACCCTCACCATAATCCGTAACAAAACTGAGGTCGTCTTGAAAATCAATAATCTTCAAGTAGACGAAGCCAACTTCAGGTAACCAACTTAATTTTGTTTGTAAAGAATGAAAATAAGTAAAGGTAATAATTAACTTACACTATTACTAGTTCAACTAATCAATATACATATTTTTATAAACCATAAATAAAATTCCGACCAGTTTCAATCACTCAGTCATCTTCAGTGTACTGATCAATACCCAGGGCCTATTTAACAAATGGGCCCGGTGGGCCCCGGCCCAGGGGCGCAGACGTTTTGGGGTGCATGAGGTTAGGCCCAACAAAATCTATTTTCTCAGGAAATAAATTATTCCCGGGAAAACCTCTTATATCGTCAGATTTGTTTTGACTACATTTTAGCATTTTCTAATCAAAATCGTCGGAACCGTTTTCGAGAAATAATTTTTTTCATGTTTTTTCAGAGTTTTTGGGGGTAACGCCCCCAAATCCAAATTTGAAGCTAAAATTAATTTCTCGCCTCGGGGTATGATTCTTCTGAACATGAATGCCAAATTTCGTCAAAATCGGCCTAGTAGTTTAGGCTCCAGTCGTCTGCATAGATAGACGACAACCAAAATTTTTTAAAAACCACTTTATTGGACTAAGGGGACCTCAAAACGTTTAAGTCCTTCAAACTAAAATTTTCTCTTTATATGAGACAATAATAAACTAAACAATTTTATGGTTCTTTTCATTGGGCAGATTTTGAAGATAGAATTATTGAATTTGCTACGAAAAAATCGGTCTGACACAACTCAGACAAACTTTCTGATATACGAGTTTATAATACTTAGCCCAGTATTTTCCAATTGCTAGTTTTGGTAGTTACATTTAATTATTATTGAACATTTCATGGAAATTTACCATAAAAATAACTTCTCCTCGGCAGGGAATCCGTCCGCGTTTTAAGCTATTTTCTCAGGAACTAGACTTTTCCTGGGAAACTGCTTATGTCGTTAGATTCGAATTTAAACGTACTAATTCATTTTAGAAGTTTTTAATAAAAATCGTTGGAACCGTTTTTCAGGGCTCAAATTGCATTTCTCGATTCAGCCTCGGGGTATGATTTTTCTGAACATGTATGCCAAATATCGTCAAAATGGGGGGGGGGGGGGTCAAGGGCGCGGGTGTCTATGGGCCCAGAGCGCATCACATGCTTACCGCGGGCCCTGTCAATACCCTGACATATGAAGCTTCAGTCCTCTGTATATTTCTGTTTTCAATGCCCCATGGTCACTGCCTGTGTTAACTCTCTCCTTCCCTCACATATTTTTCTACTCTTTAAGAATGAAGTGATGAAGCTTGAACACACTATAAAGTTTAGCAATTCTAATGTTTAGGATTTGTGATGTTCAGTGATGAATATATGAGTAAGAAAAACTAAGGAGTCAGGGAATTTTGCTTTTAAATTAATTATAGCCACCATTTTGAATATAAAAGTAAAATTGCTAAATTTCTCTATGTAACATGTTTAAAGGAATAATAATTGAAGGATAATCGTTACATAATTTCAGCCAAGCCGCAATTTTTGAATTTAGTTGTAAAGCTTGTTTTAAATATATCAAAATTATTAATCCCAATTATTATTATTATTTTTTTTATGTGCCACAGCACATTGTCAATTTGCAAGAAGATAGTACAGTAACCCCTTGGTTTCTGCAGTTACATTCCACAATGTTCCCCAGATAGCTGATGGTGAAGTGTTTTTGCCATTTCTTGGATGATTTACGAGCTCAAAGGAAGCTTTTTCCTTGTCTAATCCCAAGTTGAAGGCTTTTTCTACTCCCTCTAGTCTCTAACATCCCCGGTTTTCCAACACATTTTAGTGGCGATCGAGGCTCTTTCTGTAAAATTTAGTTGATTATATTTACCGTGAATAATCAAATCCGTAGATATTGAGGAATTACTGTATTTTATTTTATATTTGTTTAATTACGGTAACAGGTAGATTATGTACTCCTGGAAATTACAAGTTATTATTGTAAAATGTAGCAATATATTTTGTAACTAAAAGAATATTTATTTATTTATTACTTTTCTATATAAAGATAAAGTATTTTTTTAAAAAAGAAAAAATAATAATAATAATGTGTGTTTATTATTATAAAGTTCGGTGCAATATTTTTAGTTCTTTATAAGGTAAAATTTGCATCATTATTGATTTCAGATGTGGGGTGCTAAATATAGAGAAACCAATATACGTGGGCGGCATCAATCCAGATATTTTTGAAAAAGCAAGGATAAGTTCACTTAAGGTAATCAGTCTAGTTTGCCTTATCTAATACTAATGATTCTTATTTACATTGCCAGTAGTTTTACTACTCTCTGAAGCCTAAATAGCTTTCAAAAATGTATTTTTTGGCACAATGTCTCTTAAATTTAATTAACATTGACCATTTTTTTGGGTTTGTAGGATGTGGACATGGTGTTTGACGGCTGTTTGAAAAACTTCAGAATGGGAAGTAATCTATTAGGAGAGCCATCAGCTAAGTACGGAGTCATACCTTGTTCTGTCAATTATGAGACTGGTGTATTCTTCTCTCCAGATGGAGGATACATTAAACACAGTGAGTAATCTAATTCATATAATTTTCCTCGATATAACGTTTTAAATTGGGCTCAAACGTTGTATCATAAGATTCTCGTTCCCCCAACATGTGATGAATCAATTAAAAAAATAAATAAATAAACTGACCAACAATGTTGGTGAAAAGATGTGTGGGTGTCTCTCCTCACAAATTAAAATATATTTATAAAAAAAAAAAAAAAAAAATTAATCACATCATAAACCAGATATATGGCCTGAAGACGCCAAGATGTGGGCAAAAAGTTGCCATAATTAAAAAAAAAAAAAAAAAAAGCATCCCGTATGTAAAGAAAGGATTTAAAAAAAATATATATATATTTTTATGATGCCACACCACAGGGAAAAGTTTTTATTTTCTATCAACGTATTTTATATTCAAATGTAAATAGAATATAAAATACGTTGATAGAAAATAAAAAAATGCTAGAATGTCGATAGACACACAATAGCACAATAGTTCCTTGATCCTCAAATAACCCTATTATTAACAAATTTTAATAAAGAATCTTTAATTACATGCCAAAATTCCATTTTATTATATATTTGGCACGTTAAATAAACTTTTTTTAATCAAGTTTAAATATAATCTCAAAGATTTTAATTATGAATATAGAAATATTAAAAACCATACATATTCTTAATCTATGCTTCAAAAGCTATCTTTTAAATTGAGTGAAGAAAGACATATAAATAGTAAATGCAGAATCATTTAAAAAATCGAATCAATGATAGAGTAAACAGTACAAAACATTAATAAAGCCAGTGATAGAGATTAGAGAAGCCTAGTCAGACAAACAGTAGAAGGGTGGAGGGAGAGGGGTTTGAATGTGCATTAGTAAAATAGCAAACACGTTTGTAAATATTTAATTACTGGCTTCTCTCAATGAAGAGGTATAAAGATCCAGCTATTATTTATTAGTTTACACTAACTTTACATGTTAGTGAGGTAGAAATTTTGTAATCAATTTGTAAGCCACTTCTTGACTACCGAGAAACTTGAAACTTTCACAGTTAAGTTTATCAGATAGGCAAGAAAATCTACATAAAAATTGATTAGTTTTGTTTGTTAAATAGTTTTGATGTAAAAAAAAAATCAACAACCGCAATTGTTTATTTGTTTTATAAATATAAAAATAAATTATTTTATATAATCTTTTATTTGATTATTACTCAGGTTGAACTTAATATTTTTTTATGAAACAAAGCCTCCACCATCCGCTACATATTAGAACACCACTATTGGGTTTTGTTTATTCATCGCACACAAATAGACAAAAAATAGTTAAGACCGGTTTTGGTTTGCATGTTGGAAATGAAAAAGTATCCAAAATGTTGCCCAATTATCAACGACACAAAACTTTAATTGTACATATAGATGTATCGTATCACTTCATTACACAAAAACTTTACTTATATCAAGTATAAATGTTACATGCCTTTTTCAATATTACTTTAGACACTTTATATGAATGAAGCTTTCTTAGCAGACGTATCATCATGCAAGATTCGTGTGACAAAATTTTCAACTCCAAGTTTAGGGGTTCCAGAGATTTAGTGATAAAACAGGTGTAACAGCAATGTACCAGGTATTTTTACAGAGGGATGGAGAATCTATGCTAAAAAATATTGTTCCAAAGGAAGTGTTGCTGATACAAGTGAAAGGTAGGTAGTTGGATACCAATGTGCACAAGGGCAAGGAAGGTAGTTGCATACCAATTTACACAAGTGATAAATTGGGAATTTTACTGATACTGTTTGATTGATTGTTGCTTAGTTGACAAGTACTCAGTGGGATCCAAGATGACAATTGAAATGGAAGTAAAGCCTCGCACCAGGTCTGGTCTGCTGCTCTCTGTACACACGGCCAGGAGGGACTACATCGTGCTAGAGTTGGTTAACGGCTCGGTTAGAATCGCTGTCGACAATGGAGCTGGTGAGATATCTTCTACCTTTGTACCACCAGACCCCTTCTTCTTCTGCGACGGAAACTGGCACAAAATCAAAGGTAATATGAAAAAACTGCTAATAGGGATAAAACTGTTTCCTAAATTTATTACCTAAAAGAAGAAATAGGGCTTTCTTTATCTTTGTTCAGGGCTTCTAAGCTCTACCCGTTATTTCAGTTTATCCTTTCTTAATCATTGGACATGTGTTTGGACAACATTTTTTTAATAGTATAGGTAGGTAGATATATTTAGAATTAACTGTTTAAACATTAATTTATTATGAGATATGAGAGCAACTATGGAGGTCGTCTTAAAGAAACAAAATCAATTGTCTCTACACTTAAGTTAATTAATTCATGAGTTACATAAAATAAATGATACCTAAAATTCCAGTAGAACTCAGCATTTAAAAGTCTTGATCAATCATATTTTACACAATTTTAACATAATTAAGCGTTGTGCAGTACTTGCTCAACGTCTTTGTTCCGAGAACTCTGTATACTTGATTTCAGTTTTTATTTATTGTAGAAAACTATTGTGTTTTACAAGTCAAAAATTATATTAAAACAATTATACTTTTTACAGCGGTGAAGATTAAAAATGTGGTGACTGTTGCTGTCGACAACAAACAAGCAGAGAACGGACAGGGCGACCGGAGACAGTTGACAACGGACACCAAACACCCCTTGTTTATTGGGGGCAAACCTAGGTCAGCTAACAACCCACCTAGGGGCATTAAATCTACCTCACACTTTGTCGGGTGTATTAGATCTGTTAAAATCAACGACGAATTACAAGATATAAGTGTACATAATGCCATTGGTAACGTCACAGTCGGAGTCTGCCCCACAACCTGATCTTCAAGTCCACATGCCAAAAACCGACTGATAAAAACGAAGCTAAAGAATAAAATAATTAGTTAATTATCACAAATACTCAAGTATGTACAAATCCTCCTGCATAGTAATTGTAAGACAAGATTTTACCGCCGTTAGATTGTGTGTGAGTAGTCCCACCTCTGTACATCTCCTCTACAACACATTGTCAAGTTATAATTTAATTTTAATTGTTTAAATCAAACAATCTAGCAGCTAGGAGTCCCTCCTATACCTTATGTAAATTATGTATTATATATATTGTAATGTTGACCGAGAACTGAGGGACTCACAACATTGAATACCCTAGAAATTATTGTAATAATTATTTGCCAAGTTTTAATTAGTTTTAGTCTTAGAAAAAGATAGCTACTGAATTTGAAGGGCTCAACAGTGAAGTGAATCTCATAGAAATAAAACAAAAATATTCTCTATTTTGTCATATGTACTGTTACACATTAATTTTTCAACCAATAATGGATGTCACCATAGCAGCAGAAAAAAAGTGGCATTGAACAGTAACTCTGACTACTACACTGTTATAGCTTCTTAATAAGTACTTTTAGGCCGCTGATGACGGTGACAGGTATTTTGAATTGTAGGTCAACTCTGTTAATATAGTTTTATTTAACAAAGACATGAGAATGTTTACTTCTATATTCAAAGAAATATTAAATAAACAAGCAATCTATCATGTCAAATTATGTGAACAAAAATATTTTTTATTAAAACAATTTAATTTGCAATATAGCCAAGTAAAGAATAGAGGAAGTAAGATTCGTGGACGCCACTTTTAGGTTGAAAATAATTTTAAAAGTCAAAGTTGTGACTGCTTCACTAGGTAGAGCCCCCCTGTTCCACACCATGTATCCTATATACCTGCCTTAATTTAGCCATTTTGTAATTTTATTAATAAATATTGTTTTTGTAAATAAAAACAGGTGTCATTTTAATTATTATTTGTAGCAATTTATTCATTAATGAATAATTTTAGAGGGAACCCAAACTCATTGACTCGTTTACCCCGGAAGGCAGCAGCTACTAGCCCTTACAAAAGGTCTGCCCTGATACTTGAGGGCAATCCTTATGTAGGTCTTGGTATAAGGTATTACATTAAGCTTATGAATTCAAAGTCAATATGAATTTATTATGAAATTATTGCATTACCTTTTTAATTTGATAAATAAGAAAAAAGTACAACAACCCTACACTGACGCTCAAAAACAATATTGGTAAATAATTGGTACTACAATGTAACCACTACGTTCTTAATCTTCCTTATAAAATTATATTAAACAACTTCTTAGTAAACTGCAATATCGTAGAATTTGGAATTAAAAATAAAAACACAATAATAGTATATTATGTTACTAGGCTGTGAAGTGAGTTTTTTCTTTACTGCGGCAATTACATTTACTGTCGAGCGAAGCGAGACAGTAAATATTGCCAAGGTAAAGAAAAAACACTTCACAGTCGTGTAGCATATGCTATTTTTTCCGTGGTAGCAGACAATGAAAAAACATTAAATATTAATCAATAATCAATATATAATAATAACAAATATTAGTACATACTTAAGACTTAAAAAAAGAAACCTTAAAAAGAGGTTACACTATAAGAGTGCTTTGTATATAACCACTTTATAGTGGTGTAACCATTGTCCTGTGTGTAACCACTTTATAGTGGTTACACTATAAAGTTTTTATACTGGCATAACTTAATTAATCTGAGAATGTTTTTGTATAGGTACTGAGTCTATGTGATAAATTTCAGCTCAATTGGATGAATTGTAGAGGGTTAATTAGCCCTCCAAAGATTCTGACAATAGACGACAGGTACAAAAACAAAATTCAAAGTAAATATAAAGGATTTAAACATGAAGTTTTCTATTTTAGTTAGCCTATCAATATAATTTAAAGGAAATAAGAAGAGTAAAGTATAAATGAACAATTGTAGCCCGAATTTATAAAATAAAAAAACCAAAAAAACAGAAAAAATTATTTAATAATAAAAAAAAAATAGAACAATAATAATAAATAATTCAAGTCTAAATTAAATAACTAAGATTTCAAACCGCTAATGACACTCGAGCTGTCCAAACGGTATAAAAAACATTTTAAAAAAAAGAAAAGAATAACTTTCATTAGGAAAATAATAATTGTGAGCTATTTCTGACTAAGTCTGAATTTCTTGCACATATCTAAGTAGTCAGTCCGATGAATCTGATGAAGGATTCGTTCTTCAAGCTTTTTAACTGCAGATAATGTGAGGACTAGAGTTTCATGCTTCAACATACTGTGGACATTTAGACCTTTAAAAAAAGAGAAATACATAGTTAGGATACATAGTTTAGGAATAAGCTACAAAATAGAACTAAGAAGCTTATGTTTGAAAAAGAGACTTTGGAGTAGAATTTCGTTTGGATGATAAAAATGCAGTTTCAGGTGTTTGTTCCTATCACTGTAATAAAAGGCTTAAACGTTATAGCTAAAACAAAATTTTAAATAGCTGCCATCTTGAAATTGCTGGGCTGATTATGACAGCTAAAGGACTCATCTGATTTAAATTATATTAATTTATGTATAATATAATTTATAGTAGTTATGAATTTTGCTTGATAACAAAGAGTGAAAACACTTCCTCAAAACAAGAATCACAAAATTCAATATTGCTCTTACTATTTCCCCAAGGCCAACTTCTTGGCATCATCTTCTCCAGCTTTATTTATTACTCATTATACCCTACCTAACATTTTTTTCAACTAAAACAATATATAAATTAAAAGATAATATTTTCAATTTCTTATTTGCAAACTTTTAAATACACTTTGCAAATAAATTTGAGGAGTAATAAATATGGCAAGATGTATTGCCAGCAACCCATAAAGGGTCCACAGGCAATTTGATACAGTTCTGTCAATCTGTATATAATGTCTAATTTTGATAAAATTTGGCTCACACCTTTTAAAGCCATCTCAAGAAGTCGGCATTTGAAAGTTTGTTTTAGCTAGAACTTTTAAACCATTTCTAGCTCAAACTGTTCCAAATATATTAATTTGTTACTTTTCAACTTTTCTATTTATTTGAAGAAGATGGCGGCTATTTGTATGGAGCTTTAGTGATTGCCATTATCTCCTGTGTTGTTAGGCACTTGATAACTTTACTATCATCTATAAAAGGATTCTGCAATCTATTGTTGTTGTTACTGCAAGTTTATTATTGTAATAAGACAATCTCACACATATATATATACAATTGGTGGCGAAATGGTGTCATACTAAATCACCTTCTTTTTCTTTTATCAACTAGTGAGCATGCCAATGGACCGGCTTCTTCACTAGGTGCCCACAACACATTCAGCACACTCTTGTTACGCCCTTGGCTCATTTTTCATCATGGCATATAAATATAATATAAGTTATAAAAATCGCCGTAATTGTACTTACCATAAAGTGGCATTAAATTAATTTGCTTTATGCTATCAGTAGCTTTAGTAATATTCCTCGGCATTGTGTCTGTGCTGTAAAGAGAAATATTGATACAATAAAAAAAATCTTAAACATTATAAATAGGACAAATTAACATAGTAGAAGATTTATACGTATGTGCTCATGAATCATTCATTTTTCCAACTTTCCCAACAAATAAATAAATCTTGAAGATAACTTGAAGAATGAAAATAATATGATCTCAGTTAAGGGTGTTTATGACCTCAGCTGTCCAACACCCAACAAAACAAATAAATAAACCATGGGAATTGGAAATTGAGTTAATTAAGTATACAACATAATGAATGCATCACTTGAATTCAGCAACTGACCAAAGTTCAAATTTTAATCATTTACCAAGAAAGTTTTAAAAAAATTTCACACTAGTTTTGGAAAAATTTGAATGCACCAAATTAGAATTAAAAATACATTTAGAAAGAATAAGGATACAAATAATAATACCAACAAAATCTCATACAAATTTTAAACTTTTGTACAAGAACTTAAAAATTAATTAATTTAAAACATTTGATTCATAATTTAATTGATTTAAATGTACAAAACAATAAAATCAACTTTTTAAGCCATAATTTTACTTAAGAAATAAGAATTACAGTAGAGACAAATTAGAAGTAGATGTAGAGTCAATTTTAACATTATTGCAGGTAATTGAAAACTATATAAATGCTTTACTAAGTCATCAGCTAATTTCAATATTTGAGAATGATCATTATTTAAAGGTGGTTTGAATTCAGGTATTTTCATGGGCCTATCTTTTCAGAAGAAATAATAAGGAATAACATCCATTTCAAGAGTGGCTACTCTGGATCAAAACTCACTTATCAAAGTAAAATGTTTTGAATATAACTACCTTCAAGTAATATTAGATTTCAGGTATAATTTTTTGGCTATTTAGTTTTCTTGTCACTTGGCAAAATTCCTCAAACGAGATTTTTTAAGTCATAATATAATTATATCTATGATGCATTTTTAAATTAGTTTTAAATGCAAAACAATTATAAATAGCAGTACAAATAGTTTAAATACAAAACAATTATTAAATTAGATAGCACTAATGAACTTACTCGTCAATGAATAGGACAGAAACACCCCAGTTCCTTGTGTTGATCAAGTCCTCAATGTAGCTAGCTTCAGGACTAGGAATTTCCAAATCGTTTACTATATGTAGATCATCCTGCAAATAAATATAACTTTACTCACAGTACAAGTGAATAAAACATAGTGTTTATCATTTTATTTGAATTCATTAATGATTAAAAAATTCTAAATTGCATGTAGTCCATTAAAATATAAATCTAACCATTAGGCACTTAAATAGTAAAAAAAAAAATGGCCAAACCTTGAAGTAATTAGTACAAAGATGAAACCAATTGCACTTTTTTTAAAAAAGCATCATAAATAACATATTAAAAGTATAAAAAAAATAGTGGAAACAAGCAATTTTTTTTCAAAATGGTGTCCGAAAACAACAATTTCTCAGTTATTATTAAAATTCTGACTTCCCTTTCACAATTGGTGAAATTGTAGCCTTTATCATTATCATTATTGTCCCTCTTAAAATTACTTTTCTGATGATAAATGTGACCAAAGATCGACTTTGGATTCTAAGAAGAGTTTAGACAGGATGTATCTCCCTTTATAATCTAATTATTATCTTGCACCACTACACTAGGGTGGTCCCAAAAATTGAATTTTTTATGTAAAAAAAAGCAATAAGTAAAAAAAGTGCATAACAAAGAGAAAACATCTAGGTGGGGCAACAGGGCCTCAAAGTTTCAAAAAATTATTAAATTTTTATATCTAGGTGAGAAAACTTGATTTGAAGAACACATACATGAGCTATCATATCTCGAATGTCATCGGACCAAAATGGCTAATTGAAAAACCCTTTTTATAAATTGTTAATGCCATGCAAGAAAGCAAATTTTAAGGTTTGAGTCCAATTGCTTTCAGAGATATGGTCACAACCAATTTACATATAAATGGCCATAATCTTGAATCAAGATTGAGGATCGTAAGATAATTTCTTAGCTAATACCAAGAGGGTAAGAGATACCCTGGCTGTCTACAAAACGCCAGGGTCATAGATTCAGTGGCTCTAGAGATTAGGCTCTCAAAATTATATGTACGTAATTTTCTGCTTAAATACAACCTATTTTTAAATAGTTCACTTGCTTTTGTCAATTTTATTTATTTATGTATTGCTTTTAATACTTAATTGATGGCTAGGCTCTGTGGTGTGTGGTGTAAACACATACAGTTCCTCTAAACCAGAAAATGAATAGAGATAAGTGGGGATAAACTTGCACGAGAAGTGAAAATGAAATACTGACCTGTGCTAGTTTAATGGAAAGAGTGGATGTCAGTCCTAGTACCCTCTGGTAAAAAGGTAACATGTAGAAATGAGTGGTAGGGGATCTAGGTCCATGAATAACGCCACCTCCCTTGAAGAGAGGAGATCTGATGGATCCATGCCTTGCTCGGCCTAATCCTTTTTGAGGCCAGGGTTTCCTCCCTCCTCCTGTGACTTCACTCCTCACCTTTGTGTTGGCGTAGCACTGAATAAAAATAGGTAATTCAAATTTTATAACTTTATTGGTAATTATTAATTAATAAACCAGGTGCAAAACATTTGCCAAGTCAAACTTTGAACAATGGTAGAATAAGTTACTTTACTTGGTCTCAATGGGGTCACAGTCTCTTCTCTACGACAATTATAGTATAGAGTATTTGTTTTGCCCAACACAGCCTCGGACATTTCGATAAATGACCAGATGATGCGCACTGTCAAAATACTGTTCTAACACGCTTCTCGGACAGTTCTAGAATTGGTAGTCCAACAAATTAGTATGGTTCTGAGGAAGTCCTAGAACCTTGAAAACAGTTCTCGTATTAATGCAGTAACTTATCAATTATAACTATTATGACAAGCGCAGAAACAATTTAGGGAGGGAAGTTATAGCAACTATAACAATAGTTATAACCTAATTTTTTAGATTACTGTTTTGGTGTTCATCATCTGATGATAAATCAATGTTGGAGCTGAGTTAATGTTGGGTAAAAATATGTACAGACCAAAAAAATTAAACCCTTTTTTTCTTTTTGTACTTATATTCAATACTTTTCTAACAATTAGTATTGACTTCTGACAGCACGGGAAAATCAAATAATGTGGAGGGGAGCCAATGAAAGCACTGGATTTTGAATTCAAGAAGGTCGTGCACACTAAACAAATAAAGGTGCGTACAGACTGCTCTGACGTGACGTTGGAATGCGTGGGCCCTCTTCATAATGCGTGTGATATAAAAATGTAACACAGGGTTTTGTGAGTTTATGTTCATATTGGTCTGATGTGACGTGGAAACGCGTGGTATGATGCTATCTGACGCCACACACCCGGGAAGGATATCAAAAGTTCCAGATATTATTCAGTCGTGGAAAGGCGTCAGAAAAGTCAGGTGCTTTAACTACTGTTTGTCGGTACCAACCAGGAGAGTAGGAGATGGTCGAATTCAGTTTTTGTCATCCGGTAATACCACTTAAACCGCTCTTCATCTTCTACTAGTTGAGGCATTAAATTTTGGAACTCCCCGAATTCATTTCACTCCACATTGATAGGATGCACCCATTCTCTAGATGAGCAAATGGCTGCAGTACACAGAGCAGCCTTCATCTTTTTCTTCTTCCAGCATGTCAAAAACACGGAGTACATTCATGTTTGGAGGCTCAAAACCAACTGACGGAAAGGCAACATGTGCCAACTGTGATCTTTCATGTGCTTGACATCAAGTCAATGTGAACACTGCCTCACGTGTCATGTCTGACGTGTTCCCACGTCACATCAGAGCAGTCTGTACTCACCTTAAAACCCTTGCAATAAACAAATATATTAAGTTATTTTAAATTTTATAGTCAATGTTTAAAAAAATTAATAGATTTTATTTAAAAAATGTTTCATTGACTCATTTAACTAAAATACATTACTGTTACGAGCCTGAATGAGCCTGTTATGAGCTTAAATTTGAGGGCGAATCATAACTATTCAGATGAGAAAATATAAAAAAAATGTTATGTTAATTTCAAAACTATTTGCCCTGGCATTCAATCTTAAAAACTTTGTCAAATTTAAGAATATAATATTATAATTCACGTAAGCAATCAAGTGAAGATGAAATATTAGGGAGGTAACTAAAAGGTTACAGTTCTGTAAGAGAGCTAAAATTATTATAACAGGCTCTTTATTTCGAATCAGTTCCAAACTGGTTCTTGTAAATGATTTGCATTTAACTAATACTGAACTGAACCAAGAACCATTCTCAAATTGCCTGTTAAAACAAACCTATTGCCATTAACATTAATTTACATCGTAAGATGTCAGATGAATGATTTTAAATATATGAGAGAATTTAAGACTATACTCCTCTGGTCTGAGGATGTAGTTACGCTACAACATCCCTGGTTGGGTGGGGGGATTAATGGGTTACACTTACCACGAATTTGTATAGAGACTGCCAATTAACATTCTTCTGTATAATGTCAAGCCGAGGCATAACACCAAATACATCTGGATGAAGATGAACTATACCAAGTTTCTTTTCATCCGGGGTATCTAGGTTCTCGAGCCAAGCTTCACGAATTTGTTCTTGTTTAGGGAGAAACTTCATTTCTCCGTTTATAACACCAGGTCCTACATGTTTATGAACTGCAACAAAATCAACCGTTTAATCGCAAAATGTCACTCACACCATATTCTATGGATTCTTCAGACTAAATTAACAATTTTTTTGCCAGTACTTACATTACATTTAACTTCAAACAACTACCGACCACAATAAGAATTTGGAATTTGCAAACAATATTTAATAGGCCAAATTATTTCATTTGTTAAAACTATTTACAAAAATAGTTTGTAATACGTTCATTTCTTATTTTGATAAAAATGAGGCACACACTTACCAGTGTTATTAACGTGTGGCAAGGATGAATATGGTCTGATCGAAATCTTAAAACTAGAAATTCTTAATAACACTTTCATTTTTAAAGCTTTAATAAAAATTAACCATTCTCTGATTTAAAAATACAGATTAAAGCTTAATATCAAATAGCAATATGAATAGAGAGAGAAGAGAGAAAAACAAAACACTCGTTATCTTTATAATATGAATATGTGAAGTTGAAAAACAGTGTTGATTAGATGATAATAAACACGGTTTAAACTAAAACCTAGTTATAGATGTATAAGTCACTATCATTCCAAACCAAATGAGAATGAAATAATATGAGTGAAATAATAAAAATATTATTTATATTTTTTATTGTATATTATTCATCTCTGGATAAAGTCAAGTTTTCTTGGAATAAACCTTTCTAACACTGCGAACTGCGATATCATCATCATCTATGATATATATGATATGTCTGTAAATTGACAAAAGAGCGAATATTCTGACGTAGTATTTCTCAAATCTTTGTTTTATAAGTAAAACAAAATTTTGGGGGTGCTTTATATAATATTCCAATGTAGAAGGCTGCATGCATTTTTCTCTAGCTTTTATTTCCATACCTCCCAATCCCCCCCCCCCCCCCCCCCCCCAATGTTTTCTATGTACACTCCTGGCGAGGATAAAAGATTTGGGTTTACAACGTTTCGGAAACACTTAATTTACCTCTTCCAAATAGAATAAAAGAATTGTGGTACTAAAAGGTTTTCCCCGGGGTTTTACAAGTTGAGAATATATTAATGGGTCTAATAACAGGTAACAAGGTAAAAAAATAATTGTAATTGTAAATTTTTGTAATTTTTATAATTTTAAGGTAACAAGGTAAAAATGTCTCTGACTTAACAAAGAAACATTTCACCTGCATAGGTACTTACAGACAACTCCTGTAGTCGATCTATACCAGAACAGCGTCACAATCCTTTTAAGATTCCTTCACCATTATTTGCTTTATACATTATTTCATGGCCAATACTGCCTTTCAGGGCATTAAATATTCTTTAAATTTTAGTTACATCTTTCATTTTTGGTTTTTCTAAAGCTCTGCTAACTTAACACTAGAATACCTAACATGAGTCATTTTGACTCACTTACGAACTAAAATTTAATTATCTAATCCGCCACTTGAGGGAGAGACTCTACCTGCCAGGAATGCTATCACCAAACACTTGACTTCCAACCTCCAAAGGGTTAACATCAGGGGACAGCGCACTTCCTCTCTAAGAAAGTTTTAGTAAACATTAGTTGGTCAGTTTGACTCATGTTAAGTAATACACTTAATTTTTAGGTTTCTATATGAAGTAAAAAAAATCCCGTCAAGTACTTGCCAGCAAGTTACTAAAAGGGTTTCTTCGGTCATAAGAATTCATGAGTACATTATTATTATTTATTTATTTATTTTGTTTAAACCAACATTTTTTTTTTTTTTTTTGTATTTTTCCCATATTTTTAGGACCTGTCGTAATGGGGTAGCGTGGGGGGGGGGACATTTTTTTTGCGTTTTGTTTTAATTTTTTGGGGGGTAAAATGGCCGCCATTTTGGAAACACGATATATTTTTGTGAACCAAATTTCAATACCTTTAAAATGATACCCAACTTTGAATTTTCAAATGACTAAAATCTTGGGGCTCCATAGTTACGGCCCCCTAAAAATGTTAAAATTTGAATTTTTTTAGATCAACTCCTGGAAATTTCATTGGACCACAGAGATATATATCTATGAATAAAAAGGAACCTTATATAACGGCTCTGTCTGTCTGTCCGTTGGCTTGTTTCAATTCATAAACTACTATAGCTAGGAACATGAAATTTGGTACACAGGTGCATCACGGCATTTGAGGCAACTGTACACTTTTTGGAGTTTTCACACTTAATATTTTCAAGATGGCGGCCAAAAAAAGTTTTTAGTCCCCATGACATGTTATACACCAATTTAAAGGTCTTGAAGTGTATAAAAAGAATATGCAACTATTAAAATTTTACACTTAATATTTTAACTTAAATGTACAGAAACCGGTGATTATCACCTCACGTACTTACGTGAGCGCTTAGCGTAAGGCGTGCCTTTACTTGTTTTTCAGTGAGATGCTGATAATATGGCCTATAAATTACCAAATATTTAAGTTAAATATTGTTATATTTATTCAAATATGTTCCCATTATCTCATTAGTAACTGTTAATCATGATATTTGAATTAATAGTCATAAAAATCTTTGATTTTTCAGTTATTGAGTCAGAATGACTCATGTTAAGTAATAAGAGCCTAGTTTGAAAGATAAGTATTCTATGGTTAATTAAATTACCAAACATTTAAGTTTTAATTTAAATCAAATTATAATTATTATTAACTACTGGAAACAGACAGAGAAAAATACACTCTAGCGCCGGGATTTGAACCACGGGCCTCTATATTAAAATTTAATCTTTCCGTAGTATGAATACTACCAAAATCGTAAAATATGAATTTCTAATTGATTGTACTAGGTACAGGCACTAATTGGGTACTTTATAATTATAAGGGTTATATCTCGGTCTAGTTCTATGTCATTAATGTTGACTTCTAAGACTTGTGGAAAATTGAAAGCTTAAATTCGGGACAAGGAATCATTAACGTCAGAGAAAATCATTCTCCTGCATAGCTTAGTTGGTAGAGCGCTATACTGGAAATATATAGGCCCGTGGTTCAAATCCTGGCGCTGGAGTGTATTTTTTTCTGTCTATTTCCCGTAGTTAATAATAATTATAATTTGATTTAAATTAAAATTTAATCTTTCCGTAGTATGAATACTACCCAAATCGTAAAATATGAATTGCAAACATTTAAGTTAAATATATTTGTATTTATTCAAATATGTTCACCTTACCTTATTAGTAATTGTTAATCATGATATTTGTAATAATAGCCATAAAAATATTTGATTTTTCAGTAAGTGAGTCAGAATGACTCATGTTAAGTAATAAGAGACTAGTTTGATAGTTAGGTATTCTAGTGTTAACTAAACCAACGGCATGGGCAATGCCAGTCCAAGTACCAACCATCATATACATGAGAGCTCCACCAGCTTGTCTATCTTCTTGAATAATATCAATGTCATCAGCTTTCTCTAATTTAATGATTGTATTTGGTTTTAGAGCTAACTAACTTACTCCATGGCCCTTACAGCCCATGTAGGGCCCTGGCCACCATCCTGGCAGCCAGTAACATTCACAGGGGGGGCCTCTGATATGATTGCATAACTTGGACTTGCAATACATTATTTCAAAAAACAAATACAGTCATGACAGATTCGCATATTCTGTAAATATTTCCCTATGTCATTAAATACATTGAATTGAATTAGAATACCCACACTAGACCTGGATTATGGGTTGAGAGGGAGAAATGACATATGTTCGCCATAAAAGTTTATTAATAACCAATGACGATAATTTTGATTAATTACCAATGATGATTAGAATGCCATGTCTTGTGCTCTGTTCAAGATGAAGTTTCTTCAAAAATGTTTGTCAAATTCTATTGTTACCCACTGTTTAATTATATAATTATAAAAAATAATAATATACATAGCGTCTAGATAATCATGCTTAGTATGAGAATTTGAATGGCAGTTCATAAGCCAATCCCATTTGTACACAGAAACACGCAACAAATTGTACAGTAAAGCATGGGTATCCAGCTGGTGCATTTATAAATTATGGGGTATGCTAAACACGCATATTTTTATTTGTAACAAGGTCAAGTTGTATTTTTTTCACGTTGCATTTCTCTAAGGCGGCTTTCAAACCGAAGTAGCAAGTAGCAGGTTGCATGCGTCCCAGTATCACCAGATTATCTAAGGAGTCGAGGTAATTGAACGAGAGCCAACACACCAAAGATGCAAGTGCGACGTGCATCTTCGGTGTGGAGGCTCTCGCTCAATTAACTCGACTCCTTAGATAATCTGGTGATACTAGGATGCATGCAACTTGCGACTTGCTACTTAGGTGTGAAAGCCGCCTAACTGTGTCACTAGGCAATTTTCCTTGCAACATTTGTGGTTAATCTGGCAGGGTAGATTGTATCGGGTAAGAAACAAAAACTCACTTTTATAGTGTCAGACGGTTGGGCCTATCCTAATACGCCATATGAAACTTATTTACGGTATAGACTTGGGAATCATTCTTCGTCCTCCTCAGCACACTTACTCTCATCCTTACAATAAATATCACTATGCCATGCTTTACTTACAATTACGTTTGGAAAAATCATTTATAGATAACTTCATAGAAATAAAGTTTATTGCATTGTCAAGAACAACAATTAAACTATATATAAAACATAAGAAACTGAGTTTTCATGGATACACAATTTAGATTTAAACTAAATGACAATATTGATATAAGCAACACTCAGACATGGAAGAATTTTGAAATACTTAATATAAACTTCAGTTTTGTTTGTTTGTCAGTGCCTGTGGTTTTTTGTCAAAATTTTTGAAGGACCAATTAACCCCCTTCCAGTCATCAATTTGACCTGAAACTTGGGACATAGCAAAATAACTGGAAAAAACATTAAAAAAGGAACTTCAACGACAATGGCAACACAGACGGACTGAAAGTAACAATAACCCGTTAAAATTTTTAGACTTAGCTCATCAGACTGGAAAACTAGCTACTAAATAAAACAGAAACCTAAATTAAACAGAACTTTAATGACCCAAGAGCAGACGAAGCGGAAAATTTGAAAAAATAAAAATAAACCATATCAAAGTAGAATCAATATATTCACAAAAATTATTAATTACATTTACATTTTTTTACATTTTAAAAATTCATGGATAAATATTCATAATATTTTCTTTAAATCATGTATTTTTTTTCTTTCTTTCAGTCTTAATATTAACACTTTTTATTTAATATTAATATGTAATTTTTCTATTAATTTGAAATGTATTACAAATATAGTAAACATCGCAGCTAGAATAGAATAATTAAAAAATAAATAAATAAAGTAAAATAAAACAAAAACTATAAAATCAGTTCTACAACAATACAAATAAATAGTAATACTTATAAAAATAATTCATAATTAATTGATGCAAAATCCACACTATTTTACACATTGCATATCATCTGATTTTTGCTCAGAGATTAATTTCCTATGACTATAAGTAATAAACAAAGTAAAACCACATATTTTTATCTAATGAATTATGATAGATGTAAATTTTTGAAGTGTATAGCATTTTTTTGTTTTTTTTTTTGTTTTGGATTGAAGTAAAACAATTTTGTTTCCTCTTACATTTCTGTTTTTAATTTTCCCAATAAAGATGTTTAGTAGTTAATTTATATTTCATTATTAATTACATGCTTAACTTGGTAATGAACACTGATCAGAAATAAATATAAACACTTAGCAAATTCATAAAGATTATTAATTAAATCTATAATTTGTATTGTTAGAAATTGCAAATAAAATTAGGACCTTAAAGGTCTATTCATGTAAGACTGTGCCGTGCATGGGACAGGGCCCATAACATACCCTGACAGGAATTGTCAAATATATGACAAACCCTGTTTATGCTCTGCCCGTCAAAAGGTAAACAAGAGCATGAGTGAGGCACGCTTTCCGGGACTGTTCAGGTTCAGAGCTGTTTCGAGCTTATTTCCCCCTTTCCTCATATAAAGGTCATTTATCCCAACTATCTCCATACGTGGCCCGGCATAAAATAAACACTATACCCGGACAGCTCACGTTTCCCCCGTACCTGGCCCTTTCTAACATAAATAGACTATTATACAAAATTTTAACATTACATTGTAGTTTGTTTATTTTTTTGAATAACAAGTTATTTTATTAAATGAGTTTTTAATTTTTCTTTTTTTTATAATCCCTTTTAAGATTATACATTAGTTTATTTGTTAATTATATAATTTTTATTTTTACAATTTATAAATCTATATACAACAAAAAAATGACATCAAGTACAATTTTATTTTTTAATATTTTTTATTGCAGTGATACAAATTATTATACATTAAAAAATCTACACATATTACTGCACATTTAGTAAACACACAATAACAACAATTTATAATTGAAACCCAAGAGACTATAAAAAATTAGGAATTATAGAGATAGGAATAAGAGGATTTATAAGAGAGGGATAGCAAAGTAAGCATAGCGAATTTCGAATAACTAGCGTAGTGAGTTCACACTTAAAATTTTCAAGTTGGTGGCCAATATGGGGGACAACTAAAAAAAAGATTTAGCCAGCATTACCTGTTATAAATAATATTAAAGGCTTTAATTGTAGAAAAATAATATGTAACTATTATTACATTTTATTTATTTACATTTTTTGAAACACTACAATTAAGGGTTGGTCTCATCGGGTCTCAAGTTCTTGAGTTCGAATAGAAGTGACTATAGAAAATTGCTTTATCATAAAAAACCTCTTATAACTTTAGGAATATTATTCCAATATACATGAAAGTTTATAGTTGTTATATTTATAATTCTGAAATCTACTAAGGTGCATCTTATTATGTCAATTTTTATTATTTTATAAGGACAATGTAGAACATGTGGAGGATATGCCGTAATACCGAATATTGTTTTGAGAGTTAATGTAGGGTTGTTGTACTTTTTTATTTATTTATTTTATTCATGTATTAATTTCCTAATAAATTATTATTGTCTTTTAATTCATAAGCTCAATGTAATACCCTACACCTTGACCTGCACATAGAGCTGTCCTGTGACACTGATGAGGAGCGCCGCATAGCACCCCAAGCAGTGAATTCTCTGCGTAGAGGCTGCCTTCCGAGGGTTGACGAGTGAGTTGAGTAGGGGCAGTGCCTTCTAATATATTCAAAAAATATATTTTTAATTTGCGATTTAAGTTTTTATAATAAATCCTTTATATTTTTGGATTTTGGTTTTGTGAGTCATCGGCAAGTTAATTTGTTAATTAATAAATATTATACATTGGAATTAATTATTGAAATTATAATAAAATATTTAATACTTTTTTTGGGGGGGGGGGGGGGAATTTATTATTTATTCAATTAGGTAATTAAATTAAAATTATAATAATTAATTATTTAATTGAAAAGTCTATGTACCAAGTTTCAGCTTGATTGGATAACTGGGGGAGGGATAATTAGCCCTCTAAAGATATTGATAACAGACGACAGGCACTCACTATCAAACAAAAGTGAAGTGTTAATGTAAAAACAACTAATTTTCTTCTTTATTTTAAATTTATCATTTGATTTTTGAAAAATTTCAGGTGGATAAGATTAAATTGTTGAACACACTTTTACAAATAAATAAATAATATTTTAAACCATTGGTTTTATTTCAATATTTGCTTGAGTATAATTATGGAAGCTTTATTTTGTCAAGAGTAACATTTTTCTAGGTGTTACTATATTATTCTACTTTTAGACAAAACGTTACAAAAAAATCTTTACATTTCATTTTTAAGTAGTGAATTGAGCATGAGGTGTAACAAGTTTTTTTAATGTTTTAGTTTTTATAATTTTTTCATTACGCATAATAAAATTATATTTTATAAATATGAGCTTAAGTAAAAGTAGTTTAAATTTATAGATGCAACAAATATTCATATATATTTTTTTGGGCGAAGGTGGAAGTACTGCTTTAGTTAATTCATCAGTATTCTAAATAAAATAAACTTCTGGTTTAGCATGAAAAAAAGTTTATGGATAAGTCCTAAAGGAACAGTTTGAGATATTCAACAAATCAAAATTTGGTAGATACCATATGAAGATGAAATTTGCTCTTAACGGAGCCAAGAATGGGTGATGTTACCCTAGAATGAATTGAATGGCATTTTAATTCTTTATATAACAAAAAAATTATTGATTTTAACTAATGGTGCTATGGTATGTAGTTAACATTATTTCATTCGCGTAGCCCCTACTTCCCATAAATTTAATAACTTGTTTACTGATTACTGTTTTTGGGACAGTACTATCGCAAAATTTAAGGATGGACTGTATTAGCAAAGATTTGCCCTTTAAGCCCTATGGGTTTAAATTTACGTTTTCAGGTTTTTCATGTTTGGAGACACAGTACAGAACGGTGGCAGTATAAATTTATTTAAGTATATCTAGAGCTATCTCTTGGCCCTATACAGTATTATGAAGGTTCTATTAAGAGCCCAGTAGATAGAGCCATAGTTGAAGACAGATTAGAAAGGTAATACTATACAATTTGGTTAATATATTGTCGTTGTGTAAAAATATATTTATTATTTATAAGCTTAGTTATAGGGGAAAAAGATAACGGCTTAAAATAGGGTGATAAATTTAGTGTGTTATAATAATTTTATATTACCTTCCTTATGTAACATTTTTAGATGACGGAGGATCCCTGTATATAAATCTGCAATTCAGTAAATTATTCTTTCAAAAACTCAAAACTTACACTTACTTTCAGACTTATTTCCAATTGAAACCTCCAGAATAATCTCCTAGAATTTAATCTTTAATCTCAGGGAACCTTAAATTTAACTAATGACAAAAAAAGACGGAAAATTTATTTATTTGAATAATTTTTGTTAAAATCAAACAATTTAAACTGTTTTTCCTATTTTGTAATTAAATTCAATCAATTTGCTATTAAATTAATTTTTATTTCAACAAATCTCGAATAAGACTTTTATCTTTTTAATTATTTAACAGTGGGTACAAATTTCACTAAATTTTTCATATTATTATATTTTTTTAATATTATTTTAAGAGCAAAAATAATTCAATTGTACCTTTTAATAAAATAAAATAATTAAAATTTCATGAATCAATATATTTCAAGTGAAAACAAGTTTATTGGTAAATAAGACAAACTAGATAACATTAGAAAAGAAAATAAGTTTTCAGTGACTTTAGTTGGATATCATAAACAATCTATAGATAAATCAATTGAAAAAGGAAATCATATTGAAAACTAGAAATTAAAATTAATTCCACTGAATCAGTTCACACAAAATGACAAATTAAAGGAATCGACATTGGTCTGCATCTGATAGTAATGTTGTGAATACCCTTCTAGAGAAAAATAAGAAAAAAAACATTTTTTGTTATCAATTATAAATACGTGTTTCTAACGAATCACGGAAAAAAAGCCCAGGAAAAAATGCCTACAGAAAAAAATGCCTGTAGAAAAAATGCCCACGGAAAAAATACCCACGGAAGAAAAGTCCAAAATAATTAAACTTTAATCGTTAATGGTAGTTTTTAAATATAATAAGTTAATTTTTAACTCTAACAATTTTAATTTATTTTTAAATAGAATAGCCATTAGGGGTGCTGTATTTTTGCAGTTATATTACTATAAAAGTATCGGTACCTGGGGCCACTGGACTTAAGATGCATCTTCATCTTGTGAAAATTTTGTGTTAAATAATTGTAAATTAATTTTTGTATTAATTTTGTACTTTAATTTTAAATAATAAATGTAAGGTGGGATAAATGTAACTCTTTGTTGACAAAAAATAAATAAAATCATTTTCATTCCTATTGTGAGTAGTTGATATAAATATTTATTCACAGTAAGAAAGTAAATTATTTCCCTAACAACATCTTTCATCGCCATCGCCAGATTTTACTTCAGCAATTTCATTATTACACATTATCATTTTGGTATATCATATATTTTAGGTAAAAACCAAGGCAAGTAAAATGTAAATATGTTCAAACAGTTAACACAGTTGTGTAGTGTATGATGTAATATATTGTAGGGATTCGTTCATGGTGATTAGTGATACCTGGTGAAATCCCTACGATTCTAAGGAAGATACATCTTAAGTCCAGTAGCCCCAGGTACTGTTACTTTTACAGTAATATAGCTAAAAAAATACAATACCCCTAATGGATTCTATTTTAAAAAAAAGGTTAAAATTTGATAGCGTTAACAATTAACTAATTATATTTAAAAACTACCATTAAATATTAAAATTTAATTATTTTGGACTTTTCTGCCATGGGCATTTTTTCCGTCTACCATTTCTAACAAGCTAAATTTAAAAAAAATTATGTTTACTTGTTCTAAGTTTGAATTGAATTGTCTACAGCACAGTAAGTTATTATGATTAATTATATTATTATTATTATCAAAAGTAAGGAAAAGATCATTTTGATCATTGCTTTTTTTTACAAATTGTTGACAAGAGAAGAAAAATGTCAAGCTCCATTTTATCTTCTTTTTGTTTAAATATAAAATTTACAAATCAACAGAGTGGGCTGAAAGTGTTTATATATACATATATTCTTTTTTTGCATTTTGAAAAACCCAAACCAATTTCAGATGCTCAAAATACAAAAATAATAAAGTTCAATAATTAAATCATAAATAATGCGGCAGTTTTTTTTATTTGATATTGATATTATAAATGCACATTGAAAATTGCCAAACACAGATTCACAGGTTTTCACTGAGAGCAAGGAAGGGGTAGAGGGAGCAATGCGATTTGAAAAGTGGTTCATTATGCTCCACCCACATACTAAACCTCTCAAGGGAGCTCAATCCGAACTAAAGTGATCACGTAGTCACTGGTCCTTGTCTTATTGGTCTATTCCTTGTCCTTCCGTCCCCACAGACTCTTGTCAACAAATCCTTATCAGTACCATTTATTTGATACCCCACTCAAAGGAGATTTCTATTGGTTATCTAGGAACTGTTACACGTTTATTAACCATGTACTGCCTTTAGATAATTAGTAAGGTTAACAACAAACATTGAAGTACATATTTATAAAGAAAACTGTATTAAAAATAAAAATATTAAATGTCTTAAAAAAATATCACTTATTCTATCAGCTGATATCAGATAAATTTAGAGTTTTTATCGAGATATCAATACTGTTTAACCAATCTGCCGCTTGGGAGGTTTAGTATATGGGTGGAGCATAATGAACCACTTTTTGAGACCCAGTTTCTATAGTATTGTTCCCTCTACCCCTTCCTTGCTCTGAAGGTTTTCACCCCAGTGCTCTGACAATTGAGCAAATTCAACTAACTATAATAATTGATCATTACACTTATAAAGGAGTTTATTAGTGAGTTTATTAAATTATTATTTTATCATATCGAAAAATAATCATAAAGAAAAAAAAAAAAAAAAAAAAAAAAAAAAAACATACTTATAATAACCCTTTGAATCCAGCAAATGGGTGAGATTACCTCTGCCTGCTTTAAAGAATATCTCACACAAAACAGCACAGTATAGAGGCTTAGCCAAAAGTGTGGGAGCACCCTAACAACTTTTATAAAAGCTTTTTTTAGATAAACCAAACTTATTAAATGTTTATAAGGCATAAAGATTACACTTTTTAGTGTAACTGTACCCCTGTGTTAAAAATCTTAAATGTAAACCCTTTCCGAGTGACACATAAGTTAAAGGATATAGAGACCTCTAGTTGCACTGTTCTTTTTCTTTTATCAAGACCTTTAAAACAAGGTGTCACTTATTAGGGATTTACATATAACATATTTGAGTTACCCCCAAAATCCCTAATTTTGGGGGAGTGGACAAAGTTGCCTTATACACTAAAAAGTGCATATTTACACCTTATAAACATTTATGAGTCCCCCCCCCCCCCCCCCCGGCTTTTACAGTAAAATGTTATGGGGGTGTTCCCACACTATTTATTTTATCTTGAACAAAAATACTTTCAAACACAAGTTTCTTGAAAACTTGTGGATAAGATCGTACCCTTGGGTAATCTTATCGAGATTGCCTTGGTAAGATTGCACCTTAATTACCTGCTACATAACTCAGAAAATATATCAACAGCAGTGTAAAAGAACAAAACAAAGTAAGAGAGGAGACACAGACCACTTACATTAGCCAACTTCAGTCTTAAACTCTTTTGCACAGACTATAATAATTGCTAAACTCTTATCTTCCTAAACCAGATTTTTACATTTTTCACTCATAAAATGTTTATAAGGCATAAAGATTCACTTAGTGATATATCATGTTAAGTATTTTTGCAATTTGTGAATGAAAATATTATTAAGATAATTTTGACTTCATAACACTGATGCCTGAGAGACTAACAGGAACATAACATTCCTAAGAGTGAGGATGGAATAAGTAATGATGGCTTGCTTAGACCAAGAAATTATCTGTTCTTAGATAGCACACTCATACTGCTGTATTAGTCACTTGATTTGAAAGGGATAAATATAATTGTCATTATAATACAGTTTATATCGCTGATGGAGTGATACTCTAACCCCATGTTATCCATAATATATATACATAGTTGTATAAATCCTTTGGCAGGCCTCAGGCCTCCTACAGACTAGTGCCACAGATTATTAAAATATGATTATTTTTTCAGCTGTCCACTTATTAACATCTGTAAGAGTTAAAGCTTTTGATGTTTTATTCCAGGGCTGGAAGTAACTTCGGAGATGTTTATCATGTTCTTAGGAGACATTAAATTAAGTGAATAGTGAAAGCTGTGGAATTGTGTTATTTTTGAAAGAATTGCACTTAGTGACTTATACCTTTAGGCAGACAATTTGTTTCTTTTTTGTGCCCTTTTTTGGCAATTCTTTTCTTTTGTAGGCAAAGACAAGACCCTTAAACATCTGCTTGTTTGTCTGTAATGCACCTGATCTCTGAAGTACCCTACGAAAAAAATTATAAACTATGCAGTTATGTTAGATGTAATAACCCAATAAAGGAAAATTATAGGGAAAACCTAAAAAAATTATCCCTCAAAAAGTAGAGGTTTAAGTTTAAGGTGCTGTGGGGTGTTAAATAGAAGAGGGAGACCCTGAGATCAAATATATATTTGGTTTAGATTTTGTACCAATTCATCTGCGCCATGTGCCTTTGAAAATTGCCAAATTTTCTTAGGATATGTCAGTTTTTCCTCACTACAAATCAGTTAACATTTTTATTTTTCTTTAACAAATAAATAGAAAAATTATAGTTATTCTTTGTGAAAAAACAAAAACTGCATACATTGTTATTTTAAATGATTTAAACTTGAGTAAAGCCAAAGAAGAGTTATAATGTCACAAAAATGGTCTTTAGATTTTCTTTTAGATCTAACTACTCAAGAATTGAACAAATAATTTATAAATAGATAGATGCATTCCAGAGTTATCAAAACAAACATCAATCTCCCTTAAATTAACTTTCCACAGAGGAAATGTCAACTTAATAGACTTTAATAAATTGTAAAAATAGTCTGTCAATTAGTGGAGCATATAAATTGTACACGTCTTATTATTTGACAAATGGATACATGGAAATTGAAAGTGGGTATGTTTGGACCTGTTTCGATTCTCATTGGTATCACACTTATTTTGTATGCATAATAATAATTGTGCCCAGAGGGTTAAAATTAATATGGGACCATCTGTGGGCTAGTTTTGACAAACTATCCAAATTTCTTTTAAATCACTTGTGTACTTTTAAAGATATAGCTGTTAATAAAACATAGTTTGTGCAGACACAGCGAAACGCCCTTCGCAGAGTTTGAAGGCCTTTTCAAAGAATTTGAAAAGGCGATGTTAGGGCAATGAATTATAAAGCAGCAACATTTTCTTCTTTGACCAAGCTTGGAGCTTTGAATAACTTTTAATAAAATAGTTAAATAAATAAATTGATAGTTACCAAATTATGTGTGGGGGAAGATGGTGTGAAGATTCACTTAAATAAAAAACTAAACATTTTGAAGTAGAACGACCATGACTAAATAATTATAAAGTGAGTGGTAGGTAAAGGGGTAGGTGCACGCAGACATTGTCGTGGCAGCCTACTCGAACAACATCTGGACCAGCATTGGCCTTTCCAAGATGGCCCTAGGGGCAGTAACCTGTGGAAGGGGCAACTGGCCCTTCTGTGTACAAACACCTTCGACCAAAGACACAGTGTAGGAACTAAACGAGGTCACTGATAAAAAACAAAAATACTAAAACTAGACTAAGCACAACAGAAGAGAAAGCATTGGTCATAGAAGGTTAAAATTAAAATGGGACAAGCATTTTATTCACTTACTCTCTAAATTTCATCAAAAATGGATGTGCTATTTAAGTTATGGAGGCTTACAAAAACGTTAAAACAATAGATACTAAACCACAAATGTTCCCTGATGTCTAAAACTGATTTATAAATAGGAATTTTTGAATTCGGATACATAGATCAATTTCATTCCTCAGAATGATCACAATGCTCCTGTTACCTTAGGTAAGCTCGGAAGCAAAAATATACTTCAAACTAATGGTGTGACTGTACACAGTGTAAAAATGTACATTATTTTAATATAACAAATTTTAAGTTCTAAATGGAAAAAAAATGTTCATATGAACATAAATAAATATCGAGAAGATGTACTTTTGAGTTGTCAGTTGTTTCCCCCCCCCCCACCCCAGAAATTAGTTGTTTTTACTGAAATTTGGTGAAACAAACTCATGACAAATAAAACAGAGTAAAAATTTGATCAGCTTGATTAAAAAAACTAAAGTGATAAATTCTGAGCACTTTAGACGTTAATCCATTTAACTGAAGTGGTGTTTAACTTTACAACGTATTATTTTTTAATGAAACTGATCAATTTTTCTCTTTTTAAAATAGGTAAATAATCTTATTGATTAAAAAATATAAATCTCAAGATTAATTTAACTTCTAAAATTATTTGGGCAACAAAATTTGCAAAAAAAAAAAAAATAAATCCATAGATTTTATTCATTAAAATGTATATTTTATTTTTTCATTTTTTTAAAAAAATTAAATTAATTTTTCATAATAAATTTCTTGTAAAAAACAAACAATACAAACATTGATACATTTATTGTTTTCAAAAGTAGCATTTTTTCTTTTTCACTAAAATTTTAAAATTAACATTCTTTTCTAGAAATGATTATTACTATCAGTATAAGTTTTAGTTTTTTCTTTGTTTTTGTTTTTTTGAGACAAAAGATTTAGAACTATTTTATTAATATTATTACTATTATTACAACTACTAGTTTAAATATTGGTTGTTTTTGTTTTAAATTTATTTAATTTGACGAAACAACACAAGTTCTTACACAAACAGCATCAATTTAAACTAAATTTTAAATTGATTATCTTCTTTTTACAAAACAATATTAATAATAAAAATGTGTTCCTACACAATCACAATATTTACTTACAGTTCACTCATTCTTTACTTTATTTATAATATTATTTTAATTTTATATTTATTACAAAATCACAGAAAGTTTTCTTAAAAAAGAAAGAAAAAAATAAAAATAATATTTACAATTATTAACTAAAATTTATTTATTATGATTTATTTTATAATCTACGATAAAACAAACAAAAAAATCTATCATATGTACAAAGATTTTTAAATTAAAACATTTTTATTGTTTTATTTCAATTTAGTACCAACCATATAGTACGGGTAAAATAGGGGATTAAAAAAGAAACACACAAAAAAAAGAAGTTTTTATTATAAATCATTTATATTTATGCATTTTGGTTAAGTTAAGCAAATTCCTTGAACGTTTGATAGAATGTTTTTAAATTGGTACAGAGTCTCTGAGCCAAGTTCTCAATTGGATGACTGGAAGATGGTTAATTAGACTAAAGATTCTGACGACAGCCAGCTTCCCAAAAACAAACAAAATCCAAACTAATAAAAAGGATTAAAAAAAGAATAAAGTCGTCCATTCATCAAACTAGTTTTATGACTTCACCTCGGCAATAGAATTGAATATAAGAAGAGTCCCCAACATTTTAGGTTGTCAATGTTTTTCTCAAGGGAGGGGGTAATTTATAAATGTTTAAATTAAATTATTCAAGTAAAGTGTCATTTTATGTGTATTTTATTTATCTGCATTGAATGATACACTTTCTGGTCGAATAAATAAATCATTCCTTATCGACATATGAAAGAAAAATGCTGTGTTTTTCTTCAAATCTATCAATTTAAAATAGGCCTATCATATCTCATTCAATTCAGATTGATACAATACTTATAAAAGGACATTTTACTTGAATAATTCCATATATTAATTACCCTTCCTTCCCTAAAAAGCATTGTTCCATTCCCTAACATTTTAGGGACTCATAAGATCTTCAACTGCTCTGAGTAAACTAAGTTTGTTGCTTGGACAAAGTTAGTCTTTTTCGGAAACGGTTTTTAGTCTTTTTAACCCGTACTATTATACAATTATAAAATAATACACTATAATTAAATAAAAAATCAATATATATATATATATATATTGATAGGTTTTTTTTTAAATTATTAAAGTTAAAAAACAAACATGAATGATAATAATAAAAAATCAAAAACAAAATTTGCTAATTATTGATTATAGTAATAAAAATGTAAAGTTTAATTTCAAAATAATAATGCAGAGTTTTTAAGCATTGGTATATTTTATTGTATTTTAAGACCTTCAGTATTATCAATTATATAAAATTAATTGTTGTTTTAACATAATTTTATCAAAACTTAAAAGTTTTGCCTGTAAATTGTTCAGAATTTCAATATTTGTAAATAATTTTTTTAAATTCCAGCTTCTGCATAGGTAAAGACTTCATGGGCGCAAAACTGGCCAAATGAAATCAATTTATTTTTATACAAAGGTGTGCGCTAACATGTGACACACGTTGGAAGCTTTGATTCATAAAAAAATATTGATTTTCCGAGAGATTTACGAGTGCAAGTAAATAACGTAAATAAATATTACATTTTTTAAACTCTAAACATTTATTTCCACTCTAACTTCCAGATAAATGTTGCTAATAATAATAAAAATTATTTTAATTATTTAAATAGAAAGACTTGCTAAACAGTTCTATCCATATTTTACATCAAAAAATATTAATTATATAATTTATATTTTTTAAAAATGGACTATTTTAAATTTTTATCTACATTTATTTATTTTTTAAAAAACAAATTTTCTTTATATTTGTTTTCTTTTATTCCTCCACTGGATTTAGAGGTGCAAATTCAGAAGAGACTTTCAGACTTTTATATATGAAAGTTTATGAAATGCTTCAGATTACAAATTTAGCATAAGAAAAAAAAAAATTACAGCAGTTAAAAAGAATCTAATTAAACCTTGAAATGTTTGGAAACTTGAGGTAGCTTCAGCGGCACTAATTTGCTTGGTTACTCCCCCCCGACCCTCCAAATTAAATTAATGTGTAAATATTTCCTTGTTTTAAAAGTTAATTAGACAAAGGGGTATTATCACTTTTACATACAGAAAAGTTATGTATTCAAAAGAGTAATTTTTCATTTTCAAAGACCCTGAGCAAAAGCTCTGAATACTTAACTCATTGAATCAAATTCTTCTTCAAATTTCTTCGACATTCATTCCAACCAACACTGACCTCAGTTGAAATCCTACAAGGCCACAAAATTTAAATTTTTATTTGTAAATATTGTAATGTTGTAGATGCTTAAAAATGTATTACATTCAATCATTTGTTTTAAATATTAGAATTGTTTTTATTTGTTGTTTTTATACGTCAGTGTTTAGAGCATTCATGGTTGGAATCACTGATGTAATCATTATTTAGCATCGCTTATTAATTTTTTAAAATATTTTTTTTAAAAATTTATTTTTTACACACAGCAACAACCTCTAGACAGATAAAAACCAAGAAAATGAGTTTTACGAGGTTTTGTGAGTTAAGTGGTGGATACTGGGTATCTTAACAGTCTGGTTTCCTATAACTCCTTTCATCTCATACCTTTAAAATGTTTAAATAAACTCTCCTCATTTTATAACAATCTAGGGTTCTTCTGACGAACACAGTGTTTACCAAGGATTCAAATAATTTCCCCAAGATAGTACAGTGTGCCATTTTGCTCCCCCTACTGAAAGCAACAAGAGAGGTGTAGATCATCGAAATGTTTGTTAGATTAAAAATCGTAGTGCTATGTAAGTTAAAGTAGGGAAGGTCTAAGCGTATAACATTTCCAGAAACCCAATACCTGCAAAGGCAAGGTTTAATTGTAGAGTTGCACTTAAGATTTAGGCGCTAAGATATAAAGTTATAAATGAGTACCCCCTGCATGGCAGCAGGTATAGTGATAATCTTCTGTAACCTTTTATTCTTAATATAACAAACATTTTGCTGTTACATTGGTGTTTCACTGAAGGTTCAATTTATGATACTTGCAACTAGATTGTATAAGACATTTTAAATTACTTTAACCAAAAAACATTCTATTCTATTACATTTCATTCTATTTTCTTCATCTAACATCATTTCTGCATTTATGAAAACCTCTAAAGTCCAGTAGAAAACTTAAATATTATTATTATAATTATTTATTTTACATTTTAAAAATAATTAAACATAGAATGACTACAATGATGAATATATATATTATATACAATTTTTTTTTCTTTTGCCAATTTCATAAAAACAACTATTTACATATTATTCATTATTATTATTATTTTTTTATATATATATACATAAAAAAAAAATATCCACTCAATAGATCGACAATAAAAATAAATATATAGGTGTAAATTTAAAATATTATTATGTTTAAAAATGAAGAGTTAGTAATAGTAATAATAAAATAACAAAATAAAGTAAACAAATTACTTTAAAAAATAATTCTTCAAATAAAATTAATAATAATAATGGTGACATTTAATTAATATAAATACCTAATAAAATATTATACAATAATGTAATATATATTGTAAAAAAACAAAAATCTGTCAATTTTTTACTCAATATGAGATCTATTTTTAATAAAAAGAAACCCTAAGAAAAATTAAAATATAATAATTATTTAAATTTTTTATATTTTATAATTAAATAATAATAATAATAATAATAATTATATATATATATATATATATATATATATATATATATATATATATATATATATATATATATATATATATATATATATATACCATTAATCAGTAGAAATAAGCATTTCAATTTCGCATATTTCACAATCTATATATATATATATATATATATATATATATATATATATATATATATATATATATATATATATATATATATATATATATATACACATAAATACATGAGGGTTCCTTTTTAGTATTTAAAAAAAAAAATCTCAATGATATTTTATCAGAGATTAGTCATTAAATTATCTAAATTTTGAAGCTATACTAAAAGATCAAGAGTTACCATTATTGAATTTTTAATAATTATTTTTTTTTAAATAGGTAAAACAAAAACATAATTGTTTGCTATCCTTTTATTTAATATTTTACAGTTATGATAATCCATTAAGACTTATTGCTTACAACTTAATCATAATAATTTAAGATTTTTGAGTGGTATCCTTTTTACATTATTATTATTATTATTTTTTTTTTAATTTTATATAATATTTTAAGATATTATTGTTTTTTTTCCTTAGTTAGAACCAGTCATATTCAGTTGAAAGTACATAGAAAATATCCTTGGTATCGATGGTAAAGTTGAACATGTTTACACACCAATGTCTTGGTGTGAGTGAGGAAGCGGTTGTTTGTTGATTCCACTCGTACTTGGTCGTTGAATCGTTTGATGATCGTTCTGAAGTGTTTTTAATATTTCCTTATGCTTCCTGTGTTCAGCCTTTCAAATAGAAAAATAATTATTAGTATATGTGAGCCTCATTAGTGTGCAATTAGTATGGCACATAGCTTCATCACGTCCTATTTTTAGACAAATGGACACATGGGAATTGAAAGTGTGATTGTTAGGACCTCTTTCAGTTCTAAGCGGGGTCACAATTATCGTTATTCAATATTTAATGAGGGCAGAAAGTTAAAATTAATGTGGAACTATCTGTGAGCTATTATTTTTTACAAACCATCCAACATTTTTTAAAATAAGATGAATAATTTTAAGTTATACATGAATCATTTTAAAGTTAATTTTAAAGTTTAAGACCAATACCGGGGAAATTATGACCTACCATTCAAATTCCATAAAAATAAAATGAGTGGCTTGTAGGATATGGTGTTTTGTAAAAAAGTTAAGCAACAGACTGACACAAGATCAAAATTGTCCCTAGATGTCTGAAATGTATTTCTATCTAGGAATATTTGAATTCAGAGACAAAAAAAATTGTTTTTCAGAACTATCACAATGTTTTTGCTACCTAGGAGATTAAATATTTACAGTACTAGAAGTTGAGCTTAAAGAACTTAATCATACTTAGTTATTGGGGCTAAGTACAATAAACATAGAAATTACAATTTCAAACGGAAAAGTTTGAAATTGTTTAACCCATGCAACGCATCTTCCAATTCAGGAAGGTACCTCTGTGGCGGGATTGAATAATATCAAATGAGATTACACGAGTTAAAAGTGAACCTTTTAAAACATTTGTTTTTGGGATCCTCTGTGGATACAAACGCCAGCAGGCCTGGCGGACTCTTGTAAGAGGGCAGAAGGGTGTGCTTAGTCGATTAATACAAAATATCGCTCAATACAACCAATTTTTGTTTTTTATGTGGGTCGATCAAGGGTAGTAAATAAGTATTTCAACTAAGGTGAAATCGTTCTTAAACTTGGCTATATTTCGCCCCACTCCGGGGCATATTCATGCCTAAAAACATCGAAAAAACTTAATTACAAATTAATGTTCTTTAAATAACTTGTTACATGATTTAAAATACAAAAAAATATTACAAAAATAAAGGTAAGGTCTTATTTCTTACCTTATCTTAAGAAGTATGGATCATTATGTTTAAACAATTGTAAAGATATTTATTTAATATAGACCACATAGTGGCTTCGTCAACACATCATCATCGTCAACACTTTTTAATGTTATAATTACATTAGTTGAAATACTTATTTACTACCCTTGATCGACCCACATAAAAAACGAAGATTAGAAGAAGGGACAAACCTAATTACTATACAACCAATTTTTTATTGCACACAATGTCTACAGCAGTCTTACAATTTGTAAATTTACAATCATTGTTGTTATTTAAGAATTATGATTATTGAATTAATATGTAGACAATAAATAGTTATAACTATTATAACAAGGATAGTGAACATCTGTCCCAAAAAATCCCTTCTTCATATAATAAAGATGAATGGTTATAATTACAATGGCTCAACAAAAATCTCGTTCATGTCCTCAAAAACACGCCATCACAAGATGAATCAAATAGCTCATACCAGTAAAATGGTTTATGGACAAACACTAAGAAGAAGATATAAATAAAATATAAAAGACTAATGATACCTTGAGATGTGAGAAGGTGCTCCTGTACTTGGTAGTGTGGTATGGAGGTACTAAAGCCAGGTCATGTTCTATTGAAATTATCTGCCTCACCTGAACACAAGTTATACAATTAACAACACTAAAAACTACAATTTCCTTTATTCCGCCTAGCATATAGGGAAATTTTATTATCCTTAAGTATAAATTATACATACACACACACAAAATTATTGTTTATTAAAAAAAAGAATAGAAAAATGATAAAGATAAATGAATCTAAATAGAAAGAAATCTTAATTAATCTAACTCAAAGAGTAAACCTGACTATTTTATTGTCAAAAACCCACTGAGACGAACATACTTTTTTCTCATTATCTAAGAGGTTTTGGGTTCTTAATGTGGTGATGGATTTAATCCATCAAAATCTCTAAATTTGGAATTGAGCAATCAAATGTTACCTCCAAGCCAGGTTACCATATAATGTTAGGTTATTAAAAATTGAAATATCAAAAATTAAAATAGATAGATAGATTTTTTGTGAAGAATAAATTGACTGAGAGGCCGAGAAGTTAAGAGTTAAGTTACCTGTTTCTCGATAGAGTCCTCAAGCTGTTGATGTCCCTGCATCACATTCACTTCTAACTGACCTGCATCACTTGTCCACAGAGAATTCAGCAATCCTTCCTCACCCTAAAAGTATAAACAAACTTGTTTACATTTCGATATATTGCATATTATTTCCAGAGTGTTAAAAACCCCACGACATAGGACCACACTCAGGTGGGTCCATTTAGCAAAACCTGGGCTGGATGAAAAATTCTCTCCCTGATCCTTCTATACTCTAAGCAGACTCACAAAAAGTCAGCAGTCTGTTCAGTGGCAGTCCCTTAAACTCTTCTAAAGGAAGTATTGACATTGCAAAGGTTTGATGAGGAGTTCCATCTTCCCATCCACACTTGAAGTCACACAGATAGGAATTTCAACTAAGCCTAGCAGCTATAAATCTCTATATTAACTTAATGAGATGGTCCTAAAATAAGCAGCTTAGACTGTCTCAGACTGGAACCAATATCTTGGGTTCCCAACAGCAAGATACACGTATCACTGGTTCTGGGACAGAAGGAATTACACTGGAACCCAGCCTAGTCAATTGATTCAATTCATTTCCTTCTATCCCACTATGTCCTGGAACCCATAATAGGAGGATAGCATTCTGTCTTGCTAAATCATTAAACGAAGAAATCTCTTCCAATCTGTCACTTTTTTAGAAGTAAACCTAGGAAAAGCCAAAGACTTTATAGCCGTTTGGCTGTCTGAGCAGATGCAAATCTGTTTTCCTGACTAATTCTTACTCAGAATCACTTGACAGCAAGCCATAGCATAGATTTCAGCTTAGACAGTAGAGAATTTTCACAAGCTTATACTAAGAGAAATTTTGGCTCTCTTAAAAATAAAGTTAAACAGCATCAGGCATGTTGCTTCACACAGGTCATGACTTGGAATGGTAACCACAGATCTGTGTTAAATTCCTAGAGCCTGAGGTTCATTCACCCAGCATTGCCATATAAATGAGTAGCTGTTGATGTGAAGTGGTGAGTAACTGGTTGTGTATATCAGCAGTAAGGTTTATACAACTGGTGGAATGACACACTCACCCGCATCATCCATTACATTAAATAGTTGTATAAGCCACATAAGTTATGTCACAGAGTTAGTTTAGTTATATGACTAAAGTAATAAATAATTGTAATTTAAATATAAATTTCTATCAGTAAAATAATAAAATAAAAAACTTACTTCAGCAACTGGAACTTGAAGAGCGGAACCATAGTCATCTGGAAGATATAAAAACATTTATTATGTAAACAGAAAATAAAATTTTGAGATAGTTAGGTTGGAACTAAAAGATAGAATTTCGGAGCTGAAATAACACTTTTATAGTGTTAAATATCTCATCAGTTTCATTCAGGTTGCCTTGTCATTATAAGAACATATTACTTAAACAGATAATTAATTATAACATCAAAAGTTCTTTGAATTTATTTGGTTTCAAAAATTATTAATATTTCTAAGAACAGATGTAATTACATGTGTAAAAGTAAGTACAGTAGAACCCCTCATATCCGTCACCTACGGGACTGGAGCATGGTCGGAACACAAAAAAGGTCGAATAACCCAAGGAACAAAGAAAAGCGAATATTTCAGAGTAAAAATTAAATCTTTATTATTAAAAATGAACTTACACACCACTTTTGCACTCTATTCTGAATATGAGAATATACATACTAATCCAGTTGAGGAATACGCTTCAAAGTCTTTCTGACCCTTATTCCAATCTTTAATTGTTTTACACCAACTCTTAAGGCTCTACCGCCCTTTGAGGTTAGGAAAAACAGTAAAATTAAAATACGAGTTTTATCGTTGTATTGAAATGGCGCCTGTACTATTTATCATAGGAAGTTGAAATAGGGCTCAAATTGTGCAGAATTAAAATTAGGAATGAAGCCTGTGATTAGATTTTTGATATCTTGCTTAGAGCCAATAAAATTATCAATTTAATGATTTTTCTAACCTCAAAGAGCGGTAGAGTCTTAACTCTGAAGCTAGCTTTAGAAGGGACTCACCTTTTTTCAAGCAGTTAAAGAACATCTAACTTCTACAGTAATGTACACAAAACCCGTTTTCATTTCAGTTGAGCTGCTATATTCACGAATATACCTCTCTGTATGACAAACAAGCCCACTAAATTTCATTTTGATATTGGCCGCCATTTTGAAGTTATCAATTTTTGAATTTTTAAACTTTGATGGTTAATAATACCGAAAGAATAAATAGGTTTTTGACAAATAGCATATTGTTAGAACCGGAAAAAATTAAGGAACAAATATAAGAAAACCTGATGAAATTCCATTAATTAGTTTACAAGTTATAAGTGAATAAAATTATTTATTAGTGCGATAATTTTGATGACGTCAAAGTTTGTTTACATCTGTCAAAATACCGCCAAACTTCAATTAATAAAATAAAATATAGGTATTAAAAATATGTTTTTTTTGAAGAATGATAATAAATAAGTTAGTTCAGAACGGTCACCCATCCAAGTACTGATCACGTCCAATGCTGCTTCCTCCTGTGGAAATGAGGAAAAGTTCCGAGGTTTTTTTTTTGCTTACTTAAAATTAAAGGTGTTTCTCTTAAATCATTTCACCTCTCAAATTCTAAGTGTAATAATGTTTATCATGTAGTACCATCTGTTGAATGATTTATTTTTAACTAAAATCCTGTGTTATTCTAACTTTAAAGTTGATGATTTACTGAAGAAATAAACCATATACAATAAACACTGCTTATGTTAGGTTTGTAAACTTCAACAGCAACGTTTTAAGAAGAATTGAGAAAGTATAAGCCCTTCATTTTAACAGAGTGTTAAGACAGAGATTTGACGCTATTGTTTTATCTACTTTTCTATCGATGGTCTCAGAGCAAAAGGCCTTACCCTCACTTTTTGAGATTTTTCATGTTTTAATTCTATCTTATAATATCGTATCAAAATCATCAGAACTGTTTGGGAAAAATAAATTTTTATCATGTTTAATAGTATTTAAGGGATTAAATTTAGAGCTAAAATTAATTTCTCGATTTTTGCCTTGGATTATGTTTTTCCGGAACATGGTTGCCAATTTGTTTTAAAATCAGCCCAGTAGTTTAGGCTCTGTAGGCAGCAGACAGACATTTTTTTAAAAAAATAATTATTTTGGAAAAACATATAATTCCATCAAACTCTTAAAATCAAATTGTGCAATATTATAATATGTACTTTATATGCATATAAAGTAGATAGATAATTACCAGGAAAGTCTTGAAATTGAAGGGGAAGGTCGACAGCCTGCTCCAAGGAACTACCAGAAAAAACATCAGCAGGAAAAATAAAACTCTCTTCTATGACGCCTTCCACTGGAGATCCTTCCTGTAACTAAACAAATTATTCAAATAACTATTAAACATGTTACAAACAACACCTTGTACATTATATCTTCTTGTGCAAGATGATCCACTAAGCTCAAGTTACATCAATCGTCACTCAACTTGAGTCCAATTAATTAAAAAGACAAATTAATTACTTTCAATGCTAGGATGAACTTTTTTCTATTTTTTGCTAGGGAAAATTTTGTAAAAAAAAATCATTTAGTTCCGTAATCTTTTAGTTCCCCCTCATTTAATTGCAAATTTGACGTGACCTGCGTGGGTATGAAAATTAGACAAAGGAGTATAAACTCATCTGTATACAGAAATAATAATATCCCTCAGTCTAATTATCTACTATTATTAAGACAAAGGGATAATTAGTTCAAAGTACTTTGGGACATATCACTTCTCTACATAAAAGTGATAATATCCCTTTGTCCCAAAGTACTTTGAACTAAATATTCCTTTGCCTTAACACTTAAGGGGGGGACTCTAAATTTTTTACTTTTTCAGAGAGGTTCTCTCCTATTTTACTTAAGTACCAGTTTATATTAACTTCAAATTGTTTTAAGCAATTATGTGCTTTATTTATAAAACTATATAAGTTTCTACCTGAAAGAAGAAATATTTAAAAATGATAAATATACAAGTACATACAATAAAAATACAACATTAAAATGGTAAGGGATAGATGTAAACAAACAAAGCATGAAACCCCAACATGAAAATAATGACTGTTACAACAAATACACATGCAAAAAATGATAAAATAATGAAATGCACGAAAAATTATTAAATCACTGGGTTATGAACAATAAACAATTGACCATTATACGCTTTCTTACCCTTTAAACAGGCTTCAGCAAAAATCTCCCTGTATTATATCAAGGTAAACAAAAAGAAATTGTAAATAATTCATAGAAATGTAGTTATCATTTTATCAAAGTAAGTGGATTACAGTTTAACGTCAGATAGTTTAATGGATGATGTAGTCCAAATGATATTCTTTCACCACAATTCATAATTTGGAGTCAGATTATGAAGAAGGTACGTAATTTGAATTTCACCATTTGAAATTTCTTATTTATAGCAATGCACAGAGCCTGAATGATAGATGGTAAACTAGTTCTAACTGATTCTACTAAGGACATGAAAAACATCTTGTTATAATTTTAGTAATCCCTCGATACCTGAAGTTACATTACACAGTGTTCTGTGAATACGGAACTGTCAGCTTGTCAATAAGAAAACCTCGTTAATGTCTTCAATGAGAACTCAGGTAGTTGAACATTCATTTCCTCTTCATCCTGTAAGTGTTACTTTGGAATTGTGGTAATTTCTTCCCGTTCCAGTTCTATTAGGTCCTATTGATCTTGACAAATTAGCACACTTCTATGTCAGCCTCAGTGATGTCTGACTGTGGATAATGAATACCATGGATAAAAAAAACACTGATATCGGGGGATTACAGTAATTATAAAAAGATGGCTTTACCATAAGACAAATTTTAGCTTTGGTTTTCATGTCCTTAGTAGAATTAACACCTGTGGATATCAAGGGGTTACCGCATATTGTAATTCAAAATTTGCTAAAGAAACTTGTGATAATTTAAAGATTATAGAAGGCCTTTAAAGATAGAGGTCATTTTGGAAAGATTGGACTCCTAAACTTGAACAATTTCATTATATAAAAGATTATATCACAAAAATTACATCAACAGCTCAGCTTCTAGCTCATATAAATCAAGCAATTGAAAATAGATTTTTTATTAGTAGTCACAGAAACTTGGCAACTAATAAGATACATCGGTAATGGCTCTGGGAAATAAAGGTGTTACAATCTGCAGTTAATTTTTAATCACTTGAGATTTTAACACCAGACTTTTTTTTTAGAGCCATTACCATTGGTTAAAAAATAATAAGTATATACAATATGTACTCACCTTTATATGTTTAGAATCCAATGCACCGATGGTAAAGACTAAAAAGAATACAAATGAAATGATATGAGAGTGAAATGAAATGAAGGGATGACTTACAACGTGCAACGGTACAAATGTTTGTCTGATCGGAGTGGTCGGGGAGGTGTTAGCCTGAATAACAGATGTTACCGAGGGCCTGGGTGGTTCACTTACGATGACAGAGGTATGGGCAGGACGTGGCCTCTTAGAGCCAGACGCAGGCTGTTCCTCGCTCACTGTTCTCTTGGCTTTGTCTGTAGAGTTGAACCTCAGCACCGACGGCCTTTGTTGGGGTTGTGGAGTAGCTGGACTGGACTTTTTAAGGCTGGGTGGACTCACACCCACCTGACTTGACTGCACAATCGCCGGAGGCAGAACTTTACTCACTGTTGCCACCTGAACAAATCAAACAAATCATCAAGTTTATTCCTGATTAAATTTTAAGAAACAGGGATAAAACACTGTAGAATTACAGTAACATTGAGTACCTGGTAGGCAGATTCAGGAAATTCCTTTTAGTTTGGAGCCCCTCTATTTCATTGCATTGCAAATATAACCTGGGTGAGTACGAAAATTAGGCAAAGGAATGTTCTTTGTCTTAATAGTTAATTAGACTAAGGGATTTCCTCTCTTTTGTATACAGAAGTGTGATATTCTTCCGTCCATAAGTACATTGGAATAATTATCCTTTTGTCTTAAGTAATCCCTTTACTTATGGGGGGAGGGGGGAATACCGTTTAGCAAGAAGTTTACCAAATTCAATTATTATTTAAACCAGTAATTAAATGGAGCTTGGTATAAATGAAATTATGAGTACTGGGTGTAGGAGCGAGTCCAAGATTATGAGAGTAGTGTGTGAGGTGGTTGTTTGCACTCTACACTAATACCTCAATTAATATGTGACTTAATGCGAATAAAGTCACAACTTAACAGAGGTTGAAGCCATATAATATTTTATACAATTTGAATAAATCTAATATTATCACATGAGTATAAAATTAAGTTCCCATGTATGTGCTTTCATTACACACAAAGAGGCAATTTAAAAAATCAGACAAGTTTGTTGACCAGCATAATTCGCCAAGCCATTTCAAGATGGCGGCCATTTAAAGGTTTGTTATAGCTGTAACTTTTATAGCTACGCTTTTCTAACTTTTGGCCTGTTCATTATAATGATGAGAACAAACATCATTTTATTTATCGTCTAAACGCATTTTTTTTTCTTACACAATATGCAAAGTAAGAAAAAATGTAAATACCTAGTCTGTCCAATAAATACGAGAAGTGACTAGAGGAAGGTTAAGGTGATGCCATACTCTGTTTGGCGGTGGACCAATTTAAATGTTAGGTACCGTCAGACTGCTGGGGCCAGTGTACAGCTCGAGGAACTTTTTTTCTTTTATTGTAGCGCCCTTTTATTTGCTCTTGTCAACACCCGCCTCTGTGAAAATCTGGCACATATTTATGGGAAGCCCCCTTATATACTCCAGTTTCTTTTAAATTACTCAACACTACAAGCCATTTAATTTAAGAGGAGCTCAGATTACTATGCAGACCATGCTTTAATACCCCCTACTACTCAAAGATTGATTATTATAATTTTATTAAGATGTGGCGAATTACTTTTTCAAATAGTTCATCGGGAGCTGGACTGGTAGGCTGTAGCCTGATCTCGCCTTCATGAAGGTTAGAGAGAAGCTCCTCCACAGCTTGGCTTAGTTCCTCTGGGTCATCAAATGTTTCCGTGTCTTTTGATGTACTCTGAAATATTACAGCAAAAAAATTGAATAAGCGAAGAGAAATGATAAAATTATATAGTCTATATGATCATAGCTATGCTAATGTAATTTAACTTATTAACATTTGTAGTAAAACTAAAAAAATAATTGTTAAATTCCAAGTCAAAGTTTTAGAAATAAATATTAATTTATTGTATGAGGTTTTTTTTTTTTAAAGCTAATACTTAATTAATTCACGTGCTAATTCAGGGTTTACAATCTACATTAGTATTATCAAAATTATATTATGTAAAAAAAAGGTAAATAAAACTAACGCAGTGTGATAATATCTCAGCAGTTTAGTCAATAGCAAGTACAACCTCAGCAGACCGCTAACAGTTCCAAAAAACTCCATAATGATTATTATGACCAGTTAAAATTTTTTGATTTCCCATGTTCTTTTTTGTGGTGTTTCTACCTCGGTGGTTTAAAATCATTTCTTTTATTTTTTTCTAGTTTACTTTAAATATGTAATTTACGAAAACATTTCATAAGACATAATTAAAAGCTGAGAAAATAAATTATCAGATTATGTATGTATATAATCTTTTATTTGTCTTTAATGTAACTACACCTACAATGTATCAAAAAATTATAATTACTACAACTTTTGCAAGGTGACCCTTCTTATTGACAACAGATTGACTTGACTATATATATATATATATATATATATATATATATATATATATATATATATATATATATATATATATATATATATATATATATATATATATATATATATATATATTATAGCCAACTACATAACATGAAAAGTTGGTTGAATTTCATTGTTTGAAAAGCTTGATTATACATAATGAAAATAATTATTAAATTGCTGATAATATCAGGACTGGTAATAATGTTACTATTTATATAAAATTAAATTTTTGTCTGTTAGGTAAATTTTTCATTTCATACATTACAAATACTAAATCCGCCTTAATTTTATATTTTACTTTTCTGCCGTCACAGGTCTGACTTAATAGATGCAAAACTGGCTTAACACATGGTGTGTGCACTAACTTGGTTACATGAAAAAATAGAGAGTAGAACCTAAGTTATTTTTTAACAATTTTGTTAATAAACATGCTTTCAAAATGGTCATAACAATCAAGTTCAACAAACTGCTTCTTCATCTCATGCTTTGTTTACGTTTTCACTGTTATGTCATCATATGTATACTGTTTACTTTTCCATGGGGTTTTCTTTAAAAATAATTAATTCTGAACTAATTTGATTGGATTAACTTTTTTTTAAATAACCTCAAAACTGCAATTTAGAGGGTACTTTATTCTTAGTAATGGAATGAATGAGGTATAATATAGTCCTGACTCTTTTCTATGAAGGCTTTGGAAAGTAAACTATTTAGGCATTTCATTTGACTTGGCCAACATGTTTCTAGGTCACATAACCACTGATTCCTAACATGAGCCCCATGCGGAATGCTGGGTGAAGGCATATAATATAATATATATACTTACAGCTCTGTGTCTTTTTTCAATTAGATTAGATATACTGAGTTCCGGTTCCTTTTCTAACAGCGGAGCAAGCTGTCTCTGCATGTCCTTAATTAACTTCTGACCTTCTTCTTCCCTGCAAAAATTCCCACAACATTCATTAATCTGATATAAGAGCTGCTATTTAATATGTTTTATTTTTTAATTACAGGGATTTTAAATTTTAAACGAACTGAAATTGGGAAATAGAAGGTTTAATAGTTGCTAAATGGTAAACACAAAAGGATTTGAATATGCAGGTGAGATTATAAGAAAATAGGGATTAAGAGACAATGTAAATTAGGGGGAAAATACTTACGAAACGGGCGTATTGATGCAAATGAACGATTGCACTGATGTATTTGAGTCACCGCTCTCCAGATAGCCTCGAGTTTTAAGATACATGAATTTCCCAGTCTTTATTTGAAGTCGATAACAACTACTGCCGTAAGATTCTCCGTGAAGGTACACTGAAGCAAAACAAATTAAATAAAATAATGAATACAATAAAACTACAGAAACAAGCTTTACTCTTAAAATTTAAAATTCATTTTATGGATAACATAAAAACCCAAATTTTTTAGCAATTGATTACTAATTTCTTCCCAAAGAGATTAGTTAATAAATGGTGGCACCAGTGTATAAATAATCAACCTATATCAATAGTGTAATAATACAATTGTAAAATTCTCTTGTCTATCCTACATTAAAGGCCTTTCTGAAGATATAACAGAACTGTAAAAGAAATTTGGTTTTAATCCAATCAATAAATTAGAAAATTTTCATCACACTAAATTAAAAGATAAACTTAGGTTGGCAGAGAGAATGGGTGTAGTGTATCAAGTACCATGTAAAGATTGTCCGGGTCTTTACATAGGTGAAACTTGACAATCAAGGGGCAACCGGCAAAAGCAGCATATGGCTAATATCAGGGCACAGGATGATAAAACTTCCCTTGCTATTCATTTCAAACAGATGAACCGTCAAATCAATTTTCCGGAACCAAAATTCTAATTTCAGAAACTAATGATAAAAAATCGGGTGCGGGGTACCTCAGAACTTTTCCTCACTTTGGTGGCCACTGAAGTGGCCTCTTCTGCTGCAAAGCAGCATTGGGCGTGATCAGTACTTGGACAGGTAACCGATTTGAACTAACTGATTTATTTATTATCATTTTTCAAAAAAAAAAAAAAAAAAAAAAAAAAAAAAAAAAAATGTATACATTCTTTTTATATATTTTTTTTTTTTATATTTGTTCCTTATTTTTTACCGGTTCCAACGATATGCTGTAAGTGAAAAACATATTATTTATACCTTCGGTATTATTAAGAATCAAAGTTTCAAAATTCAAAAATCAATAAATTCAAAATGGCGGCCAATATCAAAATTAAATTTGGTGGATTTGGTTTTTTTTAAAATTTGTTTGACATACAGAGAGGTACATTCGAGGACTGATTTTTCTGCCAAGTTTCAACTCTCTAGGTCAGTGGTTCTTAACCGGGGGGCCGCGGCCGAAAGGAAGTTAGATACTAGGTATATTATACACTGGGGCCGTGGTTACCAAAAGGTTAAGAACCACTGCTCTAGGTTTAATACCCTGGGTGCTACGATGATAACACACATACATACATTCACACATACAGACGTCATAAGCTTACTAGCTAGCTTAAGAGAATTATTTTAGCTTAAATATTAATGAATTATGTGAATAAAGTGTTAAAAAATGTTAACTAGAACTGTAAAAAAGTTATATAAAGTAATGTAATACCTGGATTCAATGGAACATATTATGTAAAAAGCTTGAAAATGCCCCAAAGGGGTTGAAATATAGCAAAATGTTTAACATGTTTAGACTTTAATATTTAAACAAAAATATAGTACCCAAAAGACCAGGATAAGGAGAAATTCTCAGTTTACAAAAAAATCATATCTACTTTTTCCTCATCAAATTGACCACTAGTAGACAAAATTATTGCACCATTTTTTTTTTGTTTTTACATGCTTTTAATAGCTTCACTTATCTGTCCAGGATACTTTTTTGTCAGTGAAAAATATTGAAATCAATATTTGAACCCCTTCCTGACTATTTAGAAAGCTGATCTCTCATAGATTGTGTGTTTCCCAACAATGTAATCAGTCATTAGTTTTACAAAATCGTTTGTATAAGTCGATAAATTTCTAAAAAAAATTAGGTGGTAAAATTTAAAAAAAAATTGAAAACAATAGTGACCAGTGAAAGGTAAATGAGGTTATTTCTGTTTAAACAATTTAATTTTTAAATTATTAATTTAATAGGCCGTTAAATAATTTAACGGCCAAGATTTAAAAATTAATTTCATGAATTCAACAACAAGGACACTGAAAGCTAAGTAAGGTTAGACTAGATAGCAAGATTTAATCTGACAACGACTAAAAAGTAGAAAATAATTTCATATTTAAAAAAATATGCACTAAAAAGAAGAAAATATAATTTCTTTAACAGCACTACAAGCGATCACAGTGTATGTGTATAAAATAAAAACATGAAATGCTATACACAGTTTTTTTCATATGTGTCTGGCACTTCTGCCTCAGTCGTTATTATTTGCAATATGGAGCTAATGCAAAATAAATGGAAAACAATAAATAAATACAAGGTGTTTAAAAAAGTTGCCATTTATTGATTGCCTCATAAACCCCATTTACTCTGATCGCTCATTGTAGTACTTTGGGTATTAAAACTTTTATTTTTCTCCTTTTAGTGTGTTTTATAAAAACGTGTTTTTATTTTTTTTTTAATATACTTAATTCCATATATAAATAGTGAAGTAAATGTAATTATGGAAGGTTTGTAAACTAAAGTTGTTTGAGATATGTGTTTACTTAAACCTCGGGAGATGGAAAGTTCATTTATCTGGGGATGCTCATGGGAAGAAAAGTGTAATTTTTGGGGGAAGTGCATTTATGATTTAGGAAGGAATTTACTAAGCAGTCTTTCCTGGCAAATGCCATAACAAAAGAAGGTATTCAAAAGACATCCTTGAAGAGCATGTGGGCCCTTTTGGTTCTTACATTGCCAAATAACTCCTTCTAATGCAAGATAATTTTGGACCCCATAGAAACCAGCTAGATGACTATGCTGATAGTCATCCTGATAGAAGATGTTGGTAGCAAGAGGTCCTGAACTTAATCTCATAGAATACCTTTGGAACTAACTGAAGTCACAGATGATTAGACGACATCATCGTCTTGAAAGCCTTGAAGAGCTAGAAATCTATTGAAGAGTGGAATAATATTCTACAATAAAAATATTAATGATCTCATTAAAAATATAAATAGAAAAAAAAGAGGTTGTCAGAGCAAAGGGTGGACTCACAAGCTACTAAAAAAAATGTTTTACTGGTTTATAAATCTTTTTATGTAACACAATGGCACATTGTCTGCTTGAAGGTAAAAGTGCCCAACTAACAAATATAGTTTTGAACATATAGCGAGTTTTATTTGCCACAAATATGTCACAAAATGAATATAATGGGTTTTCTTTTTGTGTAGCTACTTAAGAGTACTTTCAACCACTTACTTACTTTTCACACTCATTTAAATTCACCATATAAACATCTGAAGAGTGCTATCTCATGTTTTAAAAAATCGGTCCGAGACAACTCAGACAAACTTTCTCATATACGAGTTTATAATTACTTAGCCCAGTGTTTCCATTTATTAGTTTTCAAATGTAAGTTTTAATATTATTGAACCTTTCATCAAAATGTATCATAAAAATAACTTCTCCTGGGCGGGGAATCGAACCCGGGCTCTCTCCGTCCGCGTTTTAAGCTAATTTCTCAGGAACTAGATTTTTCCCGGGAAAACGGCTTATATCGTTGGATTCGTATTCAAATGGACTACATTTTAGAATTTTTTAATCAAAATCGTCGTAACCGTTTTCGAGAAATAATTTTTTTTCATGTTTTTTCCGAGTTATTGGGGGGTAGCGCCCCCAAATTTAGAGCTAAAATTCATTTCTCGATTTCGCCTCGGGGTATGATTTTTCTGAACATGTATGCCAAATTTCGTCAAAATCGGCCCAGTAGTTTAGGCTCCAGGCGTCTGCACAGACGACAGACAGACATTTTTTATAAACCACTTTTTTGGACTCAGGGGACCTCAAAACGTGTAAATACATCAAAATCTCAAAATCGAATTTTCGCGCCATCACAATACTTTCTCTTTATATGAGAAAGTAAAAATGGACCAAGAGAATTTTACCTTTAGACTGAATTTTATTATTTTTTTGTAAACTTTAATCAGAATTTGACTTTTTTTGTAGAGCAAAATTGTTTGCCCAAGATGTTCCTATTGCCATTTTATAAGTATTATCGACTAAAAGTTTTAAAAATTAAAAGAAACAAATATTTTCTATAAAACAGTAGGGTTGAGTTATGAATAGCTAAACATTACCGGTTAGCTGGTATATTAATGTTTTTGATGATTGGCATTGAACCAGACCATCATCGATGTTTCTGAACCAACAAAATCAAAGTCCCAAACCTATAAAACAGGGGGAATTTTTTCAAACTGTTTATATCTGGAATAGAAATCTATGAGTAGCAGGTAAGAAGGAAGTCCAAGATTGACTCTATAATGAGCTAGATAATAAAGAAGAACAAAATGGGGTACTCTTACAGAAAAGGGCCCCCCTTTTTGACTAATTCTATTTATGACTAATGAGGTTGATAAACAATTAACACAACAATACTGTCGCCACCATTGTATATTAAGATTAACAAACGCGTTTCAAAATTATATCATCTGATGGTTAAACATAGTATGAGTAAAAATCACTACTTACCACATATAAGTCATGGCAAAAAATAACTAAAGACATCTAAAACATTTAAATGTGTCCAGTTCTGCCAACCATGTATTAGATAAATTGTATACCTAACTTCAAACACACAGTATACCCTATTTCCTTTACTTAATCCTATTCACGTCGTTGCTGGCTATGAAATCTTGATCACCATCAAGATAATATGGGAAAATTAAGTTAGTTACAATTTTATATAATATGCTTATAAGAATATAATCATGTTTAGTGAGTTGAATAGTTGACTTACTCTGTCTTAAGGCGATTAGAACCCATCTTACATCATCTATGTGCATGTACCTGAAGGCTGAGCCTCCTGTCACTTCTTCAGCAAGGTAACCAGACGAATAAGATATCCTGAAACAAACAAAAATATGGTCAAGGCTGAAGCTTTAAGGGGCTTTAGCACTAGTAGCTCATTGGTTTAATTTATTCTCTAGGAGCAGGAGGTTAGGAGTTCAATACCCCAACTCGGCAAGGGGCTCCACACTTGATGTTCACCTAGCATTATCACATAATGTAGCGCTTATCTAGTTAAATTCAAAATACTTCATTAGTAATAAGTACAAAATATATTTTGTCTAACATAAGTATTTGGCATAGTCATACCGTCAGCCGGAGAACTTGCAGGATAATAAAATAAAATTACTTAAAAAAGGATTCTATAAAAAAATTATAATAGAAATTATGCACATTCATACAATGTTAAATTTAACTTCAATAGAAAAAACTATAGATGTGTTGTTAACATCTGACAACCAAACTAATTCCGGACACCAGCGAAAAAAAACAAAAACGAAAGCAGTTTTGTAAATGGGGCTGTAGTTTAAAGATGCCCAAAGAATATAGTCCGGATAGTAGCATTTTTAGGGGGGTCCCGAAGTGGAAAAAAGCAGCAAAAAATTGGCATTTTTCCCTCCCAGAATAGAACCGTTTGCGGTGGAAAAAAAAAAATTCGACCCAATCCCTGCAAACCACCAAGTGTGCCTGAGTATTATATGCCCCAAGTAGCCTCTATGAGTCCGACGAAAATTCCAAAGTATAAGACAATTGCACTCCTCCCAAAGCGAGTTTTCTGGAAAGTCGATATTTTCAGCTAGTTTCGGGGGGGGGGGGGGGGGGGGGGGGGGGAGAGTATCTGCCCCACCCATGGAGAAAATTCGGTCACAAAAAAGAAAGAATTATTTAAGTACTTACGATAAGGCATGTTTAGTGAACGTTATTAATATCTTAGGGGTATCATTAAGTTAATCAGCAATCGTAAAGCCTGAAAATTTAGGTAGCCAACTTTCACATCTTATCAATTTTTATAGTATAAGCCAACGTTTCTCAAAGTGTGGGTCACGACCCGGTACCGGGTAGTAGAAAAATTTTGCCGGGTCGTGAAAAAAAAATGTAAAAACATAAAGTGCACTGTAGTATCCATGGACAGTCGTTGGCGATAAAACGTTTGCCCTTAAATTTGAACACAACTTTAGAAGAATGTGTCAAGTTTGTAAACAACATAAAATCTCGTCCATTAAATAGCAGACTTTTTACCGAATTATGCAAGGAAATGGGGAGTGATCATACACCTCCTTTTGTATTGTAATTCAAATTCACAATGGCTTTCAAAAGGAAACGTTTTAAAACGTCTGTTTGAGCTAAAAGACGAAGCTTTGTTATTTCTGAATGAACACCCACCTCCTAAAAAAAAAAGGTGCTATTTTTCCATTTAAGGATAGATTCCTCGATTTCGAGTGGTTAATAAAAGTAGCTTAATTGTGCGACATACAATGAAGCTACATTCAATTAATTGAATTTAAATTTGCAAGGCATTGGTTTAAATATGTTCAAAGTATCGAAAAATGTCGCTGCAATAATTAAAAAAATTACTCTGTGGAAACAACAACTTTCAAAAAGAAATTTTAAATCTTTTGAAACATTACATACATTTATTGAAACACATGCAAAGTATGATGAAGGAGATTTACATCTAGAAACACTATAATTTTCAATTTCAAGAACATGTTTCGGAGCTAATAAATAGTTTTAAAGACTACTTTCCGGATAGTCCTGCAAATAATATGTGGATTAAAGATCCTTTTTCTGTCGAAATTAAAAAGGAAGTAATGTTAAATCTTAGTGAACAAGAAGTTGATAATTTAATTGAAATTTCATGTGAAACCAATCTGAAAAAAGTGTTTGAAACTTTGCCACTAATTAATTTTTGGTTCCACTGTCAAAAGGAGTATCCAAACGTAAGCGAAAAAGCGATACAATTATTAATACCTTTTGTCACTACTTATACGTGTGAAGCTGCGTTCTGAGCCTTGGTGTACTTAAAAAATAAGCATCGAAACAGAATGGATGTCGAACCTAATTTGAAAATAAAATTAACATCATTACCTCCTAATTTGAAGTTGTTATGTGATGACAAACACATCATCCTTCGCAGTAAGGGCAAAATATGTGGAAACAAAGCTTACTTCATTTACTAAAGTTTTAATGAATATAATTGTTAATTCTTTAATTACTTATAAAATTATTTTTCAATTTTTGAGTATGAATAAACAAACAAATAACTTAATTTTTATTAAAAAAAAGAAAAAAGTTTTTTGTAAATACATACATTTTTTTTTTTTTTTTTTTTTTCAAGGTGGGTCACGAAAAATGTTAAAATCTTTTACCGGGCCGTGGTCAAAAAAGTTTGAGAAACGCTGGTATAAGCCATTTACAGACAATCCAGCATCTCATCTCTGTCAGTTTAGAACAGTTTTTATGAAGGCAGGTAGCCTGAGGTTATGAATATTCAGTTGCCTGAACTGAACAGTCAATACTGACAAGTCATGTACTCAGAAACAACCATTATAGAAAACAACAGATCAAATAATTGATTGATGAGTTTACCTGTGATCAGAGTAGATAATTTTGCCGTCAATGAGATGCCTGCTGATCCACTCGTCCCTGTTAGCTTCGATGATTGAGGTAGGGGTGACTCTCTTTTCTTTGAACGGCATCACGACAGCAACCAGAATAGGGTCTTGGTTTGGTCCACTCGCTTGACCAAGCAAAGCAACTTCTATAACAAAAAATTAATAATTATTATTATTAACATCTTCATAGCTAACCATGTAAAGCTGGTTCATGATAACATGCCTTAACTGGACCAATGTGAAACTGGAGAAGATGTATTAGGCCGCATTGCAGATAATTTAAAGGGTACATAAAGTCCATTTATAAAAAAATTAACTTTCTTAATGTGTTTATGAGCAGAAAGTATTAAAAAAAAATCATAAATCGTTTTCCCAAAAAAACCATAAATCGTTTTCCCCATGAGTATTTCGTAAAAATAAATAGTATATTAATATGAGAGTATATTTCCTTGGGGGCTCTGGCTTAGGCCCCCCCCCCCCCCGTGAGTGCGCCACTGACAATGGACTGACCTACCAAAAAATTTCATTAAAATCGGACGAGTAGTTTTTAAGATGTGCTTGTTCGCAAAAATGTTGGACAGAACGTCAATCGTTTTGGAGTTCAGTAAAAAAGTTGAACGATAGACAGCATACATGAGATCAAAATGTCCCTTGAAGGCTGATATGGATTTCTGTCTTAGAATTTTTGAAGTTGGAAACATAAAAAATGTTCGTTTATCAGAACGTGACAATGTTTCCGTTGCCTTTGGTAAGCTCAGGAGCAAAATTAAATTAAAAAATGTTATTTTAACTCAATCATGCCTGAGTTATTATAGCACGATCGAATAAATCCAAATCCACCTATGATCGAATAAAACCGTAGAGTATGTTAATATATAAATGTTATTGAGTTATTTATTCATGGATGAGAATTGTTAAGTTAGCATTAAAAAGTAGTACCAAATTGTTTTGCGTATATCGAGAGATTTTTTATTTTATTTTTAATTAAACATGTTTCAAAGTAAAATTCCATAGAAAAACTAAGTTTAAACTGCGTAGTTTTAAAAATTATTTTTAACATGAAAAACAATTCCGTTCTACTTTTACACCCCCACGCTCTCAAACTAGTTATTAAATATATTAAAAATATAAATTAAAAAAAACTAAATTTTCAACAAAAATAAAAAGAAGGCTAGGATGAAATATGGGTTCCATGAATTTCTAGATGAAGGGAAATCAGGATAAAAAAAAATATATGAAAATATAAATATTTCATAAAATGCTTCCAGGTAAAAAAAAAATACAATTAGAAAATAGGAAATGGGAAAGCATCGACAATTTAATTATAGTTCAACGGTGCATTCTCCTGGAAAATTTAAAATTACTTCTTTATATTACATATTATATAACTAAGTCTTCGACTACTACTAACAGACAGTTATTTGGGGATGGGCAGATCATTACAAATATAACTTCGTATAAACATTTCATACATTGAGTATTTGCACATGTTTTTGTATGTAAATTCACACAACATACTCGTATTATTATGCATGTAACCATGTAGTTATTTTTGTTGTAATTGAATAACGTTGTTTTGCAAGGATTGTTAGTATTTCCGCAATTCTTCATTTCTATTTTTTTTTGAACTTGGTAATAGTGATATTTTTCTGGGTAACAAAGGCACACACACATATATATACACACACACTACTACTATAAAGAGGTAAAATTGTTTGTAAAAAAAAGTTCATATATATATATATATATATATATATATATATATATATATATATATATATATATATATATATATATATATATATATATATATATATATATATATATATAGAGAGAGAGAGAGAGAGAGAGAGAGAGAGAGAGAGAGAAGAGTGTATGTGGGTGAGTGGGATGTCAAATCAACAATTTTATTCCGATTTTAAGCATTTGCACACTTGACATTAAAAATAAGAGTAGGTCACTGTCTAAACGAAATTTCGACAGTTTTAAAAGAAGGAGGGGAGGGGGAAATAAATAAGACCAAGGTATAAGGTTGTAAAAGCATAACATCAATAAAGCTATGTGCCACACTAATTGGCAGAATATTTTTAAATCTGTAAAAAAAAAATCTTACATGAATCAAAGTATGAATTTAGCAAAATTAAATGAGCATAGACGGTTAAAATTAATATGGGACCATCTTGTAGGCTGCATTCGACGTGCCTCCAAAATGTTAAAACTCACATTAATTTTTTTAAAGAATAGGTGTAAATAAAAAACCTTTTGGGGCATGTGGGAAAAAACACAAAAGGGCGCAGAAAGTTGAATCTTATATGAGACCAACAATGGGCGATTTACAAACCACGTCCATCGAGAGGTAACCAATGCGTTTGGAAAGACAAAATAAATAACCGACCGCGTTTGTAAACCTTCGGTAGGGAACGATCCGGATTCTCGCGACAGCTTCGACCGACCTCAGACCTAGGTTAAGGTGTGTTTAGACGGTTTAATTTCATTGCCCAATATACACACAAACCACCACAAACTGCCGGTCGACCTGGTCAGTGATTCCGAACGCACCCTTATTTTAAAATAAGATTGATGCACGATCACCACTATTTTCTAGAACAGATGTTTGGATTAATTAATTGATTCAAAAGTTTAACTTTTCATCAATATTAAATTTTGCCTTCAACACCAAATTTAATTTTGATCACACATAATCAATAGTATTGTCACTATTTTTCTCCAATGACAAAAACTATTGAACGTGTGCGGGCGCTTAAAAGAGAGTTGACTTGAGTCTTAAATTGCTTTACCAAGATAAAACAGACTTTGATAGTATTTTTCCAAGGAATAAACCTATTATTCTCTAAACCTGTAATTGGTCGATGTATCCGGGACGTTTCCCCCCGGGTTAAAAAAAAGAAAACCAGTAAATTAACTGGAAATATGCTTATTTAATTTCAATTAAGGTTAATGGAAACTTTTATGCATATTGTTGTTCAGCGGGGCACGCATGCTCTGATAACATTTTATCACAGCATGCAAGTAATTGGCATCAGATATTTTTTTTTTTTACAATATGGAGATAATTAAATATTATTGGTTCTGAGGTTCAGGCTCCGGTACTCTTTTAGTTTAGAACCCCCCTAAAAGGGAAAAACGAAAATAAAATAAACATGAGGCAAAACTTTAGTTTAGTAAGTATTAAGACAAAGGGATATCTTTTTCTTAAGTATTTTGGGAAAAAGAGATATTACACTTCTGTATATAAAAAAGTGATAACATGCCTTAGTCTAATTAACTATTAAGAGGAAGGGATGTTATTATTTTTATGTGCTGAAGTGTGATGTTCCTTTGTCCTAAAGAAGGTAGGTACAAAGGACCAAATGATCCTTTGCCTAATTTTCATACCCACCCAGACCATGTCAAATTTGCAATGGAACAGGAAGGTACGAAAGAGTGTCCAGATTCCACGTGTTTGCATAGACAACAGACAGACATTAAAAAACACTATTAAGGGTATTTGATATGTAAATGATTAGATAAGTGGGGAATTAATCAGATCTGTCGCTCCGCTGAACAAGGGAAATGCTACTTCTTATAGCTTCGTTTTTATAAATAATTAAATAAGCGCACTAAGATGTATTTATTAATGTAAAAGAAACATGTAAATGCTAAGAAACGGACTTCACAGTAGAAACAAGAATAAATAAGATTGCTTCAAATTGCATAATGAGTGAGAATAGAGTGCAAGTTGTTTTTCACAATAATTATTTCAAGATGTAAGTGTGTATTCATTTAAATTCTGATAGACGATAATTATTAGCAGTATTACGCTGACAAGGGGGTCGTCTTAAATTCTCAGGGAGTATCAAGTTTACCTGAGCAACCTTGCTAATAGTTTTCCGTGTTTATCACCTCTAACATTTTTTGTGTAGCACGATAGAAGAGAAGAAAGTCAAATAGGCACAAAGAAGAATAACCATTCATAATGAAAGTGGTCAAAATAAAAAAAAAACGTAGCCGAGATAGAGAAGTGGTCAAGATAGAGATGTAAATATAGTCCAGTCAAATAGGGCACAAAATGGGCTAGAAGTGGAAAGTTCTATGGGTAATTGATTTTATTGGTTTATTTTATGTTTTTGGGGGTGCTGAACACGAATATGAAATTGTCCAACAAAATTTCCCCCCGCAAATACGAGACATCGTCAAAATAATAAATGTTTTTGTGTTTTCTTATAACTTGCAAATCAATCTTTTCACGCAAAAGGTGGCCCAATAGTATATATAAAGGAGAAAATAACCTTCAATTTATGTTTATAACATTTTTTTGTACGTCGTATAGTTTTCACGCAAATGGGAGTTGAAATATCGGGAAAATCAGTCATTTATGAAAAAAGACCAGTTATGATCCATGATTTAACGAGCTAATTTTCAAAGAAATCTACGTATTATTGGATTATGATAATATACGAAAATTTTGGTTTAGAATTTGGATGGAGGAAAAAAAACATTTGGTACACAGGGGTACGGGGTACAAAAGACAAAATAGTATGTACCCTTCAAGATCCATGTCATTGGAAAGCTCTTTAAGAGTACAGTAATTGTTGTTATGTACAATTTTGTCATATTTTTATATAAGAGGGGGGTAAAATGGAAAAAAACATATTTTTATGCTATTATTGCGTTTTTTCCAGTTCTAAACCAAAATTTTCGTATATTATCATGATCCAATAATACCACCCCCCCACCCCCATCTAAATTCTAAACCAAAATTTTTTTATATTATCATTTATCATGATCCAATAATACGTAGATTTCTTTGAAAATTAGCTCGTTAAATCATGGTTCGTAACTGGTCTTTTTTCATAAATTACCAATTTTCCCGATATTTCAACTCCCATTTGCGTGAAAACCATACGACGTACAAATGTTACAAACAAAAATTGAAGGTTATTTTCTCCTTTATATTTTACTAGTGGGCCACTTTTTGCGTGTATAGATTGCTTTGCAAGCTATAAGCGGAAACCACACAAAAATTATTATTTTGACGATTTCTCATATTTGCGGGGGGAATTTTTGTTGGACAACTTCAGATTCGTGTTCAGCACCCCCAAAAACATAAAATAAACCACTAAAATCAATTACACCAGAACTTTCCACTTCAAACTACCATTTGACTGGACTAATAATGTTTCGGAAGAAGAGAAGATCTCGATAGACGAAGAAGAAGAAAAGTAGGTCCGATGAACTCGAAAAACTTTCTCAAATACATAGTACGACAAACTGGATTTAAATCCAATAATATATAATTTAATCAATTTACATATTTTGTAAGTGGATCCTTGTTCGGGTAAAAATTAATAATTTACATTGTTTTCGCTCCAGGCAACGTTTCGACCTTGCCGGTCATTCTCAAGCCTGGTTAACTATTATGTGTTCACTATCAATTTAAATTTCTATTACATAGGTTGTTATCTTTCACAAACAGTGTATTTGCACGTCATTTCCATCATCTAATTGATTTTGTTGTCATTCTGTTCTTAAAATTCAAGGTAGTGAAAACTTCTCCATGTAGAAGAAAAATTAATTAAAGACATAAACACACATAGCACCCTATCATCACAATCACAAAACAATACTAATTAACAAGTTAACAATATCACAGTATTTGGTAGAATAAGAATATTCTAAATAAAAACAGAAAGAAAGATAAAAATAAAGACTAGAATGTGTTTTAAAATCAAAAGTTTACATTGTGTCACAATGTAAACTTACACTGTAAAACTACACTGTTCGTGAAAGATGACAACCTATGTAATAGAAATTTAAATTGATAGTGAACACATAATAGTTAACCAGGCTTGAGAATGACCGGCAAGGTCGAAACGTTGCCTAGAGCGAAACCAATGTAAATTATTAATTTTTACCCGATCAAGGATCCGCACTTACAAAATATATACATATAAAAGGGTACACATAAGATAGATAATAGAAATTAATCAATTTACTTTTTGACTCAAAAAGTGTTTAACAGTTGGTTGATAACTTTTTGTATTTTTGATTTCCAGTAAAATCATGGTTTTATTTGATCAGTGTCTCAGAACTAAATTTTCTCGAAAAACTACTTATATGCAGGATCTTAATAAACTACATTTTCGAATATTTGAAATCAAAATCGTTATATCATTTGAAGAAATAATTATTATTCAAGTTTTTCAAGAGTGTGAGTGTGAGAGAGAGATTCAAACATTTTTTTTTAAATAAAACTCGTCGGAACCGTTTTTGAGTACTATATTTTTTATTTTTCCATAGTTTTTTTCATTATCTTTAGTGAAAAATCGTTAATAAACAGAAGAATACCCGATGCTCCTTACTGTTTCCAACATTATACCCTCTATAAAGACCTGAATGTTTCTTTTGTCCGAAATCTATTCGTATCCCAAAGTAGATAATTCCAATCCAAAATTCTAATCCTCTTGTACAACTGCTATCTCCTTATTCCAGGTAATCCTCCAAGACGCCTGAAAAGGTACAGGCCTTGAGACATACTACTGTAAAATATATTTTGTATTAAATTATAACATTCTATTATTATTATCTATTTCTCAACTCTTATGTGAATTATTAATCTACTTTATCATTATTTAATTATTTTATTATGTATATTGAAAGCCAAGGAACAAGGAAGTGTAGTCTCTGGACACCTTCACGTTGATCCCACAATTTAAACAATAATAGCCAAATCACTTGTTACAATGAAAACATTTGAAAGTTGTGTTAAAAATTCAAAGGTTTTAGAGGATGTTAAAGATGGACGGACTGACAGACAAAATTGATTGATTATAAGGGTCCTTGTAAGAGGAAAAAGGATCAAGTGCTTAATTCTTTCTAAACGTGGAACTCCCCCCCCCCCTTGTTGGTGAGATAATTTGCGCGTGGTTGGGGGCAGGTAGGCAGGGACCAAGGGGGCAGGCCCTGGTTCGCCATCCCATCGTATCCCGGGAAACGCGCAACTCCCTCTACGCCTCCATAGATTTTTCACAACAACCAATTGCTCAACTTCCAGGGAAAGGACCGAAAAAGCAAAATAAATGTATACAAAAAAAAGAAATATAGAGACGAATCAATATGGTAGCTAACGAAGCTCCATTTTCACTATTTTCTCTTTTCCCTTCTTTATATTCTGTTATCACCGCATTTATTTATTATTTTTCGTTTGATAAGAGGCGGAATATAGAGGTAAGACTAGACGGTATAATTGGAGCCACGTTTTTCCGTTTATACGCCCCGAGTCCTCCAAACCATTTCTCCGACATTGTTTACCACGTTATCTTTTTCTACAGCCGACAGGTTAGTTTGGAAACCCTTTCCAAATTAAGTACGGAGACGAGAAAAAGAACTTTTCCAAAGAGATCAAAATGATTTTTTTAACATGTGTAAAAAAAGAAGAATCATGGCAGACATTATGTTTGTTAAAGGAGTAAATCGTAGACACGAGCTTTGTAAAGCTTTTAATAGACATTTTAAATTTTCGTAAATTACCAGTTCCATTACCTATTTTGTTTTTACCTCATTGCCTTATTGTCCGTCGATAATCAGTTATGATATTTTATATTTTTTTGTGGCGCAATAGACCGCGAAGGGCCGGGCCTGCCAAGGTTTCATACACAGCGACCTTCTTAAGAATTTAATCCAACGCAGGGAATGTGAAATTTACCAAATTCCTTTCCTGATTGATGTGGGAAACAGTAGAGATTGCTTGATTACACGCCACGTTCTATAAGCACGTTGTTTAAAGTCCATTTTGATCATCCGTGGCGCAACAGCCTGTGGAAAGTTTAAAGCTGCCAAGGGACTTATACGTCGTTGATGATGGATGAAAGGGGTCAGCATATCGTCCATCAGCTGTTCAAACCGTGAAATTGGCATTCGTAACCGGATGGAGACAACTTCACTTAAGTATCTTCATTTATGCAATGCTGAGTAGACAGAGGTGTGGGCCCATTTTCCAGAGGTGGGAATCCAAACAAAACTAGTACGATAACTTAAATTTAATTAATAAATTTAATGGCCGAATTTAAATTAACTCTATAATTTTATTAAGAACATACAAAACCCAGTGGGAGTGGTGGTGCATCGTGATATTGACGATGTATTGACGACTGGCGTTTTTGCCGTTATATAATTAAAGTAAAGTAATAAGGTTAACAAAAAAAAAAAAAAATTAAAGTATATTTATAGAAAAAATATTAAGGAACAATTCAAGGAAATATCTGTACTTTTGTTATAAGCTGATAATAGATAAATATCGAGTTTTTATAGGGCTATCGATATTGTTTCTATCAAACTGGCGCTTGAGAGTGCTATAGTATCGGGGGAGGGTATAATGAGCCACTTTTTGATATCCAGATTATACAGTAATGTTCCCTCTACCCCTTTTCTTTACTCTGAGGGTTTTCTAGACCGTAGGTTGTACCTGGATTTCCCGAGGGCTCCTTTACCGAGGTGGTCCTTTGTCGGGATAATGTAATCAGGTAAGTGCTGCCTTCGTCGGTGTTCCTTTGTCGGGAAGTGACTGTGGCGCAGCCTTTTGCTATCTGCCTGGTGCCGGTGCTGACCAGAGGTTTCATGGTCCGAGAAAGGGTGAAACCATCCTCTCTGTTAAGATTGATTCTCGATCTCAGTAGCCTCCCTTACCATCTTGCTGTGGTACATGAAAATGATGGAGTGTAAATCAATCAAAATCGATTTTTTAGGCCATCACAATACTTTCTCTTGTATGAGAAAGTAAAATCTAATGGAAAGAATCGAATGGAAGGAATCGAATCAATTCATGTCCTAAGATAAATTTGATGTTTGTAAGTTTGTGACTTTTTCTTTAAAGCAGACGAAATATTACAGGTAAAGTAATGTCTAACTGAATAAATAATTTTAAATATAAATGTTATCTTATCTATTTTGTAGCCTTAGGCTAAATTTGAACAATTACTTTGAAATTTTTATCTCCCCATCCCCCTTCTTAACCCCATCTACGTAGTATAAATTCTAAATATTTATCCCCTCTTTTTAAAAGAAAAATAACAAGGAGAAAAAATTATAGGAATATGTTCACAAGAAAATCTCGTATCTGTTATATCTCTATGAAATAATATAATATTTCAAGAGAAAGCCCTGGAGTTATCAAAAAATAAAACTTTGATGTTCATATTTTCTATTAGATAAAATAAAATTAGTGAGGTACGGTTTTTTATACAAAGGAACGTAATTTAAACACCATCTTAAAATGTACTTACATCATCTGGGATATGAACTATAATAGATTTATACTAGACTTATAAACTAAACGAACATAGTGGAGTTTAAAATAGGAATAATTACCTTTTTTTTAGGTTGTTAACTGTGATGATGTAAATAAATTTTACAAAACTATTTGGATAAAATACTAAACTATGTTTCATATTTTATTAAAATTTTCAATTATAACTCTGTCTTTAAATACTTAATATTATAAGAATATTTTATTTATTTATATTTTTTTAAATAAATAAACAAACAATAGTTATTTATGCACCTAGGGAGTAAAGTAAGCCATTATTCCCTGAGCGAAAAAGTTGGTTCTTGAGGCGAAGCCGAAAGAACCATGGTCCCTAAATCCCGAGGCGAAGCCGAGGGAATTAGACTCTTTAATTCCCGAGGCGCAGCCGAGGGAGATAATTATCGAGAGGGGAATAATGGCACTTTACTCACGAGGTACATACAATATTTTATCTCCAGTAGGAAGAAAATACACATTTTCGTCCATTGCACAGTTTTTATTTATTATTTTAATAAATAACAATAATTATTAGCACTTTTAATAGCAGATATAAGAGATTCAATATTAAAAACAAATAAGAATTGGAATTAAACTCAAATAGAAGGTTATTTAGATGCAGGTTATAAAACAAGATAAACATGGTCAAAAAAGCGCAGTGCCGCCAACCTGATTTCAACAACTTCATTACATTAGCCATTCATTTTCTACTATTTATAAAATAATTAAGTTGCAATCTTTACTTCTTTTCCCTTCTTTACTTTTTCGCCCTACTTTTACTTTTTCTCCCTACTTTTTGAGTTCAGGGATGAAAAGACCTGTTTTAGTCCCTCTAAACTAATTCAAAATCATAACTTTTTTTCCCTACTGGAGATAAACATCTTTTTAGAAATGAGTCTTAAGATAAAAAAAGAAACTGATAATTCTTTTGTATAATTATACATCGTAATTATTTCTTTCTTCAATAATCCAGAATTGAAAATTTAACTCTACAAATTTGCAAACAGGATAGTAATTCAAAATATAATATGTGCTAGTACATGGTAATATAACATGGGAATATTGAAATTAATTAATTTTAAAAATAATATCCTTACGGCTACGACGCCATGGATTTTGTTAAACAACCGTCCCGAAACCCTAGAATTAAATAATAATATTGGTTAAGAATGCAAATGAATGAAAAATACAACACATGCCGGTTGTTACGCTGAAGAAAGATGACAGAAACTAAATAAATAAAAAATAGACTGCCAATTGGTGTGGCACATAGTTCCCACGCATCCTATCACGTATTTTTTTGATTTCATGCTTTTACATGTTATTATTGTCTAATTTGTTTTGTGGATACTTTATACTTTATAATTTTCATTTTCTTAGTTATATTTTTGTTGATTTTTATTTAGAATATTTTGATTATTTCATTTTTTTGTATTTAAAAATGTCAAAAAATATATACAGTTTATTGTCAGCTCTCGAACCGTTTAAAGCGCTTTAATAGTAAAACTTAAGAACACGCATAAAATAGTACTAAAATTACCAAAGTTTAATTGTCTCCCCGTTTATTTAATCTTTAAGAAAAAATTGTTGATTAAAGTATCAATTTAGCAAAAAGGGCTATCTGCGGGTTACTTTCGATTAACTAAAAGTTTCATACAAATCATTAATTTATAGCTCTTTTGAATCTATAGGTGTAAATAAATGTATGTTTGTGCGCATGGAAGAGAAACAATGGGTGCATAAGGTTGAAATTTATATGAGGGACCAACAATGCGGGCTAATTATGACCTACCATCCAAATTTCATTAAGATATGTTTGGTTCGCAAAAATTGAGTGACAGATTGACAGACACACTGACAGGCCGACAGATATAGACACGGCACCAAAAATGTTAAAGTAGAGGGAGAGAAATAACGGTAAAAACAAGAATAATAAAGAGAGTTAAAGGTAAAAATAATGAGTAATTCAGAAACATTCAAAATGAATAGTTTAAATTTAAAAAGGAAATATTTTTTATTATTTTTTACTTGAGCTGTGTAAATTTTAAAAGACGTCTTACAACAGTATTCTATAATAGTAAGTTTGTGTACAAATGAACTCAGTGCCAGGAAATCAAAGCGAGCGGGAGAGATTCAGCTGCAGCCCGACAAGGAAACAAACTAATGCAGGGGGAGGGGGAATATGAACTGTATAATAATCCAACTAACAACAGAGTGCATTGCGATATACTTGCACAAACTAGACTCGGCAAATAGCAACTCAGTTTGGAGCGCTTCCAATATCCCAGACCGAGATTCATAAAAACAAATGAATAACTAACTTGGGGTAAAGCCGACTAAAAACTACATACCAACAGTCGACTTGCATGAAACAAATATAACTCTATACTCACATGGTATATATATAATATACATATTGACTATGAGGAAATTAACATACAAATCTTTACAATGACTCAACTAGAACAAACTGAAAAGAATTTAAAATGCAAATAAAATTCTCTCTTTTTTATTTTTAAATTTAAAAAAAAAAAACTATTGGTCAAGAATGATAAAAAGACAAAATACTTTATAAGTCTCCAAAGCGTACCTGTTTCATCTTCAGATAAAAATATAATAAGCTTACATTAAACCCTTCGTCCACTAGTGCAAAGGAAAACATTCTGTTTTTGAGACATAACATTAGAATTTTTTTTTATTAAAACCTTCAGAGACATTGCTATGAAGTGTTAAAGATGGCCAAATCTATTTAATCGAATCTAAACATTTCAAAAAGAGAGAAAAACGTAGAAAAAAAAAAAATGATAAAATAAAATATTGATAACTACTTTTGCCCTCCGATGCATAGGAACAGATATTAAGCAAAAAGCGAAAAAGTCTAAAAATGTTGATTTGTTTTTAAACATAACTCTGTTTCTACAGGACTTTGGTTAGGAACTTGGTTTTTTATCGCAGTGGCCTAGGTCCCTACAACTTATCCAAAACTTTAGATACCCGACCTATCGTAAGCAACCATATATAATTTATCTGGACTAAAATGGTTGTTTTGGAATATTGTAAATGGGAGACATAAAAAAAATTAGTTCTTCAGAACGATCACAATGCTTACGAATCTTTCGGTAAGCTCGGAAGCAAAATGTGGAAAAATAACTGTACATACAAGTATACAAGTGCACAAGTAGTACACAAGTATATACAAGTTTTTAAAAACTTCTATACATTCCTTAAATTTAGCTAGTTGAAATAATAGAAGCTTACAAAGAATAAAACTACCAATTAGTGTGGCACATAGCTTTCTCACATCCTATCATGTTCTTTATTGATTTGTTTTGCGTTTACAACCAATTATTGTATAATTTATTTAACTATTACCCTCTATTTTCTTTATTAATCCGTCAAAATTATTTTGAACAAGAATAATTCACCAAAATTAAATATTTAAAATAATTCCTCCCCGGCGAGGAATCGTATCCGACCTTTTCCCATTTGCAATTAACGCTGGATTCGTTGTTTTGGCCTAATCAAAGCGAATAAACATTTTCATAGTAGAAGGAGTTTAAAACGTGTAAATCCGTCAAAATTTGAAAATATAATTTTACCATCCCATAATAATTATTGTTTAAATAAAATACACTTGTGTACATAAAAAATATAAAAATATAAATAAATATTCACTTTTCGAGTAATTTAAAGTTAAAATTTATTTAAATCTCTCGTAGGAATAAACAAAGTGTATTAATAAATTGAATTATTTAAAGGTAATCCGATAGAAAACTGAAATAATTAAATTTTAAGTTTAAAATTCTTTGGAAGCGTAAATTGGGATCCATTTAATAAGCTGTTTCACCGGAAAAAAGCTCCACGTGAATAAATAAAAGCAGAGCAGTATTTAATTTAGTTTTTTGAACTAACGTTAAGGATTCCAGTGCACCTATAGAAACAATACCTTCGTAATCCCGTACTAAAAACTTTCCCAAGGGCTTTCCTATTTCTGGGAAACCCCAGATTATATTATAACACAATATTGTAACATTGTGATTATATTGAAAACATATGCTTAATGTTTACAAATATAATGCTATTTTAGTTTATTCCTAGAATTAAAGTACAGTATAATATTTTTTAATTTAATATATTGCTTCCGTGGTTACGGAAGTATTTACTTTCTCATACACGTGGTATAGGTATGTAAAAAGAGAAAGTATGTATTGTAATGGAACGAGAATTCGATTAGGAGATTTTGATGAATTTACACGTTTTGAGGTCCCTTAAATAAAAAAAAGTCAGTCGTCTGCCTCTGAAGTTTGTGCAGACGCGAGGAGCCTTAAAATCGTTGTGAATTTTCTGAGGCGAAATCGAGAATTATTGCTCCTAATTTTGGTGTAAGCTACCACACAAAAACTGAAAGTAAAAAAACGAGAAAAAATTCTTTATCGATAACATGTACCTATTTTGAATATATGCTTTCCTAGAACGCAAGGAAAAATCTTGCTTTTTGTATTGTTCGCACCTTATTGCCTAAATATAAGTTGTAAAGTTTATTATAATCACAAAAAACCAGAGACATTTCATTGTATGTTGCGACCCCTTTAACATTATTAACTACCTCCTGATAACAACTCATATCACAGACACACTTACACTATTCATCTATTATCGCTAGACAAATATATAAATGAATCAACATTCATTTATATATACTTATTCGTCTAGACGATTCTTTTGTCAAATGTTATCTCTAAAATACTTTGTAAGGAAAATTGGTTTTAAAAAAATTCTGTCTGTCATTTGTATAGTTCCCTTAATGCAGCCTAAACTAAGTGACCGAATTTATAGAAATTTGGCATACAGGTTCAAAAAATCCCGTCAAGTACTTGCCAGCATGCTACTAAAAGAGTTTTTTTGGTCATAAAAATTTATAGATCGTGCGTTATTTTTTTTTTTTTAACTAAAAATGTATAAAAAGTTACACTTTGGAGAAGCAAGGTGTGCGCATATAATATCCTTTAGCATCTTAGGTATGCACTTATTTGGTTCTTTTGGGGTAACTTTTTTTTATATAAATTGGCCAGAGGGATATATATTTACGTACTTTTTCCTCATTTTTAGGACCTGTCCTTATGGAGTAGGGGGGGGGGGAGACATTTTATTTTAATAATTTGGGGGTTAAAATGATCACTATTTTGGATACGCGATATATATTTGTGATTCAAACACACACAACAACACACCTACATCAAAATACACAACACCAACACCATCTATATTTCAATACCTTTAAAATGATACCCACTCAGAAATTACAAAAAATATAAATTATTGCGATAAGTTTGCAATTGCTCGCTGATCGAAGAAATTTCAAGTCTTCATGTTCGCAATATTTTTCCTGTTTTTGGGAAAAAATGTTTAACTTGCAAACCAAATTTAAAATCTCTAGCTACAGTAGGTCGGGAGATATACTCCAAGATGCGACGGATGGACGGACGAACTATCAAAAGCATAAGGGTTTCTAGGATGATCTCGAAACCTTAAAAATGGTATCATTCTATATTATTGTAAACAAACAAGTCCATTCAATGAAAGAGTGGGATATAATATACTAAAGCAGTGCGAGAAACAAGGTTAGAGTAAAAATAAGAGTAGATAAAGAAAGAGAAAAAAGGAAATAATTGCGGGTTTACTTCCAACTATGTAATTTTTTTTAACAATAAAAAAATAATAGTCTAACACATGTATCATGTATTATGTATAATATAACAAATCACCTTAATGAAATAGTTGTCTCTTGCATGTGCACTGTACATGCGAGAGGTCATTAGTTCTAATACGTTTGGTTGATGTAGAAAACATGTTATAAAAAAAATCCTATAACTTTGAGAATTTTAATTCAATTTAAATTTGTTTTTTCATTGGACTTATCCAAAACGGTAAGTAAAGTAACTCAACTGACCTCATTATTTTTTTTTATAATTAAATGGTTTTAAATTTAAAGGTATCATCACTATTTAATTTAAAATAATAGATTTAAAGATATAACAATTTTTAGATAAATAAATATTCCAATAATCGTCCTGAAGTTAACACGGGCGTTTGAGTAATTATTAGAATCCCTCAAATTCTTTATAAGAAAATGCGTAAACAAAGTGATTGGAGAAAAGGGGTTAAATGTATTACTATTGTCCAAACAATTTATTTTATTGCATTCATTTATTTTAATTTTAGTTGCTATTTAATAAGAAGCTGATTATTGTAATTTTATAAGGGAAAGAAGAAAATGGCGGCCACACCACGGCGTATACCGTTTTAGAGAGTTAGTGTGAAGGGTTGTCGCATTTCCTAATTTATTAGATTAAAACGGTAATGTATTTGTTCAGGCCTGGCTGAACCTTTTAAGCATCTCACCTAACTAATAAGTAACATTTCCAGATTAAGTCAGCAAGAAGGGCCCCAACTTATCTCAAGGTGTCTGTATGTTCTTTTAGAAGTTAGACCCCAGTATAATTGGTAACACGGGACACTATTCAAACGTAACCCCTTCCCAAAGCTGGAGGTAACGGGGAGAGGGTTAAAATGGTCATCATGGTGTTCCATGTTTTCCAATTTATAAATGCATTACTTCTTAAGTGGAACACCTGTATAACCAATTACTCCAAGATTCCTACATTGTGGAGGCAGCATTACTACTTTAGCTTCTCACCACTGTCTACTAGTAATTTAATACATATTTGTGCCGGGTTCTATTTAATCAAAAGTAAATAAGTATGACATATCCACAAATATAATATCTTTAAATTTCTAATACATACAGTCTGCTCTCTTATATTTAATTCAACCCCCAGTCGTGGTCAGGTCGAGCACTGTGCTCCCTGGCAAGTTCAGCATTTTTATTCCATAGTAATTTAAAGTCCTAGACCTCCACAAAGGGCAGCATTGACACTGATTGGGTGGGCGCACAGCACCCTACATAATCAGTGAAGCTGCTAGTAATCAAAACAATATTGTGTTACCTTTACTGGTAGGTGTGGATGGAGTTGACTGGGGAATTCTGATGTGGCCTTCGATGTGAACAGGTTCAAAGTGGGGCTGGTCTCCTTTGGAAGCTGCCCTTTGTCTCAACCTAATAGAGAATGACCTCCTAGAAGACAGTCCGCAGGAGGTCGAGCCTTCCGTCGGATCCAACTTGAGGTTCTCCTTGAGCACGTCGAGATCTTCAGGGTAGGTAAAGTTGTACAAAGACAACCCCAGCAGGTCCAACTGAAAACATATTCAATCATGTAATGAGTTAAAAGGAACTAAACAATATTACAGTTAAGTACAAATTATTCTATATCTTTTAATTATTTTGTAGCAACCTGGGAGAGGCTAATCTACCACACGTATGGATTAAACTGTTCTCAGTTTTTCTTAGTTTATGCTTTAAAAGTTTTTATTAAAAAGAATAAATAATAATAATCTCATATACGTGACAATTTATTTGGTATAAATTAACAAGACTTAAAAACTATTATCCATGTGCTCTAAGTATATCTTATTAAATATTAGATTCCACTAGAAATACTGTTTTGGCCTGCACACTAGAACCTCAAGCAAGAATGTGAAATGACATGTAAGGGTAGGCTAAACTATAGTAAAGCATAATAATAACTCTTTTTTCAATTGAAACTTATTAGCTTCCTATAATCAAATAATAAGCAGAGTTCAGTTTTTATAAAACCTTTAAATGATTGTTATATTTAAGGTCTCAATCAAGAGTTATTCCTAATATATCTAGATGCCACAGCCCCCTTGGCTGAAATAATTTAGAAAAGTCCCTAATTAATATTAATATTCCCTTTCTAGAGAAAACAGATTTAAAAGTTAACTTCCGGAAAAAGCATAGGTTTTTCCATCAGTCTCCCTCTGTTCCCTGGTGTCCTATCTCATACCTGGATTGAAATTGAAAATAACTTAATATTTTATAAATGAAAAACCCTTTTTCAAGTATTAAAATCATTAATTTATTAATTTGCTCCTATTTCTCCACTTAGGGATCAAAATTTAAAAAAAACCTTCTCAGGAGAAATCAATATTACTTTTAAAATTACCATACCAAATATTAATTTATTTTAGCGTTTCAAAGAAGTAGCGATAATAATTATAGTGAAGGGACTTATAGCTGGGAGTTATATCTGCCTACTCTTAACTACAGTGCTGAATCTTGGACACTCAAAAGTAAATATAAGAATAGAGAAAAAGATAGCTTCGAAGAGTAGAAGAGAAAGCAAAACGAGATTGGGTACGGATACTAAATAACAAAATCTGAACGATATTATCTGACAACTGAGATTTCATCTGACAACTGCAACAATAAACACTCATTAGAGATGCAACATTAAATACTCTTATGATATGTCACATTAAATTCTCCACAAGATGTGTCACATTAAACACTCGCAAGATGTGTCACAAACTCTCGCAAGATGTCGCATTAAATAAATACTAATAAACTTTATTCAAATCGATATGGTCAGTTTAGAGTTATAACTTTTAATATTATTATTTTATTTTTTTTGTAAGCGAAAGAATTTATTTATGCGAAAACTTTTATAAATCATGTAATTAAAATGCATGCAACTTATTTTCATACTCGCTTTAGTTTTCTTTTTATTTAATTTTAATTTAATAAAAATTTGTACATGTTTTATTTAAATTTCTATTTCATCAATATTTCCTCATGCAAAGCAACTAAACACGCATAGCAAAATATTAGAGCAAGAAAGTGTGAGTAAGAGAGGGGGGAGAGAGAGAGAGGGGAGAGACAGAGATGGAGGAGAGAGAGAGAGAGATGGAGAGAGAGAGAGATGGAGAGAGAGATGGAGAGAGAGAGAGATGGAGAGAGAGAGAGGGAGTGAGAGAGAGGGGTGGGAAGACAGATAGAGATAGAAGAGAGAGGGGGTGGCAAGACAGAGAGAGATAGAAAAGAGAGAAGGATGGGAAGATAGAAAGAAGAGAGTGGGGATAGAGGAGAGGAGAGAGCGGGGGAAGAATGAGGGAGAGAGAAGAGAGGGGGGGGGGGGGGTAGAGGGTGAGGAGAGAGGGGGGATAGAGGGTGAGGAGAGAGAGCGGGGGAAGAATGAGGGTACGGAGAGAGAGGGGGAAAAGGAAGAGGGGGGGAGATTTAATAGAAAATTTCGCAGATGCTATAATTGAAATTAATATGCGACCATCAGTGGGCTTACTTATGGCAAATTATCCGAATTTAATAAAAATTGGATAAGTACTTTTAAACATACAATTGATGTGATAAACATAAAAAGAAGAAGAAATACAATGTGCGGAAGAGAGAGAAACAATACGACAAAAGATTGAACTAATATTAGACCGACAGTGAGCTTATTATGATCTAAAATCTAAAAAAAAGAAAAATCGAAAATTTGAAGAATCCATTAAAAACAAAAAGTACAGCTTTACGCGATTCGCAAAAATGTTTTTCGACTAACAGACACCAGATTAAAAATGTTCCCTGATGTCTGAAACGGATTTATGTTGAACTTTTTGATATCGGAGGATAAAAGTGTCGTACTTCAGAATAATGTCAATATTCCGTTACCTCAGTGAAAGAGGAAGCAAATATTATCTGTTAAAACTATCCTGAAGAAATGTCATTAATTTTAAATCGTTAAACATTAACACTAGCGTATCGTATTTATTTTTCTATCTTTTATTATAATTTTTTTTATTGGTCCGGTGTTTTCCATTTATTAGTTGTTTTCGAGTTTTCGTGGTTCCACTTAATTATTAATAACATTTTATTAAAATCTACTATAAACCACTCCTCCCCAGCGGGAAATCGAACCCTGCCTCTCACCGTCCGCGTTTATAGCAATTTTCTGTCAAAAGATTTACATTGTTATTTAGATTAGTTTTTAAATGGGTTTTCAAAACCGTTTTCGACGTTTTTTGGGGGGTTACAACCCAAATTTATTTCTCCGCGCGAGGTAGGTATAACTTTTCTGAACATGTATGCCAAATTTTATCAAAATTGGCACAGTAATTTAGGCTCCACGTTTCTTTTCAAACTACAGGCAAGACGTTTGTTTAAAATCCTTAATTATAATTCAGGAGACCTAAAAATGTGTAAATCCATCAAAACCACAAAATGGATTTTTCGCGACACACACAATACTTTCTCTTTATATACTACGGTTATGAGAAAGTAAAAAGAAGGGATTATATACGTCTAGACGACCCGAGTTAAAATAAAACGAAGTGATATTACATCGGAAAAGGTAATTGTGGAAATTACGACGGAGTGACTCGGTATATTTAGTTGCACGCAATCGATGAGTCGCAGTAAATATATATATAACTGACGTGACTCACGCTCTGGACAACGTTTATTTCTTATGCATTAGAGCTGGCAAAATAACTTTCCTAACTTTAAGCAATAGAATAAAATTCGCAGAATGAAAATTGGAAAGGTAATATTTAATAAAGAGCAGTTTAGTTCGGCATCATCATCAGCTACGGTTTATCCGGCCATATAAATTGGTAGATGCTTAAGTGGTTTTAAATAATACGGTTTAGGATACGGTTACATTGGATGCGTATTCGCACGAAAATCGGTCGGCCAAATAGGTACGATTTGGCCACCACAACCAAGTGGTTTCGTAGTAAGTGCGCATACTGACTAACAGTTAGCTTATGTCTAAAAGCGAAGAAGGAAGCTGTAGATGATTTATACATATTCTTGAAAGTCCTAAGTGACTATTGTTAAACAGTGTAAAACAGAACACGTTTGGAATGCGTTGTTTGCTGCAAAGGACGATAAAAGATAGTTATTCCAAGTATTAACAAAAAAAGTTTAATGAGAATCGTAGATTGTATAACCACTAACATTTAAATAAATACTCAGGGGTATTGAAAACACTATTTCGAATCCTTCAAATTTTCATGTTTTTATTACGTCCATTGTTTATGAATAGTCAACAATATTATAATTAGAATAAATGTTCGTCAGACCACACATGAATAAATAAATTTTTGAAGAAGTACCTATTGATGGAGCTGTTATTACGTACTAGTTCAGTATTAGTAGTAGTTCAACTGGCTATCATGCAAGCGCGCGTTCCACCTACAGCGCGTTATTTTTAAAATGTTAAAAAGCCTACTTTGAATATCCTATGGGTCTGATATTCTCAAAACTCATAAACAAACTTCTGATAATGTATTTGTTGCCAGTGAATCGAACTATAAATATATAAATACACCGAAAAGAGTATAATTATATAAAAAAAAGTATTTTGTCAATAAAAAAAATATATATATTTTCGAAATATCCATAAGTTACTTTTGGTCGAAGAATGTTCAGGATTTTTTTTTTCAAATTTTTTGCACTTTACGTAAACGAGATAGAAGGGGAGGACACTTTTCACACCCCTATCAAAGCTCATATCCAAAAAATTATATATTTTTTTAATCAGCTCAACGTACCCCCCCCCCACACGGAGTCAAAAAAAATTAACCCTTTAGTTTTTTACCCTTATTTGTTTGAAAAATATTTTTACACGTTGCTGTCTAACACAAACACAGTTGCAGCTTAAGTAACCACTCCCATAACATTCAATGTATTTGATTGTTTGGCAGAATCAGTTTGTCGTCTGAATACGCATCCACTATAAGTTATAACTGTAGCCTTATACAGCTGACTGAACGACGCGACGCGCTACCGCCATCTCATTTATTCCGTTTTATGGTAGCAAGTATTTTTGTTGGGATTACACTTCTATTTGTAAGTAATTTTCGTTTCTTAGCATCTTGTTCTTTTTGAACACATAATATGTACTCATTATATAAAAAGAGATAGAAAAACAAGGAAAGGCAATAATAGGAAATAAATAATAACAGGAAATAACGATTATTGTTTAGAAGAAGGGATTTGAAACGAAACGAAAAGACAAAGTGGCAAAGTATGTAAAACGTGGGGTGTTCTAATTGAGCTAAACAATTATCTGGCGTACGAGTGCGGGGAAATGTGTGTTTACAATCTTCAAGCTCAATACTCAAGAAGGATCAATCACTCTTATTCCAATATGAAATTCTATTAATGAGAGTAAAATAATACTTTAGTTTCGAAAATCTCTAATAGTAAGCGCAAGTAGCGCAAATTACAATTTTTTATTTGTTTGATTAATATTGCAAAGCCGATTTTTCTATTAGCCTTAAAAGGGACAAAGAACCAAATTCCCAGAGTATCTAAGATTGATAGAAGAGGCTTAGAATTTTGATGAGTAAATAGATCAGTGACATAATACCAAAATTTTAGGATATATCTTATGAACTAATATGGGGTAGAGATGTGAAATTTTTATTTCTGATTCAGTTTGTAATTAATTCTAACTCGAAATTAATTTTACATATCTAAGTATCTTTAATATTAGAATATATTAGAGGGGGTCCAAAATGCCTTGAGATGGTTTCAGTAAAGGATGGTAAGGCTGTGCTCCCCATAGATAGGAAATAAAACCATTTATAGTTTGTTGGACTGTTTAAAATTGAAGGCTAAATATTTGAAGGCTTTGAAATATTGTCTTCACTACCCTAGAGTATTTATTTTATTTTTATAAGTAACATTCTAAAATTCTCATAAAACTTTTTTGAATTCCATGAAAGGTCTTGGAATAACATTCGACTCTCTCTTTTATCGTCCTTGCAGAAAACAATTCATTCAAGTGATCAGTTTTACACTGTTCAACATAATAACTTTAATAATTTAAGAAAATATAGCCATCTACGGCTTTCTCTTCGCATTTAGACAGAAGCAAACTGGTAGTCAGTATGCTTACTTACTACGTAACCACTTCGTTGTGGTGACAAAATCGTACCTATTGAGCCGATCGACTTTAGTTATGGTTGTCACTTATACGTTTATGTTTTGTTAGACGCCCGACGCAGTGTCCCATTTTTACTTTCTCATATACGTAGTATACATAAAGAGAAAGTATTGTAAAGGCAGAAAAAAATCTATTTTTATATTTTGATTGATTTACACGTTTTTAACAAAAAGGATAAACCCACCTATTGAACGCCTTTAAAATATGTTTAAAAATAGTCTGCCAATTAGTGTGGCACATAGCTTCCTCACGTCCTGCTTCATATATTTTATTGCTTCATATATTTTATTGATTCCATGCTTTTACAACCTATTTCTGTCAAATTTATTTAATTTCCCACCTGTTTATAAATCAATCTGTCAAAAATTGTTTAATATTTTACATGAATGGAAGTATCAATTTAGCAAATTAATGAGCGCAAAAGGTTAATATTAATCTGGGGCTATCGGCGGGCTACTTGCGACAAACCATCCAAATTTCAGAGTACTTTTGAAGATATGTGTAAATAAATGTACGTTTGTGCACATGTGAAAGAAAAACAAATTGACGGAGAAGGTTTAAACTGGAGGACCAACAATGGGCTAATCATGATGTACCATCCAAATAAAATCGGACGAGTAATTTTTGACATGTTGGTTCGCAAAAATTGAGCGACAGACTGACACGGAACCAAAAATGTTCTCTGATGACTAAACCGGATTTCTGTCTAGGAATTTTTTGAAATGTGACCTAAACATTTTTCGTTCTTCAAAACGATCACATAGCTTCTATTACCTTCGGTAAGTTTGGAAGCAAAAATAATTAAGTGGGATAATATGGCATTTAAATACAGTACCAACAACTATAGGGACTGATTTTTTTATTCATTCCGCATCTCTGTATTATTATGTTTACCGTATTTTCGCCGCAATCGGTTATGTAGTCCAGGCTTCACACATCTCTCATAGGCCAAAAAAAAGGTAGAATTTTATCGGAGGAGATAGAGAAATGGGGAATCGCCCAACCAGCATAACAAGCAGCTCGACATTGTTTAGTATACCCAGCGCCTTCTTCACAACAAAATTAATATATTGGCCAAAAAGAGCTTTTAGGACACACTAAGGGTCAAATTAACAAATAGGTAGAGTTCGTTAACAAGCATGATCAACCCAGCCGTACAATGTTGGCGATCAATTAACAGTTTGTTTTAGTCATAACTTTTAAACTATTTTTATTATAATGAACTGAAACAAACGCCTTTATATACATTTTTATTGTTTTCGAACGCTATGCAACTTATTTAAAGAGCCTAGCCCAAACTGTTCCCAAGATAATATAAATGTTTAAGATTTGTGGGAGAGGGTGCTTTTTTTAAAAACCAAAGAATAACTATTATTTTTTTCGATTATTCATTAAAAAATAGATTAAATAGGAAGGGGGACACAAAAATGAATAAAAAACAAACCAAATGTGTATATATTTGTACTCAGAACGTCCACCTTTTTCATTTTGTTAAACATTTCTTTTAACAGAAATGCGTATTTGGGGTATTAAATGAAAGAGGTGGACGTTCTGAGTACAGATATATACACATTTGGTTTCGTTTTTTATCAAAAACGAAACAAAAAAGGTTTTTAGGGTCCGTAGGCAAAACCAAGGCCCCTTATATTTTCCTGCGTGTGTCTGTCCGTCCGTCCTGTCGCCTGCTCTCACGGCTACACATTTCGTCCGATCACTTTGAAATTTGGCATATATGTGTCTTTTACCTGCCCACATATTTTTGAATAATATTTTAAATATTTTTCAAAAATATTAGGGTAAAAAAACTTAAGGGTTATTATTTATTTATTTTTTTTTTTTCGACACCGTGAGGGGAATCATATGAAAGGGTACGTCGAGCTGATTACAAAAATATATAATTCTTTGGTTATAACTTTGATAGGGCGAGCGTAGGCGAGTTTGAAGCGGGTGTGAAACGTGTCCCCCCCCCCCCTCTATCTCGCTTATGTGAAGTGCAAAAAATCTGAAAAAATTCCTGAACATTCTTCGACCAAAAGTAAAGATACCACTTTTTGGAAATTTCGAAAAAAATATTATTTTATTTTTTATTGACAAAATAAGTTTTTTTTATAATTATGGTCTTTACGATGGATTTATATGGTTGTAGTCCGGTTCAGTGGCAAAAAATAATTAATCGGAAGTTTGTTATGGGTTTTGAGAATATCAGACCCATAGGATAGTTCAAAGTAAGCTTTTTAGCATTTTAAAAAACACCATCAATAGGGTACTACTTAAACTATACAGTGTGGTGGCCTACGGACCCTCGCTGTGTGCTAACTAGCACACACTTGACCTGTTTATTAGAGTTTATATTTTGGGGCATCCCTATAATTTCCCAGTGTTTGGGTATATAAACATAACTATCTGCAAAGTTTCCGTAGAATTTTTACGTTGGATACTTTTGGAGATCAGGTGCGTTACAGTCTGACAGGCAGACAGGCGCAGGGATGTATAAGGGTCCTCGTTTTTGCCCATGTACCCTAAAAATGATATAATTAAGAAATGATTGCTCACTGGTTGATGTCCAAGTAAGGACTCGACACTCTTGGAGATGTGTACGATTATCCCAGTAGATGAGGAAACAACCAGAAGAATCCCATCCAATCCCTGTAACATAAATAAAACAAATTTAACATCCTCAATGAAATAAATCCTCAAGCATTTATATGAGTCATTACAAGTTAATGACATACTTCATAAAACAATTTCCTACTGTAAGGGGCATCGTTTGCAGTTAATTAATGGGGGGGGGGGGGGAGATTCGTGGCAGGGGGTCCGGGATTTTGAAAATATGACCTCTCAAAACAGCGCTGAGGTGAAATTGAATATGAGGTGAATGTAAAATAGACTGCCAATTGGCGTGGCACATAGCTTCCTCGCATCGTATCACGTACTTTATTCATTTTATGCTTTAACAAGCCATTATTGTCCAATTTGTTTAATTGTTTCCCCTTTTTTTTAATCTGTCAAAATTGTTTTGATTTTTACTTGAATTAAAGTATCAATTTAGCAAAAGTTAAAGAGCGCAGACGGTTCAAAGTAATCTGGGGATATCTGTGGGTTACTTTCGATAAACTATATAAGTTTCATACAAATCAGACAAGTACTTTTGAAGCTATAGGTGTAAATTAATGTATGTTTGTGAGCATGTGGAAGAGAAACAAATGAGCGCCGAAGGTTGAAACTTATATCGGACCAACAATGGGCTACTCATGACCTACCACCCAAATTTCATTAAAATTGGACGAATAGTTTTTAAGATATATTGGTTCGCAAAAATTGACGACAGACTGACAGACAGACACGGAACCAAAAATGATCCCTGATGTCTGAATCGGATTTCTGTCTTGGAATTTTTGAAATCGGAGACCTACATTTTTTTCGTTCTTCAGAACAATCACATAGCTTCCGTTACCTTCGGTAAGCTCGGAAGCAAAATATGTATTTTTTGTTTTTACTCCATTCGGTCTGGGGGGGGGGGGGGGGGGGGGGGCAAGTGCCCCCTGAGCCCCCATGGATACGCCACTGTCGAAAGTAACCCGCAGATAGCCCCAGATTAATTTGAACCGTCTGCGCTCTTTAACTTATGCTGAATTGAGACTTTAAATTCATGTAAAAAATCAAAACAATTCTGACAGATTAAAAAAACGGAACAAACAAACAAAATAGACAATAATGGCTTGTAAAAGCATTAAATCAATAAAGTACCAATTGGCCAATTGGTACCAATTTGGCAGTCAATGTTTACAAAACCTTGGTTTTCTACTTTTCCTTACTTTAAAGGAAAGAAATTGTTTTAACCTATATTTTCGTAAGGATTTGATTAACTTGTGTTGTCATGGGAAATACATGATCTGTGAAAGTTTCATCTTTCTAGGAACTGTGAAAGTGTCATCTTTCTAGGAAGTCAAAAAGTAAGTTAAGAAAAAAATATTATAAATTTGTAACTCAAATAAAATGAAGTTAATTAAAAGCGTGCAAAAATATATTAAAACATGTATAGCAAAACACGGGTATCATCGTGTAAAATATTGAGTATCAGAAAAAAACGAGATTACTTTTTGATTTTAAAAGATTTTTAATAAAAGTTAAACATTATCCAATTGATAATAACAAAGTAAATTAATCAACACTAAAGTAATGTAAGGTGACGCTAAATCTCAAAATTTGAAAATGCATTTATATTTAAAACAGAAAATTGTCACATCACGCTGTACTGTTAGAATCGATTAACCCGAGTAAGAACAAAATGACACGCAACCCAAGCGGCCTTCAAGTAATCTGTCTAAAAAGCTAATAGCATGTATTTTGATCAGTATTTCTATGAAATTATTTAACAGCTAAGATTGAAAAAACACGTGAGCTGAATATTCGAAAAACTGCATTAGTGTATTTAATATTCAACTGCAATATTAAATAAATTGTAAAGAAGCATGAATATACATTAAAATTAATAAATATTTAAGCTTTCTATCGTTCCTCTTGCTATTTTCGAAAATGATCGTAGTTTACAGAGTATAATATTGCAAAATATTTTTTTTAAATACATTTCTTGTTTAGATATTTTTAAATATGAATTGTGTACATAATATGTCCATATGAGTTACTTAATTTGTTATTAAATATTGAATTATAGTGATAAAATAGTATAAAATAAGAACTGTAAAAATAAATATTTATTATGTATTATAGTCAGGGTGCCCATAGGCAAAAAAGTAACTTATACATACTCTTTCCAAACCTTTTTGTATGGCTTGTTTAGGCAAAGTCTGACACAGTTTTCCTCTGTGACTTTTTTAGTTTTGGAGCGTTTTTTTTTTATTTGAACCCTAAAATTTTAAAGCTTCAGACCTGAAAATCGGAAATAGTTCTGCGTCAGACAATATTAAAATGTTAATTTATAGGGTTCAAATAATGTATCTTGAGAAAATCAGCTAGTTATTAATCATTAATTAATATTAGTTCATATTAATAAATATCCATTATTATTAATTAAAATTAATTAATATCATTAATTAATAACTGGCTGATTTTCTCAAGATACATTATTTGAACCCTATAAATCAACATTTTAATATTGTCTGACGCAGAACTTTTTCCGATTTTCTAGTCTGACGCGTCAAAATTTTAGGGTTCAAATAAAAAAAAAAAACGCCCCAAAACTAAAAAAAGTCACAGAGGAAAACGGAGTCAGATTTGGCCTAAACAAGCCATACTAAAAGGTTTGGAAAGAGTATGTATAAGTTACTTTTTTGCCTATGGGCACCCTGACTATATTTGTATGTAATGCAAAAAAAGAAAATAAACAAATCTGCCATTTGGTGTGGAACAAGCTTCCTTGCGTCCTATAGCGAACTTTAATGATCTTATGCTTTTAATAGTTATTTGTGCAACTAGTGCGCAAAGTGGCACTTTGCTGCACTCGAGAATATTTACGCACGAGCCGCAGGCGAGGGCGGAAAGGATTCTCAAGTGCAGCAAAGACACTTACTTTAAGCTCGAGTTGCACATTAAATTTTTCCTACAGTTAGTTATTAATCTGTAAATAAAATATAAAATAATAGTGTTCATCAACATGTAAAAGGTTTTACAATATCAACTAAACCAGCTTTTCTGTTTATAGCCAGTGTTGCCTTTTTTTGCCTGATTCAGCAAACCTGACCAAGTTATTATTTTTCATCATAATACTTACTCATCACATTTGATTCTTTTTTTAGATTGTCTATCTTTACTTTTTTATATTTTAACATTTTTATATTTGATATATAGTGTTTAAATCATGTAGTTAGTTAAAAAAATAATCATTAGTTGTCATTGTTATTATTATTATAATTTGGATTATTTAATCTTTGTTTAGATTTAAGTTCTTTATGTTCGTAATTTGGAGCACTGGAGTGCGGTTAAGTAAAATGAGTGCGGTAAAGTAGCAAGTGCAGGAATTGCTGTTTTAAGTGCGATAACAACCACTTTATCGGTCAACTGTAGAAAATACCCATTATTGAATAATTTATTTAAATATTTCCCACTTTGCAACAGTTATACTTGAAAAAAATTATCAGTTTAGAAAAATTTTAATCAGCACAGACAGTTGAAATTAATATGGAGCCATTGGAGGGATATTATCGAAAAATTGTCTAAATTTCTTCAAAATCGGATGAGTACATATAAAAATAATAGCATAAAAAAAACTTTTCACAGCATTTGGAAAAGAAATCAATGGGCGCAGGAAGTTAAAATGACTGAGAATTATATGGGACCAAGAATGGGCTAATTATAAACAACCATCCGAATTCAATTTCACTTATTTTTGGGTTTTCGCAAAAAAGTAATTCTTTATATAAACTCCTGCTTCTTTTATAACTTCTAATAGCGATTACATATTCTTCATTTACTTTGTAGCTATTACAAACTTCAAATCATAACAACATAATTTTTTTTTTATACATTAATTATAAAATAATTTTTAGCAACTGTACTTCTGCAACATATAATTTTATATATATATTTATATATAATGGATAATATAAAATGAATTAATTCATTATGAACGATAAAAACACATAAATAGATATATTGAGTAAATGAATAAAAAGGTAATAAAAATAAATTATGAATTAAATTATAAAATAAACATTTTAATTTGAACACAAACATTTAATGATAGAAAAGACCTCGGACTTAACTCAATCATTAAGCTTCTATGTTACTTAGGAAGGCTGTTTACTACTAGATTTCCTTGGATTAAATGCCTCTATGTTAATGGAATGCGGTTTAGTGCAAGTTTCCTTGAAAATTAAATTTCTCCATGATAATTAATAGGAAGGCTATTTACTCCAAATTTTTTTTGGAAATTAAGTTTTTAAAATAATAAAAAATATTTGCAATCAAATATAACTTAAGGCCCCCATAAACGATCAAACATTTTGTGCCAACCTAATGTCAGGCAAAATTAGGCCATACACGTTAAACATCATGTTTGCGCAAACATCAAACAGCCCCATTACACAGTCAAACAATTTGACCGAGTATGGGGATGGGGGCCTTTAGATACCCAATATACTTTAAATCTGAGGGCATCATTTACTGGAACCACCAACTCAAGGCACTTTGGACCCCCCCCCCCCCCTATTATCAAATTAAAGATATTTTGACGTTATGTTTTTAAATTTAAACGTGAAATGATTTGGAATAGAAAATGTTTGAGTTTGTGAGGGATATAGAATAGAGAGGGAGGACAGACTAACAACATTATTTACTTGTACTGCGGATGGATTAGATCTAGTAGAACACTCGGACGAAGGGAGACTTAACTAATAACTAACCTATGATCTTACTACTTATTATGCGAGACAGCTTATGTTTTAAGAGTTTTTGTTGGGATTTATTTACTGCATCAACAATCTAACGAACATTCAGTACTTTTCTTTCTATAATATTAAAAAATGCTAAAAAACAAGACCGGTGAGTTGGAAATAGTATGATATATGTATGTATATACATATATTGTATGTATATATATATATATATATATATATATATATATATATATATATATATATATATATATATATATATATATATATATATATATGTGTGTGTGTGTGTGTGTATGACATGATACATTATTTATTATTATTATTATTATATTATACAAATTAAACTAGCTGGTAAACAAGGAAAGAGATAAGGGGGAGTGAAAGATAAGAGTAAATAAACAGTGTGCTAAAAAAGAATAAAGAAAAAAGGGGAGTTAGTTTACCTCCCCACTACTTGTTATTTTTGCTAAAAAACAGGTTTTATTACAAATCACCTTCGTGAGATGCTTCACCTCTTAGCCTCGTGGTTGGCCACACTCATGTCCAGCCTGATCCAATAGTCATTCGCAAATATTTACTTCCAATGTTTGCCGCCCCTTGTTACAATGAAGCACCAGCTGCAGAAGCTCGTAACACAACACACTGACGTCCAATGTTTCTTCCAATATACCTTCTAGCCTTCCAACATTTATGACTGCATCACTGCCAATAGTGAAGCGGCCACACTACTCGCCCATGACTACCAACCTTGGAACGTATCGGGCCAGACTGGTAAATGTCCTCGGCGTAACAGAAGAAGCCTTAGGGTACCTACACAGTGGCGCCTGATTGATAGCAGGGCAGGTCACATGTTTCCTAGCTGGTTACCTAGCATGTAGCGGGCCATACACACATTGCAGCTTGTTTTTAGGTTCAGCGCCCACGCACTCGAGAGGCCAATCTACTACGCATAGAGCTATGTAACAATCGAGGTCCCCATAAAGAAGCACGGGTTTTTAGCCTGTAAGCGAGTATGCGAGTAAGCGACCAGTTAGGCTTCACTGTGTTCGTACCCTAGGTTCGTATATGAGTGGCCGCACTACATTTTTTGATCCAGAAAAAAAACATATTACACAATTTTTTAAATAGTTGTAAAGCTAATTGTAAATAGTCTGCTAATTAGAGTGACACATAGCTTACTCGCCACCAGTAGCGTGCTTCAATGATGTTTTTCTTCTCCGACCCTTTGTTTATCTAATTTATTTAATTTATCCACACTTATTGCTTCCGAGCTTATACCGAAGATACCGGAAGCTATGTGATCGTTCTGAAGAACGAAAATTCCATTTCAGACACTATAGGGATCATTTTTGGTCTGTCCACAATTTTTGCAAACCAACATATCTTAAAAACTACTGGTCCGATTTTTATGATTAGTCCATTGTTGGTCCCATATAAGTTTCAAACTTCTGCGTCCTTTAATTTTTATTCCAAATGATGACAAAGTTATTTATTAAAGCCTACACAGTAAAATAAGTACATATTAAAAGTTCTCATCTGCTTTTTAAGAAATTGCAGGGTTAGTGTCGAATGTCACTCACAGATTATCCCATAATAATTTCAACAGTCTGCACTCATTAAGTTTGGCTAAATGGTTGCTTTTATTTATAAAAAGGGAGGAAGAGGGAAAGGAAAAGAGAGAGGGTGAGGGAGAGGGATAGGGAGAGAGAGAGGGAGGAGAAGAGAGAGAGAGAGAGAGAGAGAGTAGGGTGATTAATTACAAAGATTGCTCAATGAATAATTATGGTTGGATTGATATTGAATATAACTCAGAAAACCGACCGTTATAACAGCAGTTCAACAAATAACGATCAACTAAAGTGGTGGAAACTGGTCTGTACTAATCATTAGCTATTGTGCTTTTCTTCACAGTAAATTGATCAATTAATATTTTTTTTTTTAAAATGTGTAATATCTCTGCAGAATCAACCAACTTAGCCATTAAACTTACCAAACATGTTTATACAAGTGATGTTTTCTTTCTATATTATTTAAATAGTTTTGTAAACAAGCACAGTAACAAAGAATTGTAGGATTTACAAAGAAAAAATTATCTGCCAATTATTATGGCACATAGCCTCCTCGCGTTCTATTGTGTATAATTTAATGATTTTATACTATATATTTAAACTGCCAATTGGTGTGGCACATAGCTCCCTCGCATCCTATCACGTACTTTATTGATTTTATACTTCTACAAGCCATTATTGTCTAATTTTTTTAATAGTTTTCAGTTTTTTATCTGTCAAAATTGTTTTTATTTTTTACATGAATTAAAGTAGGTAACAATTTAGCAAAAGTTAAAGAGCGCAACGGTTCAAATTAGGCTGGGGCCTACTTGCATTGATAAACTATAAAAGTTTCATACAAATCAGATGAGTACTTTTGAAGATACAGGTGTAAATAATAGTATGTTTGTGCGCATGTGAAAGAAAAACAAATAAGCGCAGAAGGTTGCAACTTATATTGGGTCTGAACTGGTGGGACAAGCAAATACCCAATTTGAAATAATAATGACTCATGAACATGTTACCTAGCATACTTTATCTAGGGTCCTATAGTCCTTGGCTCATATGTAAATCAAAATGTTAAATCATGTTTTTAAATTAAATAGATAAATCATAGAAATATGTATATTTAAATATTAATATTGTTAAAATATAGATAGGATATATTTGACCAACCTCCAAAATAACATCCCAACACCTCTCTGAAATCGGCAGCATGTTGGAATTCACCAACATCACGTTAGCAATCACTGAAACACAAACAAAATATAAAATTCATATATTGGAAATCAAATCAGAAAATAACATATGAAAAAACCTTCCACACAACACAAACTGAACCCATATATTTTAATAATCATTCATTTTAAATCGTTGGAATTGACACCTTTCTTCTTTGATAATCCAGAAATTTTAGGTTTTCTGTTCCAAAATAACGGAGTAAATTTTTTTTTGATCGCTTCATTTTGACGTTCTGAAAAACATATCCAAAATCGGTAACGAAATCGTAGTTGTGTTAATAGATATTCAAGGGGGCAAAGGTCAACAAATTCACATATACATAACAAAATAAATAATAAAAATAATTAATATATAGCATTTTTTGAGTGAAATTTTATACTCTTCACTTTTAATCTGATCCTCAATTGGTCTCCGAGCCAGAGGAAGCAAGATATTCTCAAAAATTCGTAAAAAGTGCAAAATTTGTTGACCTTTGCTCTTGAATATCTATTAACGTGACCACGATCTCGTTGCCGATTTTGGATGTTTTTCAGAAAAAATTAGCTCCGATTTGTTTGGAACAGAAGCCACATTTTCGACTAAAATAACTGGACTATGAGATAATATTGTTAAGACTCCTTAGAAAATGGAATGTCACATTTTTGACCGACAAGACTACAATATTCCAAATTTATCTCACTCGTTCCAAAATCGTTATGGAAAAAGAACTTCATGGATGAATGAACGTTATGGACGAAGAAGGATACGATTACTGCGCTATATTAAGTTCATGCAAAACGTCAAACATTCTGTCCACACCTATTAGAATATTTAGTGTATCTGATTATTAAACACGATTATTAACATTTTTTAAATATTAATTATTATAATCTAAGTTTATTTTGTCTATTTAACTCAGTTTCTTGTAACTCTTCATCAGTGTGGCACATAGCTAGCTTCCACGCCACCTATCGCGTACTTTAATGATGTTTCGCTTCTACCACCTATGCTAGTCTAATTTATTTAATTCCCCCCTCCCCCACATTTTTTACATAGTCAAGATTGTTTTTACAAGAATAAAAGTATCAATTAAGCCATAATTAATGAGGGCAGAGGTTGATATTAAGATGTGAGAGCTATACTCTTGACCAACTATCCAATATATTTTTTTAATAATAGTATGAGCACTTTTAAAGATAAAGGTTTTAATACAAATTGTATGCATGCGCATATTCATCCAACAATAGACACGAGACCAAAATGTTTCCTGATGTCTGAATAGATTTATGTCCAGGAATTTATGAAATCGGAGAGAAAAAAAGTTGGTCCCTCAAAACGATATTATTAATGAGCAATATTAAAATAAAAATAGTTTTTAATCCGCTATAATATCTGAATTTAAAAATCAGTATTATGAAACATGTCTCAACTCCCTGGGAATTGAATTCAGTATTTCTTATTTTCATTGCAAATTGTCTATTTCTTTAAGCCTGGTTTACACTATCCAAGTATACTTGGCGCAAGTCACTTTAATCTAATCCACTTGGTCCACGTGTTAGTGGAACTTTTAAGTAAGGTTTACACGATCAAATTATACTTGGTTCAAGTGATATACTATAAAGTAGAGGTTAAGATAGATTGTGTGAAATGTTTTTCCCTCTAGAACTTTCCAGTTAAATTATACTTATTAAGTTTTAAAACAGTAATGATATATTATCACCTTCTGGTTAAAAAAAAAACCAGGTCAACCTCACATATGTCATTTTTTGACTGTTCGTTCTCATAATTTGTCAGGTGGGCGCCATTTTTGTTTTTTATCAAAGTCTACTTTGATGGGACCCATCCAACTCAACTTGGATGTTCAAGTTGACTTTGATACACTGTTTACACGTACACGATCCAAGGTAGCGTCAAAGTATAGTCAATACGGACTTGGTCCAAGTATACTTGGATCGTATAAACCCGGCTTTAAGCTTCCAAAATTACCTTGGATAAGGAAAAAATGAATTATTAAAAACAAGGAAATAAATGCATCAAAATTTTATGCTGTGAGTTTAAAAAAGTTAAAGGGAGACTTTCCTATTCCTACATACTTTTTAAGCATTCAAAAAGTCATGATATTATATAGTTCTATATAACAAGATATAAGTTTAAGATAACACACATTACATTTAAAATAAATGTTAAAGTTAAATTAACTTAATACATTTAAGAAAAACAAATATTTTCTTTACCTAACATTTTATTCTATAAAAGGAAGGAAAAGGATTTCTTCCTTCTCTTAATGACGTCGTTTATATCTAGGGAAAGAGCCTAGCTAGAAGATACCTACCTAGATAAATGTAATATTTTTCATGTTGTTAGTAAAACTCTTTTTTCCTTGATACACTTTCTTCTTTCCTGTATGTTTTAATTTTTTTTTCTTTTTACGTCTATACATATAAAAATGTATATTTTATTTTGTTCAAAAACATACTTATTATGTATTATGAAATAAATGACATACATGTATGTTTAGCTATTGTGGACAGGCAGCAAAATATAAGTTAAAGGTAACAGAAAAATCCATTTTCACAATTTAAAGAGTTGAAAGAAAAATAAATATACGAAAAAAAGAGACACAGTTTTAAACTATAGTTGAAAAATAGACAACTAAACACACCGGTGTTATTTTTTGAGCAACTTCGTTTTAAATTAAAATAAAATCGGAATTTGTTAATAAAAAAATGTTAAATAATAATTTAATGTCACCACGAAAACCCAAAGCAAATAGCACATAGAAAACACTGGACCAAGTAATTTATGTACTTAATATGGTACGAGCTGTATCGGTCAGATATTTGCTTTTTGTTAACGTAGTCTAAACACTACATTTCTATGGTATTATAATAACTATTTTGATGGATAACCGCTTTTGCTACACGGTGTGGTGTATAATTTAATTTCACGGTTTTATAAACTTCCGTAAAGAAATAATAACTTTTTTAAACAATAGTTGTATATGTCATTAAAGAAACACTAATTCCAAGGTTCTAGTGCAATCAGCTTCGGAGATATTATCGTCATGTGGAATTTCATATAAATAAATGGCCGCTATCACGATTCAACATGGCGGATCGTACTTTGAGGTTAAGTGGAACCTACCAACAAAATCCTATCTTAAATTGCAGGATCAATCGGTCCAGTGGTTCTAGAGATATCGTGATAAGTCAGTCACTATCTCAAAATGCAGGTTCAGTCCAGTGGTTCTAGAGATATCGTGATAAGTCAGTCATTATCTCAAAATGCAGGTTCGGTTCAGTGGTTCAAGAGATATCATGACGAGTCAGCAAGTAAGTCAATGTTACATATTTGGGTTTTATATCAGTAAAACCTGTCTAAGCTAAGGTGGAATCTCTTCACTGTAATAGATTTACAATATAAATAGAGATACAGTAATATTACATTTACTGGAATATCTCTCTACTTATTCCAATCATTAAAAAAAACAAAACTTTTTTTTAAATCCCTTCAATGTCATAAAAAAGAAGGGAAGCTTGTCTTTTCGGCGAAAGATAACTTGTCTCGTGAGCTAAAGTTTAGTTAGTAAACTCGTCTTGTGAGCTTAAGTATAGTTCATTAGCGTGTATCTTCGACTAAAATTAGGTTAGTTAGCTCGTCTCGTCACTCGTCAGCTAAAGTTTATTTAGTTAGCTTGTCTCATTACTAGATAGAGTCACTTACATTGTTCAATTCTTAACGCTTGATCGACAAATCAGAGAGCACGTTTTAACTAAAATGTTTTTTATGTTTTATTTGAAAATAAACCGAAGTACCCCGGAACTTATCAATCAATGCGAGGAAAAGAAAGATATAAAAAAAATCCCATCAGCTGTTACTTTGTATGCTTTCTGTTTATAATTTTTTATTGGTTTTTCTTTTTCTGGTTTGTAATTCTAAAATGTGTTTTGGATTCGAATTCTGTCTAGGATTTTTTTTTTTAACTAAGAGATTGGCGTGCAGAAAGAAGAAGAAACTGCATGTTTTGGTTTAGAGAATCACTTTCTTGTATTTATGTCGTTGCTTTCTTCATCCAGTTGAAAAATAATGCAGTTTTTTATTCTGACATACATTGTGTTTATACAATGATGTTGTTCTCTGTTGGCGAGCCTGATCGCTTGGAAACCTTTTGAACCACTAAGTCATTCTGCAGTGATTACTAACTATAAATATTCTGCTTGAGAGCTTTTTCTGCCAACTTCCTTTATTTTCTTTTTCTTTCACTCTTATTAATTCATTTTCATCTCAATTCACTTGTCTAATGCAGTGAAAACTACAGTTGCACACAACAATCAAACTACAATGTTTTTTTTCTTGACATAACAATAAATAAAACTAATCCATGAAAACAAAGTGGTTATTACTCGTTTAAATACTTTATATAATATATAATCATCATCAACATCAAATGTTTTATATAGATACATAGTCTACGTGCCAACTTTCAGCTCGACTGGATGACTTGAAGAGGGTCAATTAGACCTCCAAAGATTTTGACGACAGCCAGCTACCCACAAAAAAACAAAATTCAAACAATCATAAAGGATTTAATCCATATAGACTTAGCTGTATCTTATTCAATGAAAAATGCACCCGTCTGTCTATTTGTATTTTTATTTGTCTGTCTTTTATTAACATTCGTGTGAAGACGATTAGTTGGTACATTTAGTTGAAATTTTTATCATCAAGATCAAGCTAATTTTGTGGCATCCGTCTAAGCGTTCGCGTGCAACACTAGCGTAAACATGTATATATATTTAAAAATGGAATTTTAGGAAGGGGAAAAGATTCTAAAATTATAACTGACTATCCGATGAGACAAGTATTTATTCCAAATAACTTTTTTTTAGTAAAACCAACACTGCTATGAAGTTATAAAGATCGAAAAATCCATTAAATCAGATCTAAACATTTAAAACCATTTCATACGTTCTAAACGTATCGATTTTAATAAATCTAAAGTATATGTTGAAACAGACATATACATTTTAACTAAATACAAGCAACAGTTTTTATGTAGTGAAGAGATAAAACAATTATAAAGTTTTCATTATACAGGGTGGTCCAAAAGTCTCCTCCCCCCACCACCTCTTAACTTTTGAATGGTTTAAGGTAAATTAATGAAACTTGGGGGAACCGTACCATGTAAAGGGGAGTTTGTTTTCATGCAATCGCACACTAGGGGCAACAACCCACTTTGTCACCTGGCCACCCAATTTCAAAATTTCAAACTGGAGTGTATATTTTTGATTGATATCACATTTGGATTCTACGGTGAAAAATAATAAAATTTTAATTGTAACTTTTTTCTATCTCCAATATTTTGCCCCCTGCAAGGGGGTAAAATATTGCTATCTTTGCCCCCTATAAGGGGGCAAAGATGAAAGTTAGCATAATAACCCTTCAGAAAATAGTAAAAAAAATAACACATACATCGTTATAAAATCTAAACGGTTTGAAATAAATTAGTGGAACTTGGGGGATCTGTACCATGTAAAGGGAAGTGTCTCTACTCCCGTACTAGGGGCAACCACCCATTTTGCCCCCGGCGCTGAAATCTACCATTTTAATACTTTTGCCCCAAACAGGGGGAAAAATAAAATTTGAAGTAAAATATTCTTATTTTTCACCGAAGAATCCAAATCTGCTACTAAAAATATACACTCAAATTTGAAATTTTGAAGTTGGGTGGCCTGGGGGCAAAGTGGGTTGTTGTATAGTGCCCGATTACATGAAAAAAACTTCCCTTTACATGATTAGAGATCTCCCAGGTTTCATAAATTTACCTCCAACGATTCAAAAGTTAAGAGGGGGGGGGACTTTTGGACTACCCTGAATATAAACCCTTGCACATTTTCTTAAACTAAATTTAAGGCATTTGGTTTATTAAAACAATCAATATTATTGTAGTGATTTATTTAAGGTTAGAAAAAAACGCAGTTGCATTTTACATTATGTATTAGGGTTGAAGATGTTCATCTAAGGCAATCACTGTTGTTAAATCAACAGAGCAAGAGTTGCTGAGATTGCTTATAGGGCGGACATTGACAAGAGACAGAAAGGGGGTATTGAAGCAGAAGAAATGGAGCAGGGATGGAACAGATGGAAGAGGTGGAAAAGGGATAAAGAAAATACACAATCAGAGTAACTAACTAAATATTTAAGTATTGACTTCCATGTCTCTCTCTTTATTATACCTATAAAGGGAGGGATTTAAATTAATTCTCTATATTAAAGTCATAAGATAGTAATTGATATTTATTATATTCAATGACAGTATACGATAAAATTTCCTTTTTGCAAAGTTATTTTTTTAAATTCTCTTAATCAAACGTTTAGATTTTATTTTTTTTAACGTTTTAAATTCATTCTAGTTTTTGATAGATGAAAATATAAATTTATATTTTTAACGATAAAAGAAAAGAAGGACTTTAAGGATTGTTGGATTAGAGCAAAATAATTAACTATTTGTAGACTTCAAGAACCTTTAGATTTACAGACTTAAAGAAAATAATAGAAAGAAATAACATTTGGAATTGGAAACTCATTTGGCAGCTGGTATTCTAAATTAACAATTTAATAATTTTGTGACAAAGAAAAAAGAGTATAATTTTTGTTATTGCCGTTAGTTATTTAAAAACGCTTTTGCGCATGCAGGTGAGAGAGATGGGCGCAGAAGATTGAAATTAAAATATGTCCAAAATTGTGACGTAACCGTAACATCTAAAATTCACAAACATCTGATAAGTGGATATATGATATGGATGGATCGCAAAAATGTTTCCTGGAGGCTGATTCTGTAACTTTAAAACCTCCCCCATCAAGTGATTATAAATCAAATGATTTCATAAACGTTTGTTATAAAAATGCACAATGCAACCTGTCGACGTGACTCAACGTAACTTTAGTTGTTAAATTACAAAAAGTTTATATTTTTGGTCTGATACAGGTACTAAAACTCAAAAATGTTTTTGTTAATATCCGTCAGGTATGATATTATATTGAAAATCAAAGTCGAAATCCAAACAGTGTCATTTTTGTTTATCTAAGATTGATAGGAAATATGAACATTGTATCTCTGTTTAGATGCGTAGAAAGTGATTCTTTACGGTATTTATTGCGCATGCGCGTTTTTATAATTCCTTTTTTTTTTTCTTTTTTTCCTCTCGCAACTCTTGCGAAAACGGCATTTTGCTTTGCTCGTGTGGTTTTACTACCGTCGCTGTCGCTCGGGTGCAAACTCCACACTCGCATGCAAAATGCTACTTTCTGCACTAGACGCGTAATTTACTATTACATTATCGTTATTTTACTTCGGATTTCGCTTTAGAAGGTGTTTTATCACGATTATATGTTTTTGTTTTTTTATAGGGAAGTACAATTTTTAAAATTTATTAATTCTCATTTTTTCTTTAATAAATACTAATACAATACGTAATATAAGTCACGTTATATAACATACACGTTAAAGTATTTTAAATACTAATCGAAAGTGCACCAATAACTAAATAACGTTTAATCATTTATAAAAGTTAAAATGAGTTTAGCTGTTTTCGTTATCACAAATAAAAAAATGGCAAACGCAAAAAGGACGCTTCCACGGAGTAGTTTAGTATTCGGGAACAAACAGCGCTGACATCACTTTAAAGACTCACTATGATAAAAACTAACAATTTTATAAATACCCTAAACTTGATATTACGAAGAAGTTTTGATAAAACATAAATAAATTGACCATCTATGTGATTTCACCACACATAAAGTTCCGTAGACAATTTACAAATAAGACGAGTTCGTTAACAATTATAATCGGCCCAGGCGTATCTAGATGGCGGCCATTTAAAAGTTTATTTTAGCAATTAATTTTGAACCATTTATTACAACATAATAATAACGTGAAACAAACGCCTTTACATGCATTTTTATTGTCAAAACGCAACGAAATTACTCCGAAGTGTCTAATCCAATACATTCTCAAGATAATAATTCATTTTTAGGTTTTTAGGAGGGGGGGGGGGGGGAGAGGGGACATTTTTGTTCTTAACAGAATGCGACGTTTGAAAAATTCCTTCAAAACAATTCTCGTTTTTTGACGAAAGAATAACTGTGATTAATTTTTTTGAAAAGAGGTGGGACACGCAAAATCAATTTTTTAAGACAACATGGCGCAAAATGAATTGGGACAAAAATGAATTGGGGGATAAATGAATTGGGGGATAAATGAATTGGGGGAAAAAATGAAAACCAAATGTACATTTTATACTCTGTGCGTTCTCCTCTTTCATTTAACACTCCGCAAGACACATTTCTGTTAAACAAAATTTTCAACCTCTAGTTGTTGAGAGATGCATTTTTGGGGTTTCCCTGTAATTTTCCTGATTGTACATTATCATATTCATTAGACATAACATAACTCCAAATTAGTAAAAGACTGTATGGAAATGTATCAGGGTCCTCGTTTTTGTCTACGGACTTAAAAAAAAGACAGGCCCGACTAAAATGCCAGTATACTATTCAAATAAATTATTATTTTAAATAAATTAAAGATTTATACAATATAAATTGAAAATACTTATTTCCGAGTTTAACTCAGTAGATGATGCTCTTCCACTCTAAATTTTTTTTAATATTTTAAGTATCCATTTTTTTATGAGGACACCTTTAAACGTGTAACTCACATCAAACATAGAAAATCATTGTTTCATCATTATATATTCTCTGGGTATAGAGGAATTCTATTTTCACACAGAAAGTGGGAGTAGAATAAATAAAAACCTAATAATCTTAGAGTGTGTCCCCTAGTTTTTTTTATCTCTGTCGCTACACTTTATCCTTATCCTTAGTTTTTTCAATATCTCTTTGCTTTGTTACCATAAAGTCTAGGTCAACGTGATTTCTTTCCTCTTTGAATTTATCCTTTTTTTATATCAAGTAACATTGAAATAAATATTTTATCAGGGAAATAGTCTAGTCAAATTATACATGGGTTTCTTGCAAAAGGTCGAATATCTATCAATCTTAGTTTTGCTGTTGGTACCAAGACCACTAAAAAACCAAGTTTGTGGAAAAGAAAAGTCTTGAGCAAACAATTACATCGAAATTTACGGATATTTTTCGGGTTTTTCTAAATATCTCTGTTCTTATAAGCATTGGAGAACTAACGCTGCTCTGCTTATTAGGGTTTCAAAGGTCATCCTCGAAACTTATGCCGAGAGTGATGTTTACCTGTCTGTCCGTTCCACACTAGTTCATATTTCCCGAACCGTTCAAGAAAGAGAATTTAAATTTTAAACACAGACGCTTTTGACCAAAACTTAGGGAAAATATAGAAGTTAATATTCGAAACAATTAACAAAACGTGGTAAACTCAATTTTTTACTTTTCATCACCTATGGTAGGAAAAGTATCTGTGTTATCATAGTAGCGTATCACAAAGCGTTGAAATTTGGCAGAAAAATCAGTCCTTACTTATAGTTGTGCCGCGCGGAAAATCAAAATTTTCCGCCATTGAACCCAGTAGCTGAGTCAGCAAAATTTTTTTAAAAAATCGAAAAGCGGTCCGATCAAGTTGTAATTTGGCATGGATGTACCTCTCTATACGAAAAACAAATTCACCAAATTTAATTTTGATAGCGTCCGCCATTTTGAAGTTATCGATTGTTGAATTTTGAAACATGGGCGGTTAATAATACCGAAAGTATAAATACGTTTTGACATATAGCATTTCGCTTGACCCGGAAAAAATAAGGAACAAATATGAAAAAACCCGATGAAATTCCATTAATTAGTTTAAAAGTTAAGAGCATAATAATTATTAATTAGTGATAATTTTGTTAAGGTCGTTTGTTTACATTTGTCAAAATATAGCCAAAATTCAAATAATTAAATAAAGGTGGGTTCATAGCTAGCGGATCCGTAGTTGCAGAGGCCCGGAGGGATTCATCTCTGGCAACTCTTTTACGGTGCCGCCGAAAGTTGGTTCCAAACCATCTTTTTTGCGGTGCCGCTTTAGAAACCTTTAATTAGTCCTCTTCTTATTTCCTATTTGTTTTTATATTACAATTGTTTATTATATTATATTGTGTATCTGAATTTGTTCCTACATTATATTTTTATTATAATCTGTATTGCATCTGTGTTTAATATACGTTTTTTATCAGTGTTTTATCTTCATCTGTGTATTATGTCCGTGTTTTTTTTATATCTGTGCTTATTATATCTGTTCCTTCATTATTTTGATTATATACCTATTTCTTATTTATATAATAATAAAAGTACTAATCTATAATCTTAATTATATACGTTTTTTTAAGCAAGAGAACTAAATTCAAGTTGAAAAAACGATGTTATAATTGGCTTTGTTTATAACCTGACCGACCGAAACTCGAGGGGGAAACAACGACTCCGTCCTCTGTCTCGGCGGTTCTCCGAAGAATATATTGTTACCTATATAGCCCTCCGCAAATAAGTATCCGCTAGCTGTGAACCCACCTTAAATGAAATAAAATAAATAAAAATAATGTACATATATTTTTTTTAATAATAATAATAAAAAAAATCAGTTAGTTCAAAACGGTCACCCATCCAAGTACTCAACACTCCCAATGCTGCTTCCCCCTGCCGCGGAGCAGGAGTGAGGAAAAGTTCCGAGGTACCCCGTACCCGATTTTTTTTTTAATTTTTGAGAAGTGAATTAAATGAAAGCTACTGAAGAGTAGTTTTCATTTTATATACCCTTCTCAAAAATTAAAAAAAAAATAATAAAAAAAAAAAAATCGGGTACCGGGTACCTCGGAACTTTTCCTCACTATAAAAAGCAAGAAGTTACGCAAGAGTAACTGCAAGAGTAAAGTTAAAAGTAAGAAATTACGCTCTAACAACATTTTACTAAGTTCTAGCAATAAATTGTTGGCATTTCTTTAGATTGTTACTCCCCTAATAAAAAAGCAAAGTGGAGTAACAACCAAAAGAAGAATGTTGCGGAAGTTCTTCTATGTTGCGGAAGTTCTTCTTTAGACTGTTACTTCCCTTATAAAACCAGAATTGTAATACTCCTTTATCCCAAAATACATTGTTCTTAACATCCCTTTGTCTTAATAGTTATTTAGTCAAAGTCATTTATATTCTAAAAAAACATAAAGGAGTCAAAAGAAGTACCAAATTGTTTGTATTTTCACTTTGAATTTTTATTTCATTCAGCATAAAACATTTGTACAACAATTCAATGGATTTTTTAGCCATCTTTAAAACTTCACATAGCGGTGTAACTGTTTTATAAAAAAAAAAATGTCTGTCTCAATGAATAGACAAATGTAGAATCCTTTTTCGTCCTAAAATTCCAGTATAAAAGTTTAAGTTATTCGTGTAAACGATTAGACGGATAGCGCTGTTTAGCTTTTAAAGAATTGCAAACTTGTTTAACTGTAAGAGCAGACTTAAAATGTTGCAAAAGTTTAACTACTTAAGTATAATTTGAAACTTGTAGCAAACCAGTTTTTCTTTTGAGGAATTGTCGTTAACTTACTCAGCTGTTTAGTAAAAGTATGCTTTGTTTTCACGGATCCAAGGATAATAAATACATGATATCTTTTTCTAAATCAGTCGCTGAGTGTAGATAGTTAATGCTTAAATATTAAGTAATATTGGTTATTGGTTTTTTGCAGTATGAAAAATACTGTTAAGTATTTATTACACAATCCCATTAGTAATTTAATTTTTCTTAGAAACAGTATTTTATTTTTTAATCTACGATCGATACAGTATGAAAAAGGTTGTATAGGGAAGAAGGTAGTTCATATACCTTAGAGTATAGGGGGGAGAAGGTGTTCATCAATTTATAATTAAAATTACTAGGCATCGCGTGGCTCTATCATTGAAGCGAGCGTATAGTAATAAATATGTATTGAATATTGAAAAAATAGATAATCATGAATCATGATGAGTTGATAGATAATGGTTATGATAGTAGTACAGCGGCTAGTAGTAAGGGAACCAACTTTCATTCTTACTATTCTATAACCACACATCTCCTTTTCAACTATTATAAATTGTATCACTTCACTACGCAAAAACTTCTGCTTGTATCAAGTTGAAATTTCACACGACTGTTTCAATTGTACTATAGACTATAGACGATGTATATGAAGTTGTATTAAAATCGTTACGATAGAACGAAAGATATATCGATAAAAAGGTTGTTTTCTCTATTTTAAACGTTTAGGCCCACTTAATAGTTTTAACGATCTTCATTAATTAATAGCGGGGTCGCTGTTGTTTTTACAAAAAAATTGTATTTGTAAAAAATGTTTGTCTCGTCGAATAGATAAAGTTAGAATTTTTTCCCGTCCTAAAATTCCAATTTATATTTTGAAGCGCACGTTTACGCGAGCGTTGCGCGCGAACGCTTGGATAGACAACGTTGTCCAACGAACCCGTCCTGAGCATTGGTAAAATGAACATGTGTACCAAATTTTATCAAAATCAGTAATTTTTTACTCAAGTTATCGTCGTACGTTTCAGACACACAGACAGACAGACATATTTCGATGAATGTAGGAAGCTCGCTACGCTCGCTTCAATTAAAATTTTCTATTTCACAACCTTCTGTAAGACTAATTCTCCTTGGCGAATAAGGGGGAATACCTTACCTTATTTTGGGGAAAAAATATAAACCCTTTTTCTTGGGGAAACTGCTTATACTAATATATTTATAGTAATAAGTTAACTAATAAGTTATTTTATAGGAAAAATAATTTGACTATACATTACTGGGTATATATTCCAACCAATCTCCTTCACTTTTAGTGCGTATTCTAGTAATTTCCCTCATAAATAATATGGACTGAAGTCCAAGAGTACTGCGATTTTATCTTGGAAACTAAAATGTTTATATGGTTATGGATATTCACAAAGATTTTAATTAAAATCGTCGGCACCGTTTAGAAACACATAAATCACTTAATGATTATAAATTTATTTTTGGATTCAAATGACTCTAAAACGTGTACTTTCATCGCAACCTCTACAATAAACATATACACAATAAAATATAAGTATATGAGATAGTAATTAATAATTACTAAATATATGAGACAATAATAAATAAACATTAAGTATATATGAGAGAATATTAAATAAATAATAAGTATAATATAAGAGAGAGTAATAAATAAATACTAAGTATATGAGACAGTAATAAATAAATTACTGCAAATAACATTCCTATTAAAATGAAAACTGTGAGAATAAAACTGATAAGATTAAAAAATAAATTAAAATCTAATCGAACTTTTGAACCGGTTTTTCATATAAAACTTGGCTGCAAACAGTTATTATAAACAATTTATAATATATATACTTCTTGTTGCGCGTGATAATAAAAAATTTAAGAAAACAGAAAACAATTTATATATTAAACAACATTGTTGTCTCTTAAATTTAAAATTCCAAGGACTCACAAGCTTACATTCTAATAAATTTCAAAGGAAACAGAATAAATTATAATATTGTTTTCAATTTTTTATTACATCCTTAATTTGCTAAGAGTTTATCTACTGCAAAGTTGAGATAGTCGCTTTTTTTACTTACATTCTTGTCGAATGGACAAACTTTCATGTTAATTGGTTTAAAATTAGCGAAGTTTTGATCAAAAGGTGGTAAGATGTGGAGAGCTGCTTACGATGTGAAAGGAGCCATATGGTCCCCTGAGTCCAAAAAAGTGGTTTTTGAAAAATGTCTGTTTGTACTCTGTACAGACACGTGGCGTTTCTACTACTTCATTTTCGTTTGTTCCGCTTTATTTTCCTTTTTCTACTTTTTTACCTATTGTTCTTTATTTCTTTACTTAATCAATTTAATGTTAATCAATTTTTATATATTTTTTTTTAAAAGTTTTATTCTATTGTCTATTGTTCTTTATTTTCTTTTTTTTATATCTCCTTTACTTCTTTATCTTTATTATATTAAAATAGATAAAGTTTTATTTTCCATCTAATTTTAACTTTTTAACCATCCAATCCACCAACTTGTACTTATACGACTTATACAGTGTACACGTATATTAAAGACAGAGGGAACTTACTTCTGCTGCGAAGGAAGGCCGCTGCGTAGCGGAGGACGTTAGTCCGATGTGGTTTCTTGCCCGTGAGAGGGACCATGGGCAACAGATTGGCAAGCTCGCTGACATAGTGCGATAGTTTGTCTCTGCGGACTTTCTCAGCTTGGTTGCGCTGCAGACGCGTCGCACTGCAATCATAAAAATACAAAAACCCTAATAGAGAAATAAATTTAAATAATTTCACACATATTCGAGAATGTGGAGGGGTCTTTTGCTTTAAGGTAGCGATAGACGCTGTGCGATAGTCGCTGAGCGTTGGTCGCTGGCACAAAAATTTTAAGAATTTGCATGTTAAGAGTCGCTCAGTTAGGAAAACAGTAACATGCAAACTCAGAAGAGGAGTCCTCAGCGACAGTCGCTGGGCGACTATCGCTAGAGTCGCGTCTAGGAAAATAAAGCTTTAAAGGCGGTTCTTTTGCCTTCGAGTCAAAGGGATTTGAGGGAGCCACTACTTCGATGATGCTTGCCAGGGCACTGAGGTGATCGCCACAAAGGGGGAGGCAAGAGTGTGGATGCGAGTGCTTCGCCCTGAGTATTCTGGCGAGAGAGTGGAGGAGCTTTTAGATTATTTATTATAAAGGGATTAGTAGCTGAGGTCCTTCAAAACATTAGTCACCTCTGCCGCGGCCATCTATGAAACAAGGTAGAGGTCATGGGTTCGATCCCGAGCCTAGGCACTTATAGATTTACATGGCTCACTATTGATTATTCACTCCCGCAGTACATTGGTGTGTGAAGTGGTTCAAATTCAGGCAATTTCAAAAATTTTGCATAAGTCACATATTTTATAAGAAAAATGCCTCCCCCCATTATAATAAAACTTATAAGCTGAAACACGCACTTTTAAAAGGCCACCATCATGAAAGAGCTGAGTTTGTTAAATTGCCAACCGACCTTTGAGTGTACTAAAAGCACATACTTGGGAACTTTATTTTTGATTAAACATCAAATTAAAAACATTGCGAAACAACAAAAGTTAAAATTCAGAAGTAAAAAGTTCGTTCATCAATGAAACAGTTTAATGCGCTATTAAAAGAAAAAGGGATAAAGACATAAAATGGACCCCACCCGCGATGAATCGAATCATAGACCCTGTCTTCGCATCTTCAGTAGCTACTCAGGCTATACCACAGCGAAAAAAATATTTTATTAGTTTAAGAATATATCATATATTTTTAATATATCAGGAGGCGTGGATTGTCATTAATGGCAGTCACCTTTCAAAGGGTTACGTCTCACGATTCAATATTACCATATGGAAACTACCGACTCACTCACAAATTTAATTAAAAATAATTTGCCTTGTTCTAAATTTAAAACGTATGAGAAAACAACAGACGTCATATCAACTTGCATATACGATTGTACGTCAAATTTATGCACATAACCTCTTAACTACAAATATTACTTACAAGGAATTTCGTAACTTGTGGAAAACTTTCCCGCTCACTTGGATGACATAATGATAACATGTTCTGTGTTAGAACCCCAAACACATTTGATCGTATATGATATGTATTTCACTAACACATCCTGCCATTCATTACATATTGAAATTAAGAAGGGGTGGAGGGGGAAAGGAAATTAATCAAGCTGTCTTTGACCGGAATATAAAGATTTTCTACCCGGTCTTCATTAGTGCAGCTAATTCCTCTAACACGCTTCAAATTAATTTTCCCTCCAGAATAATGTGAGCATTTCAGTTGAAGGTAGAAATGGTTTTCACACCCCGACCAAAGGTTAAAGCCACTTTTTTTTGTTTAATCTACACTATAGTATATTCAAAAGCCTACTTGCAAATTCGATCGTTAGACAACCTCTTTCTTCTTATATAGCTTTATTTTTTTTACTTTTTCATATTCGTAGTATAAGAAGGAAAAGTATTGTAAATCCGATTTTGGTGGATTAGGCCAAAATATTATTATTTTTTTAAAAAAAATCCGATGAAATGTGCTTTACACGTGTAATATTTTGGATGTAAAGGAAGGGCAGAAGTCTGACACATAGCGAGTCTTTAGATCAACTAAATTATATTTAAAAATAAAATAATACAAAGTGATGAGCAAAGTGGCCGGATAATAACCCTTAAAATCTAGGCTGTTGATCAAGGGGGGGGGGATACGAAATTAAGATATGCCAGAATTAAACCAAAGTACTAACACAATACGTTTTAAGAATGTAAGTCCCTTTAGTCCAAAAATGTATTCTTTAAGAAAAAACCAACAAAAGTTAAGAGATTTGTTCGGTTTGTATTAGCCAATAAATCAATACATTTTCCAGATTTTATGGAGACATTTGGCAGCTAAATAAAATAAAATAGTAATTTCAAGAATTAAACTACGACGACTTAAAGCTAAGTGAGGTTGGAATAGATCACAAGATTAATGTGACGAAGACTAAAAAGTAGAAAATAAATATTATATTTAAAAAAAAATTGCACTAACAAGGAGTTAATTTGTTGATAGAGCCTAACCACTATCTTTAGTTGACATACGCATATACTGTGATCGCTCGTAGTTATTTTTATTTTTTAGTTTCTCCTTTTTAGTGCATGATTTATAAAAAAGCGTGTTTCAATTTTGTTTTAAATATATAATTTTTATACCCTAAATATATGCAGGATAATATGTAGCCATCAGTAGGTTTAGTTTTGCTTCCGAGTTTAGAAAAGGTAATAATCACAATAGGAATAAAATAATAATTCAAAGTAATAATCACAATAGGTATTGTGATTTGTGATTACTACTTTGAAGGACAACATATTTTTTTCCTCCAGAGGGGAGAAAACATTAACTTTCACCCTAGTTTATAGGGAGGAAAGCATCCCATTACAGCCTAGTTGTGAAAATCGTAGCGGAAAGTAAAAATCGTGGCGGAAAGTAAAAATCGTGGTGGAAAGAAACAGTAGAGCAACTTATTATTCTTTAAAAAAATCAGTGTTGCCTGTTTTGTAACACGAAGCAGTTCTTTCTTAACTGAATGACTCGACAGGTTAACAGCTTTTTTTAAAAAAAATATTAGAGTTTAAATAAAACGTACTTTTGATTGCTGTGATACTTTAATTTTTATCGTCATTTTAAAATATTATATGACATCATAACTGAGTTTAAACAAGACTTAGAGGAAAGAGGTAGGTTACATCTAATCAGGTTATATTTATGTTTTTGATTTCTCGTATTTTAGAGATAAACAATAGTTATTTATGTCACTAGGCAGCAAAATGGAATTTTGCTGACAAGTTTTTTAAGTCTTAGTTCCGAGCCGAAGGCGAGGATAAGCTAAACAAATTTACTGACGAGGCGAAGCCGAGTCAGGAAAATTATATTTTGACTGACGAGGCGAAGCCGAGGCAGGAAAACGTTAATTACCTGCTGAGGTGTTACCGAAGCAGGTAATTAACGTAAACAGGTAATTAACGTAAGCAGAAATTTAATTAATTTAAACAGAAACAAATTAATTTAAACGAGTCAGGAATGTTTCCTTTGCTGCATAGTTAGATACAATATTTTATCTACTAACGGCAGAAACATTACACTAAAGATTTTAGTACCTGATTTAGAGGGCAATCAAATAAACTTTCGTTGTATGAGGTTGCAATATTTGCAATTTCGGGTGGTGTGTTATCAAACAAGTCTTCAACGTCTTGCACAACATTATCATCCATATTTTTATTTAAACTTTAAAAACCTAATTAACAAATTTATCAAAATAATAACAGAAAAGTTAATTATCTTTTTTTGATAGATAAAAGATTTAAAGCAATGAAAGTTGTAAAAATCGAATTGATGACTCGAAAGTTTGAGTAAGTGTAATGACTCGAAAGTTAAAAGAAAACTAAGACAAAACCATCAGTGTTGCCACTTTTTTTATTAACAGCTGTTTTTTCAAAAAACATAAATATTTAGCAGAATATTACGCTTAAATATACAAAAATGAACAATGTGGGAGAGTTCATAACCTGAGATGTAGTAACTTTTTCTTACAATTTGGCAGCCTGTTTTTTATTTTGCTTACACTTTGAACTTTTGTTGACACTTTGATATTTTGATGCCGTAAGTAGATTAATAATTTTTTTTTGTTTTTAAAAGTTTATGTTAAAATTAAAGGTATACAAATTTGTAAATTTAGTTATTAATACCTAAATCACTAGATAAATCGAAATCTCAGGTTTTATTTGTGTTGTTTTTCTCCCTTCAAGAGGAAAAATCTTGTATGTACCACGGGAGCAAAAAGCCATAGTACACTCTTTATAATTAACTCCCTCGGCTATGCCTCGGGATTTCGACAGTATGGCTCCCTCGGCTACGCCTCAGGAACCAACAAAAACGCTCAGGGTGTAATGACTTTGTTTTCTCCCTTGGTATGCGTAAATAACTATTATGCCTCCGAATCAAATACAAATATTTTTCTAAATAGATATCCAGGACTGCCGATAGCAATAATAAGAATAATATTTTACTAACAAACCCAATATCATGTTTACATACATAAAAAAAAACATGTAATAGCAATAGAATTGCTGATTATGTAGAATCGTTAATTTGAAACTCTGTTTCCCAAAAAATTTCGATAGTAGCAATAAATTTTGCGATTAAAAATTGTACAATATAATTCTTATACACACAATACAATATTAATACACTTATATAAATAATGAAACAGGTCTATTTGGTTGAACTTTTTTAATCATTTAATTAGCTGAAATGATTTAATCATTTGATTAACTGAAATGATTTAATAATTTTATTAACTGAAATGATTTAATCATTTAATTAACTGAAATGATTTAATCATTTGATCAACTGAAATGATTTAATCATTTGATTAACTGAAATGAATCAAAGTAATGCTTGATTTATTCATGCCTTCTTCAGACTGTTCTTTACAGCAAATTGCGTGTCTAAAATATTATTTGAATAAAGTATCGGCGTATCAGAGAGAATCGATTATTTTATTTAAAAACAAACCTCCTCTTAATTGGCCATGATCAATAAGGCTTTGACAAGTCGAGCACTATTATTAAGGGGCCACCCAATTTGCGTCAAAAATGAATCCTTTGGCCAACATTCATCTCAAACAATACATGCATGTATCGAGATGCACCTGTGTGACAGATTTCATGTTCCTAGCTACTAGCTAAAGTAGTTTATGAATTAAAACATGCCAACGCCAACGGACAGACCGACAAGCCGTTATATAAGGTTTCTTTTTGTACTTCGTACAGAAACCTAAAAGTAAAGACATTTCCCAGGTCTGCTTTGAGCTACCGCTATGTGTTTTTATAAAACCCTATCCCATTCTCAGTTGTATATACTGTATTTCAAGCAATACACTATCTTAATACCTACCCCCTTCCCCCTACTTATCTATGGATCTATTCTAAATCTATTATCTATCTTAATCTCTATTTTTAACATAAATACCGGGTAATCCTCGTATCGGAACATAGTAATATACCTGTAAACGATACAAATAACTATTTTATAAGTGTTAATAATCTTTAGTAGTAGGGATACGAGAGTTCTATGATGATCTAGCCTGCCTGGCTATTGTTATTTTGGGAGCATGCTATTGTTAATTTGGGACCCTGGCCGTTGCTTGCTCAGAGCCCCCTGCTTCCTTCTAGAGGGGTCTGTCCCTTCACCTGTTGTTAGAAAGCCCACCCCCCCGCCCTCGGGTGTTTTTTTTTTTTTTTTTTTTTTTTTTTTTTTTTTTTTTTTTTTTTTTTTTTTTTTTTTTTTTTTTTTTTTTTTTTTTTTTTTTTTTTTAAGATCCTGGCCGTTCATTGTTCGGAGCCCCCTGGTTCCTTCTAGAAGGTTCGGACCCTTCACCTGTTGTTAGAAAGCCCACCCCCCACCCTGTCCTTCCTCCGCTACGCTATTTTGAATTCCCCGGGTGTTTTTTTTTTATTTTATTTTTTTTTTTTCAAATATGCTGCCACCTTCTAGAGTTGAAATATTCGGTAAAAAATCTGTGCCTCGGCTGGGTTTCGAACATATGACCTTCGGATCGTGAGTCCGACGCCTTAACCATTCGGCCACAAGGGCTGTTGGGTTCTAACCACTCAGAGTTAGTATATAAGTAATTTTTTTCAATGTACCTCCAAGCTATAATATTTTTTATATTGATAATATAATATTATTATATTTTTACCATACAGGTTGGTGTATTGATGCCACTGTCGCAACCGACATTGCCCATTAGCGATTGAGGGAGAACCGCCCTTTCAAATCGTTAACCAAAGGATGAAGCCTGTCTAATGTTTTGCATACGAATGATTGAACCCTTTCTAATGGTTAGACGGATCCTTTTTATCCTTTGTTTACTTCCACGGAGGCTGTTGGGTCTATACTACACTGAGTTAGTATATAAGTAATTCTTCTTAGACCACGAGGGCTGTTGGGTTTATACTACACAGCGTTAGTATTAGGATGTAAGGTTCTAAAACTAATATAAAAAAAAATGAAAACAATTGGCAATTGGTTTGAATAATATATATATATATATATTTTATGATTTTTATTTTTCAGCAAATGATTATTATTATTATATTATATTTATTTTGTTATATAAGTACCTCTTTAAATTATTATTATTATTATTTGTATTATATTATTTTACATATTTTTAAAGGTTGCTCTACACCAACATAATTTACAAAAATAATTTAAATAAAAAAAAAAATAAAAAAATATGAACATTTTATTTAAATATACCTACTAGGTATACATGGGAGAAAATATTATTAATATCTTTTTCTAATTAGTTATTTCCAAGTAACATTAATTTTTTTTTTTTAATTTTAATATTTACAAGTATTATTAAATTATATACATAAACTTTGAAGTTGAAGTTATCCTATGACTTATTCTTTATTATTATTATTATTATTATTAGGTATTATTATTATTATTATTATTATTATTACTATTATACTTATTATTATTATAATTTACCCATATCAATAAAATGACAGACATGTTCAATATGAGTAAACACATCAACCGGATCTTCTATAAAGCCGTAAGGTCGGGTAGTTATACCATCGGGTAAAATTACCCTTTTGTTATCTAAGGGGGATAATGAGACCTTATTGCTCTCTATGCTGCGGACTATATGATTTTTTGATCGTATATTCCGCATTATAGAGAACATGGCCTTTTGCTCGTGTAAGCATTTAAGATAATCATTGAATGTTATCCCCCTGAGTGTAGACCTATTCACACCTTTGGCTCGCTTCTTGGTTTGACCATCCACCTTCAGGGCATATAGTTTGGGTTTTAAACCTATAAAGGCAGATATTATTTTCCCATTCATTTCATCCTTAAATTTCCCCAAGACCTTTTTATTTGCCAAGGAGAAATTTTGGTGATCGGGTGGATAGTCTGAAAAGTCAAAATGTTCACTCATATTGAACATATCCCGGAACAGATCATCCGTCTTGATAGAGTAAATCATGGAGTCCGTGTCAGTGTAGAGCAGCTGAAGGCGTTCCATACCGTAGCGGGGTTGCATGATATTATAATGGAATCTGTACATAACCGTCTTCGACAAGTCTAATATAGACATCCCGACGTAACTAGGCTTATTAAAAAGGATTTTCTTCTTTTCCATTTGAAATATAACCACATTCTCTGACATAATTGATCTGTCCTTAAAATTAAATTTGTTAATAAGCCTAGTTGCCTGTTTTTCTGTGGTCACAAGGCGGATACTCTGACGCTTGCGTACAGATTCCATTGTTTTCCCGAATACGCTGTTATTGTATAGCTTAAATTGATCTTTCTCGAACGAGTTCCGGGCTTGCTTTCTAAGGGAAGTGTTGAATTTAATGTACGGCTCTAACCAACGAGACTGTAAAAATTTTACAGCTCGATGGATTTTGACTAGGACTAGACCGTGACTTAGGGCTTGTTTTAGAGCCATATAGTGTACAACATAATTATTTCTTTTGCCTAAGTGCGGGATTAATTTGGGGGTTGAATTTAGTTCTTCAGATGGGGGGACAATGGATTCAGGGAGAAACGGGAAATCGGAATGTAGACGATGTAATTTTGAGGGGTATTCGATGTCTACATCTAAGATGTAGCCGTATGTATCCTCTTCGTGGAGTGAAAGGATATCAATTTGTTCCGGGTAATCGACCCATTCAAACCCTCCACTCGGAAGCGGACGAGACATCGCATCACCATATAAATTGTTTGCGTCAAGGTAAGATATGTATGAACTAGGCTTATTTGAATCGTAAGATTCTAGATGTTTATTATTAGCACTAGCATACCTATGCATGACGCTACACATTCCTCCTCTAATACCCCTCTCGATTAACATTATCATGTCGTAGTCAGTGAGGAGATCAAGTCGGACACCAGTGAATTTTAACATAGCATCCCACGTCATACCAGGGGCGGTGTAATACCACGCAGGATCGAGTTTATGAGTAGCCAGAGTTACCTCTCTAAATGTTTCGAAAACGTCACTTAGAAGAAGTACATCTGACTTCACATAATGATCCGCGTAGTTGCCAAGTGTCTCACACTGGAATGCTGTCCACACATTTTGTGCGTGACTGTAATCTTCCTCACTACATTCCACTTGATTTAATTTATTAAAAAATTTTTCTCTTGGGGGGAGGGATGGTTCGTTTAGTTTCTCCCATGAATCCACAAAATCATAGGGGTAGACACCCTTTTTCATCATGAGCTCTAGTCTCTCGCCCGAATAATATTTCGTCATGTTTTTGAAGGCGTCAGACGGTAAATTATTTACTAGCTGCTCGAGACTAGTGGACATGAATCTAAAGGAGTCGAGAAAACGAAGGGTGATACCATAAACTTGTTTTGAGAAAGAGACATATTTTTCGGATGTTTGCGGGATAATATCAACTCGTCCTTCGACACCTTCACCGAGTTCACGGATCAGGAAGTGTGAGTCATATCCGCTTAAATTGTGCATGAACACTGGGAGGAATTTAGGGGATTGAGCGTTGACATTACATTTACTATGGGCTGCCCCTCTGAAGCGACCTGTTAAGTGGTCATGATCTTTAACAGCAGGGTCATCATTCGAGAAAGGTTTCAAACAAAACCAACAAGTAGTTGCGGCATGGAACGCTAAATTATCGTTATTACTCATACTTAGAGGTACTATTTTTTTATAAATTGGGTCTAACCCCTTTGCCACCTCGGTTAAATACTCCATAAATTTACCAGGAGCATCCTCGCCTCTATACACATATGGTTCCGTCGAGAAGGGTAGTGATAGATGTTCTACCTCAACTGACGGCTTCACATAGGCGCAAAATGACATAGGAGTATGCACCTGGTATGGACTTGAAAATGATGTAGACGGAGAAGGTGCACATCCATTAATGGGAGTAAGAATACTCTCAAAGTCAGCGTACACAACAAAGGGTATACGAATCTGTTTACCGTAGTTGCAAAATTCCACATAAGGTTTATTAAATGGTAGGTCCACTCTTATGGGTTTGTGGAGGTCACACAGATTTGTATGATCCCTAAGCTGAGCTTCAGCCGTTTTCGAGTCCGTACCCCCAAAATGTGTGAGACATCTCTTACAGAACTGTAATTCCCCATTGTGAGCAGATATTTGAGAGCTTACGAGGCGAGAGAGACTGGAAATATAAGTGAAATGTTTTTTAACCTCGAAATTAGGTGAAACTGACATAGGATTTTCACATAGTTTCTCGGTTATTAAAAGCAGATCCCGATGATCCACCCTCTCCCTTCTCGAGAGCCTTAGATGGCATATTTGATTATTTTCAAGCCCGAAAATATTTACGGAGATATTGTTTTTCTCCTCGAAGTTATCAATATCCACGGTGGAAGGAGGGAATTCAATCCCACTGAAATCATATGTATGATTTAACTGATTGAATTTATTTATACTCCGGGGAGCGTCGAGGAGCGGTGTAAGGATTGCATACTTAAAACACATGTTGTCATCATTGTTAAAGTTTATGACTGCTTTTTTGTCTGAAATAGATTTGGGAAGTGGAAGGTAGGATGACCCAAGTAAAGGTTGGAATTTGTTTATTTTAATTCTTAGGCCATCCACCCCATTAAGTGTCCAACTACTTTTTTGTAGTTGTCCCTCCTCCATTTCCGACGTCATTTTTTTAAATTGCAACCTTACAAACTCACCTAGAGGTGTACTCATATCCACCGGAGTATTACTGGTTTTAAAATTAAACTCCATCCTTTCACCGTGGATATTGGAAAAGCTGCAATCTACCACAAAGTTTACTTTTAGGGCTCTAAGTTCAACCAGAGCTTTCCTTAAAAGTTCTACTACTCGATCTAAAGCCGAATCAAAAAATGTGTTCAGGCTTTGGTTATCATTAGAGCGAATAAAATAGGATTTTATTCGCCCCTGATACGCACTTTCATATTCCTGCACTAGATCGAGGTTGGGTCTTACTGAAACTAGCTCACGAGTTGATGGTTCAACACGTCTTGAAGTAGATGGAACACCACAGTTTTCCTCATGGTTCAGGTGTAAATACCTGTTTGAAAAAGCATGATGGCATTTACTACACTGACCATTATACACGGTGTTACATCTCACTGCATGATTTGATCTACGTTTTAAATCGGTAAACTTCTTACCACACTTCATGCACTCGAATACGTATTTACACACAGCTTCGTGGCGTTTCTTGTTCTTATGAAGTGTAAAAACTTTACCGCATTTAAAACAAATCGGTTGAGAACACAACAACTCATGAGCTTGTAGATATTTTAGAGTTTTATAAACACGCTCACATTTAGAACATTTAAGGAGAGGTCTGGGAGAAGAAACCCCCCTACATGATTTCTCATGCTTTAGGAGGTTTTGAAGAGTGATAAAAGTCACCCCGCAGCGATTACAATGCCTACTTGAGGTCTCCCTTGGTGGGGATTTCCGTTTGTTAGATGGTTCAGAGGTTAGACCCTCCCCTATTTGACGGTTGTATGTTGTGGTTGCGAGTCCACCGCTCTCGCAAGTGAGTTCATGGAGGGAGAGAGAGTGTTCCATCCACAGTCCACAAGAATGGCACAATCCTGTGAAAAATAAACAAATAAATAAATAAAAATAAATAAACAAAAAAATATATTAAAAAAATAAATTAAAAATAACCAAATAAATTGAATAATAAATACACCGAGAAATATATTGTATATTTTGCCGGTTAAAAAATAATTAAATATTTAAAATTAAAGAAAAGAAAGAGAAAAACCATGATCAATTGATGGGTTCACAACGAGATTTGAACACTCCCTCTCATGACTCCGGACGTCCACTGCCCTCACGCCGCAAAAGATGCATAACCCTACAAAAATAAAATATTAATATAATGTTAAGTTGCGTCTAAAATAGCGATGGAAAAAAAAAAAAAAAAAAAAAAAAAAAAAAAAAAAAAATAATCAAATAAAAGTACAATGAGACTAACCGCTACAAACCTCATCCTCACTTGACAAGGGCATTACTACCGGGTTGAACAGCTGGTTGAAGTCTTCTTCCAGACTTTCTTCTTCTTCCCGCTGCACAACCGGGTTTATCATGAGGTGGAGGTCATCCTCAAAACTTTCATCGGGTCCTACTACCCGGTTGACCCGGAGGAGGATATCTTCCTGATTTTGCGATGGTGGGATTATATCCGGTGAGCCCCCCTCAAACAAGTTTTCGTAAGAGGGAAACATTAAGGGACTCATGTTTCCTCCTTGAAAAGAATCGTTTGAGGGGAACAGCACCGGACTCGCCGTTTGACTCCTAGCCTCTACAACACCCTCGAATAAATAGTCGAGGCCATCGTAGAGGCTTACACCCTCCAACCCCCGAAAAGCATCCACACAACACTCGCAGAATCTTCCCTCACATAGGTATGTATGTCCGCTCATGTCTGAAATAAAAATGAGAGTTAATTGATGTGTATGACAGTTATACTTATTTTAGCCCCCTCCCCTTAACTAAAACTCCTCCTCCTTCCAATGCCACTTTTCATATATATATACATTGAGGTCTATAGTTAAGATATGACTTTTTCTCCCCTTTTAAATCAGTCGTAAAAATGTCTATGAGCTGGAAACATCCATTTACGTCAATTATAGCGGGGCCAACCGGAAGTGGGAAGTCATTTTTTGTTGCGAAATTTTTGAAATATCTCAGGGATATAGTCGATGGGAGTATTAGTGAAATTGTATGGTGTTATGGGGAATATCAGCCCCTCTATGATGAAATAAGAAAATCTGTAACTATTCCGATAGTATTTAATAAAGGGTTATTAGACTTAGAGGAGTTTCCTATTTCGAAAACAGGAAAACTGGTCGTCATTGACGACTTAATGACTCAATCGAATGGTTTAGTTGATTTTTTCATAAGAGGCTCTCATCATCGAAATCTTAGTGTAATATTTATATCTCAGAATCTTTTTAATCAGGGTAAAGGAAAGCGGGATATCTCGCTGAACGCCCACTATATTGTGTGTTTTAAAAACCCTCGTGATCGCGGGCAAATAATGCACTTTGCGCGACAAGTGTACCCAGAAAACCCTACTTTTGTTTTAGAAGCGTTTTCAGACGCTGTCTCTCAACCTCATGGATACTTGTTATTTGATTTTAAACAGTCAACACCCGATGAACATCGTTTGAGGACAAATATATTTCCAGGGGAGGCATGTGTTGTCTACACTCCTATAAGAAAAAGTCAGTATAAAAAAATTAGTCAGTGGTAAACATGAATCAAGGCGAGCATCATCACTTATTGTCCCTTCTAGAGGCCGATGCTAAAAAAAGAAAAAATATCATTAAGTCGGCAGATCGTGATCTTGTGATACTACTTTGTAACTGTGCATTGAACGTTTTACGTGGAAACGTTAAACTAAAACCACATCAGAAAGAATCACTTTCTAAACATTCCAAGCTATTACGACGAATGGTTAAAAAGGGGGAGTCATGGAATAAAAAGAAAAGAACTATACAACGAGGAGGCAGTTTATTCCTACCACTCCTCCTGGAACCAGTTGTTAGTGTAATTACGAGTTTTCTGGAAAAATGATAAACACAAGGAAAATGATCTTAGTCCCCGCAGAGAGTGTAAACAGGCTGAATTCAGGTACGAGAAAACCCGATTTGATTCAAAATCTTGACGAGCAAATGGAAAACATTATAAAAATGGGTGGGATATCTGATTTTGAAAAGTGGAAGCTGTTTCAGGGAGTATTAGATAAATATTTAAGACTAAACAAGGAGAAACGTGAGCCTATGTCTATTGAGCTTTGGGGCAGGGAGGAACCACCGTCATCTCCACATGATAAATCGACCCACGAGGATTTTGAAGTAAGACGCCCGTTAGAAGATAATGACGATATCCCCGACATTAGAAGACAATTACTAAATTCTGTACCGAAAACTTCTAGAGGACCAGCGAGTGTGCTGTACAAAAAATTACAAAATTCCAATATAATATCTTGGAACACAAAGGGTGAAGTGTATATTGAGGGTAAGAAATTTTCTAACTCGAATATTATTGATCTAATATCAGATACAGTAAGAAACAAGAAAAAGGCTAGCTCACTCGGTCAGTTTAAAACTGTTTTAGCGGAGTTAAATATTCCACGAGAAATAATTAAAAACAACGCTCTTTATCGGGAGGTTCGAGATATTCAGAATTCATCTTTTGAGCTAGAACGTGATCTCGGAAAACCTTCACTCCATAACAGACCTAACACACCGTCAATTAATACACCGACTTGGGAGCGATTAAGTTTCTAATGGAAAATATATATTTTAACCCTCGTCACCCTGCTGGACTCACTTCTGTTAGAAAACTACAAGCTGCAAGTAAATGTACGTATAAGGATGTAAATGACTGGCTTAGTAAACAGGAAACTTATTCATTAAATAAACCCGTCCGAAAACGCTTTTTAAGAAATGCATATTACGTTAAATCAATAGATATGGAATGGCAGATCGATCTGGCCGATTTTAGTTCTATCTCGTGCTCTAACAATAATTATCGCTATCTTTTAATTTGTATCGATATTTTTTCAAGATATCTATTTGTTCGAGCTTTAAAGTCTAAAAAAGGTAGTGAAGTCGCAAACGCGTTAGCAGATATTTTTACCTATAGGAAACCTACAATTATAATGTCAGATAAAGGTACCGAGTTCTTTAATAGAAATGTTCGAGAAATATTAAAGCAGATGGGAATTGAACACATGTCGGCAAATAACCCCGATATCAAATGCTCTCTTGTAGAAAGGGTAATCAGGACTCTACGGGAAAAAATAGCTCGGTACTTTACTATGACCAGATCTAAGAGGTACATAGATGTTTTACAGGATATTGTTAGTGCTTACAATGAGTCTAAACATTCGGCTTTAAATATATCTCCACGGGAGGTGAATAAAAACACTGAAGATGTAATAAGAATGAGGCATTATAGAAAATGTTTGAAAGTTCCTCTTACTAGACCTAAATTAAAAAAAAATGATTACGTAAGGATATCGAGGGAGAAAGGTAAATTTGAGAAATGTCATGAGTTTAACTGGTCAGTAGAGATTTTTAGAATCATAGAAGTTATACCAAGACGACGTCCTGTATATAAACTCGAAGATTTGGCACACGATGAAATACTAGGAACCTTCTACGAAGCAGAATTACAGAAGGTTCATCCACCTGAAATCCATCGCATCGAACGTGTAATTAAGACTCGAGGAAATAAACTATATGTCAAATGGCTTGGCTTCCCCGATAAATTTAATTCATGGATAAAAGAAACCGATATTCAGTAGTAAGACTAAAACATTGTTGTTTTATATAATTGTGGTAATCTTAAATTTAAAAATTATTTTTAATAAACCTTTTATAAATAAATATATATGATAGTTGTTGTTTATATATATACCTACTCTCACATCTTACTTGATTCAGTTGTTTATGTGACATCCAGCAGAATGGAATCATTCTATTTAACCCTGCCAAGTAATTCTAGTCTAGGGATATTTGTAGATAATAAAACATCTATGTTTACTACCAAGTTAGCTAACCACATTAAGCTTGAGGGGGACTGGGTAGTCGCGCTTGTGGAAGTTCATTACCCCAACTCTTTTTGGAGTGTTAACCATACAAATCAAGATATTTGGTATGCTAAAGAAGATGAGATGAATAACATTGAGATTGAAGGATCCCTAGTTAAAGTTAAAGCCGGGAATTACTTATCCCCTCATGAAATTATAGTTTCCATAAACTCTACATTGGGGCTTAAAGGAAGAATTCACTTAGATTATAATTTTACACACAAAACGGTATTACTTAAAATATTAGACGAGGATATCGGTGCAATTAAATTTTGTCCTACACTCAGTTTAATCCTTGGATTCGATGCAATGACTTTAATTACAAAGCGGGTAATTGAATCACCTTCCCCTGCTAGCGTCCAAAGAGGTTTACCAAAAACCATATTTATTTACACCGATATAATTACACATCAACTGGTCGGTGATTCTTCTGCTCCACTTCTAGGAATAATTAATATTGATAGTGGTTCCCCCGCCTATGGTAGTAACGGTGTAATCTATATAAACGCCCCACATTATATTCCTCTTTCGAAAAAGTCATTTGAAACCGTAGAAATAGAATTACGAAACGATGTAGGTGATCCCATTCCATTCGAGTTTGGTACATCAATAATAAAACTTCATTTTAAAAGGGTCCGGTCCTAACCTAAATCAGTCATTTGTTATTGAGAGCTCTTACTATGCACAACCTATACGAAAAATATTATATGGACCAGGCGGGGGGAGGTATAAACTCAGTGTACAGGGGGGGTTACAATCAGCGAGGCCATGGCTTTGGGAATTTCTTTTCGGGGCTTTATAAATTTTTCAGCCCAATATTTAAGAGTGGTGCTAAAAATCTAACACGGGAAGTTTTGAACACGGGGCTAAATGTATTAACGGATTTAGATGAAGGTAGATCACTGAAGGAATCTGCTAGAACCCGACTTACTGAAACGGGGGGTAATATCAGAAATAAATTACTTAAGTTCACAGGAGGGGGGAGAAAAGCTCAGTATGCTTCAAGAGTCAGCATCGACAGGACTAAACGGATAACTAAAAAACAAACTAAAAAAAAAAAAAAAATTCGTAAAGTTTTACGCGATATATTCTCATCTAAAAAATAACAATTATGGCCCTTATCCATCATCTGAGTCCTCTTTGTTTAAACTCAGATTTGGACCTATTCTGTCTGCCCCCAACTCAGAGTTCTATTGAGGCAACTGACTGGTTCTTAGCAAGACCTATTAGTGCTATCTCACACGGATCACCCATAGAATTTGTAATAACCGGGAGTGGTGATAATTATACCGACCTCGCTCACACATATTTGAAACTGAGTTTAAGAATTGAGAAAGAAGATGGTACATCTTTGGCTGCCGGGAGTAAAATAGGACCAGTGAATAATTTTATGAATAGTATTTTCAGAGAAATAACGCTAAGTCTAAACCAGAAGTTAGTTTCCACGTCTTCGCATCTTTATCACTATAAATCTTATATTGAAAATCTCCTTAATTTCGGGAACGAGGCAAAACAAAGTCATTTAACCTCAATGCTTTGGGTTTCAGATAAAGGTAACCTCGATAGCTTGGATGATAATCCTGGTCTAACAAAACGACGCTCGTTTACAGAGGAAAGTAAAACGGTTCACTTGATGGGTAAATTAAATTTAGATATGACAAATCAGGAAAAGCTCCTTTTAAATGGAATTGAAACAAGATACACTTTAACCCCTAATAAAGAGTCATTATGTTTGATGGGGAGCGCCGCGGATAAATGTAAAATAAAAATTCTAGATTGTTCACTATATGTTAAACGAGTCAAGATATCTCCGACAATTCTACTAGCACATAGTAAAGCGTTAAGTATAGGTAACGCTAGATATCCTATAACTAGAACAGATTTAAAGACTTTTACTATTCCTAGTGGGGTTTCTAGTCATCACTTAGATAATACATTGATTGGACAAATACCAAAAAGGTTAGTCTGTGGGTTCGTATCCAACAAGGCTTTTTGCGGCGATTACTCTTTAAACCCTTTTAATTTCAAACATTACAATTTAAATTATTTAAATCTTCACATCGACGGACAAATGTTTTCTACGAGACCCTATCAACTAGATTTCTCCAAAGACGACTATATCGAGGCTTACATGGGAATGTTTCTTGCTAGTGGTGTACACTGTAGAGACTCTGGTAACACGATATCGAGAGACCTGTATAAAGCCGGGTATACCTTATTCTGTTTCGATCTGTCGGTGTCGAGAATTGAAAATACTTGGGAATTATTACGACAGGGATCTGTGAGTTTGGAATTAAAGTTTAAAGAAAGTTTACCCGAGCCTGTGACTCTAATATTGTACATTGAATATCAAAATTTAATTGAAATTTCCAAGGAACGTACTGTTACAACCGATTATGCTTCATAACTTCTTTAGCTTTATAAGAAGGGTAAATTAAAGCAATATTCACAGTTGAACACCGAACACGGAATGGATAATATACAAATCGAAAAAATCTGTCGAAGTGAGTGCTTCGTGAAAATTATTTTTCATGGCGTCTATCCATGCAATAAAATACCCCGATTAGTTAAACCTCCTGTAGCTCTCGTAATAAATGATGAACCAGATTCCCGACCAGGAAGACATTGGTTAAGTGTTTATATTAATCAAAGTGGAGAGGGATTTTTTTTCGACTCCTTTGGACGATTCCCACAAATTGAAATATTAAATTTTTTAACAAGAAATTCAAAAGTTTGGAGCTTCAACACTCAAGTTCTTCAAAATTCTTTTACTTCCGTGTGCGGATTCTACGCGATCATTTTTTTATGTTATGTTTCAAGAGGAGAAAACCCGAGTAATTTTCTTAGACATTTTAATAAAAATACTCTATTAAATGATAGACATATTACAACTGTATTTATGCGTAATTTTAAAAATCATATTTCAAGCGATGCAACGTATTTAGAATTTAAATGTAGTAAATATTTATTTTAATATTGTTTAATTATTACTATAAATTGAATTTTTTTACTAATGTTAAAATTTAAACTATATTCCTCAATATTTTGTAATAACAGAAATTTGTAAAATAAATAAAGCAAAAACAAATGTAAATTGTGTTGGATCTCTTTTAAAACATTCCCCGACTTATTGTAATAACTAAAGAACAGTTTAATATATCTAATAATGAAAATATTATAATAAATTCCACTTACTTATTTGGTTGATTGTAGCTTTCGTTGAGGAAAGAAGACTTGAAGTGGAGATAGTAAGCACTTTCACAAAAACACTTGTTACTCACGAAAAAGAACTTAAAGAAATTGTATAAACTGATGTAACTAGTTCTTTAAGGTATGTGAGAATGAACATACACAGTTGACGGATAGTCAAATAGAAAAATAGGTGGGGGATAGTTTCACCCCTCCTATGTGGAAGCGGGGTTTCTCCCCACTATAAGGGGGGATGGGCCCTTAGACGTCACATATGAAGTTTTCTCTTTTACCCCCTCCATTTTTTTTTCTCCTCCCACGTCCTGTCACTGTTTACTTTATTTATTATTTTTCCGAAGGGAATCCTTAAAAGGTTTTTTTTTTATTATTTTTTTATTTTTTTTATTTTAATTTTTTTTTATTTTTTTATGGAGGTCTATCTACCTAAAAAGTATCTATACAATTTTAAAAGGTAAAGGTTAAATTAGATAAAAGGGTAAAAAGGTAAATGCCTCCTAGAGGTAAAAAGCTATTTCAATTATATTTGAACCGAAAACTAATGGTGAATGTTATATTGTTAAAAGTTGAATAGAGGTATTATATTAAAAAACTCAGGGCGATGTCCCAAATGTCAAACTGATTTGTTACTCACTTATTAACTGTTTCCTTTTCTAAAAACACCTGTACAATTATGTCAATCACAACTTTCTAAAAGGTTAAAAGGTGACCCTATTTCAATAATATTCAATAGCCCTGCCGACTAATGGAAAAAGGTTTTTTACCATTAGACGTTGCATTGTCACATTATGTTGAAGACTCGGGTATGTCTCTCAAATGTCAACCAGATTTATTATACCCCCAAACCGCCCCCGACTCGTACCTTCTGGGCGGGTCACCTGCACTCATGTGAAACTTCTTAAACATTTACCGAATTCACACAGTTGTATTATTTTATAAACACGAGAAACTTCAATATTTTAAGTATATATTTTCGGCGTTATAATTTCAAAGTGAGAATGAATTTCACTAAAGACCTTATTATTTGTGCATATGACAGTTCACATATAGTTAAATTAACCAAATATCATATACATGTAGCAAAGTGTCATTCAGAAGAATCGCTCAGAGCAACAAATAAACAAATTAGCAAATTAAATGTCAACGGTAAAATTATATATGCACAAAAAAGAAATTTCCAGATGGTAGATACACCCTCCGAAGAAAGCTTCTCCACGCACGAAAGGCGTTTAAAATAGGGTGAGTCTCTATTATTTAATAAATAACTTATTTACAATATTATTTAAAATAAACTTCAACTATTTTTATATTCAATGGGAAGGGTGGAATTCCCCCTAAACCTCCAATCCCCTCCCCGTTCAGACAGGGAGAGGGAGTTGAAAAACATCTATAAAAGGAGTTACTTTCCTAATTTTACCATTCAGAAAGTTATTTTTGCTGAAGCTTCAGAGTTGTAGTTCATTCCAAGACCCTACTCATACACAATTTCTTGAAATATATCAGCATTGTAAGTAACTCCGTTTTATTCAATAATTTGAAAAACAATATTAATATTTATAATAATGTAAAAAATAATGCATTTTCCTCAGACTCACACATTTGTTTATTTAATTTATTTCCAGATGTCTTTTCTTCAAGTTTGTAAAGAGGCATCAAAACAGCGGGAAACCATCTCATTCGCCGATCTTAAACCTGGGAATTACACTTTGAAGACTATGATTAGAACTGCTACATCCTTAGGCCCGAGTGTAGCAGTGGAGATTGAGACTAATGATTGTGAAACTAAACGACTCTACCTTCCTCACAGGCTAGCCGATAAAATTTATCCAGAAATTCCAGTAGATGTACGCGAGGTCCCCAACATCCTTATATATCGTGGAAGAACTACTAAAGGTGCATTTATCATTGATTTTGATAACGAATAAATAATCTTGTAATATGTGAATTTAAATGTATATATTTATCTACTTTTAAATAAATGTTTCTTTAAACTATAATACCAATATTTTTTGTATTTCTTTACTCTTTAGTTTTAGAACCTTATAAGTTAAATTACTTTTAGTTTGATGTTTGGAAATTACCTGCTTTAGGTATATAGTTTTTATTTTATATTATTTAAAGTTTTAAAAATTCGTTAAAAACGATATGGTCATATATGATGGCAATATTTAGAAGTATAGAATAAACATCATAAAATTATCAGTTTAAAGAAGGATAAAAGGTAAAAAGGAGCCGCCCCGAATAAAGTCACAACCGGAACTACCTCAAACAAGGTGAAGATATTACCTGTTTACCAGAGACTGGTTTTTTATTTTTAAACATTTTTAGGATTCTTTAAATAATATGTTTATGTTTATAAATGATGGAGATATTTAGAAGTATAGGATAAACATAATAAAATTATAATGTTTAAGACTGACAAAAGGTAAAAGGAACCGTAGCGGGGTAGTAACTATGGTACATCTAACAAGGTAAAGATATTACCTGTTTTACAAAGACAGTTTTTTTATTTTTTATAAAATTTAAAGAATTTGTTAAAAGGAGTAAGAAGTAATTTTTTGTAGGGAAAAATAAAAATAAACTGCCTACGTATAACAGGTAAAAATTGTCATCTTTTCAAGTGGACTTTCTTATATGTCTCTACGAAAAGGTAATAACTCTCCATTGAAGTTAAACCGATCCACCCCCTTAGCCCTCTTTCCAACTATTCTAAACCCCTGTAATATAAACCCAACAGCCGCCGTGGAAGTAGACAAAAGGTAAAAGGATACGGCTCCTTTTACCTTTTTTACCTTTTTCCTGAGTAAGATTACAACCGGTCTACATCAACCAAGGTAAAATATAATAATATTATATTATCGGTACTTTTTTACTTTGTTACCCACCCTAGGGTGGGGTTTTGACATTTTTTTTTTTTTTAATTTTCAAATTAATTGACAATCTTAACTGCGGAATGTTCAAATATTCCTTTGAGGCAAAGGAATATCAAACTTCTGTAAATAAACTGGCAATATCCATTAGTCTAACTATCTAGTAAGGCAAAGTAACCTTTAATCCAATAAATTTCGAACAAAACTATAGTTCACTTTAATTTAATAATTAATAAATAAATAAATGGTGGGTAACAAAGTATAAGAGTACCATATTATCAATATAAAAAATACTATAGCTTGATGAAATACTATAGCTTGGTGGGACATTGAAAAAATTACTTAGATAGTAACTCTGTGTTGTATAAGCTCAACAGCCCTCGTGGCCGAATGGGTAAGGCGTCGGACTCACGATCCGAAGGTCGAAGGATCGGAACCCAGCCAAGGCATAGATTTTTTATCGAATATTTCAACTCTAGAAGGTGGCAGCATATTTGAAATAAAAAAAAATAAAATAAAAAAAAAAACACCCGGGGAATTCAAAATAGCGTAGCAGAGGAAGGACAGGGTGGGGGGTGGGCTTTCTAACAACAGGTGAAGGGACAGACCCCTCTAGAAGGAAGCAGGGGGCTCTGAGCAAGCAACGGCCAGGGTCCCAAATTAACAATAGCATGCTCCCAAAATAACAATAGCCAGGCAGGCTAGATCATCATAGAACTCTCGTATCCCTACTACTATCTTTAATACAAAAGGACAAATCTCTGTACAAAGGATCTCGTCAAAACCACCGAATCTAAACCGTGCCATCGATATGCCTCCGTGTAGGGGATAGTGAGAGAAGAAGGTTGTTAAGTCCTTTAAGATCAGTTGGATCAGTTTAAAAGAGTTTGATAAAGTAAGTGAATATTGTTAAAATTTAGAATTATTTAATAGGTGTGTGGAAATTTATTAAGTGTATCTGAAAAATACATTTCCCTTGAAACATCCAAAGCTAGACTGTTACTTGAAAACAATAAAAATCTATAAGCCGGGATTCGAACCCCGGACTTTCGCCTTTACATTGGCCTTAACAACTTAGTGTTTTATTATTCAATTGTGAAATAATTATAAGTATTACGACGTAAAATGTTTTCCACCTGTTGGAATTGATATTGTATGATATAAATCCCAATTAAGTTTCCAGTATTTTAAAAGAAAAAAAAAAATCATACGACTGGTGTTTCCCTCTTGTTAAATTCATTCAAGGACACCATACACAATACTATTTTATGCTATAACGACTGCAGTTTACCAAGAAACCAATATCATTTTTAATAATAAATATACTAAGGCGTAGAACAGTCAGGTTTCATCAGTCACATTTCTTTTTATTGCGGCTAGTAGTAAGCTCATGTGGTTATTTTCCTATTTATTTTTAACTGGAAACTAATTATTGTTAATGTTTTGGTCTGTTTTTGAAGAGGTGACGAAACGATATTCGTCATACAAACAAAAGTAATTCCACAACTATTAGAAACTCATTAGCGTTCAAAACTTAAAGAGGCATTGACAACACAACCAATCAAGATAACTTTCAAATTAATTTTATTATATAATTAAAATGAGGCATAAAACAAAACGGTTTTAAGCTGTAAACACCGTTAGGATAATTGATATCATTGACCTAAAGTAATATTCTATTAAACATATATTGCTTCCAAGCTTACTGAAGGTAACGGAAACGAAACATTTATGATCTCCGATATCAAAACTTCCTAAAGACAGAAATCCGTTTCACACATCAGGGAAACTTTTTGGTTCTGTGTCTGATGTTTGTCGCTCAATTGTTGCGAACCAACATATCTTAAAAACTACTCGTTCGATTATATTGAAATTTAGATGGTAGGTCATCATTCATTGTTGGGTCCCACATAAGTTTCTACCTTATGCGCCAATTTGTTTTTCTTCCACATGGGCACAAACATTCATTTACACCCTGTAACTTCAAAAGTACTTGAAGTGATTTTTATAAATTTTAAAGGTTCGTCGAAAGTAGCCCGCAGATAGCCCCAGATTAATTTCAACCGTCTGCACCCTTTAAATTTTGCTAAATTGATACTTTAATGCATGTATATAATCAAAACCATTTAGATAGATTTAAAAAAAGGGGAGAAATGAAATAAATTGGATAATAATAGGTTTTAAAAGTATACAATCATTAACTTTTACGAAATAGGACGCGAGGAAGCTATGTGCCCACACTAATTGTCATAGTATTTTTAAAAAACATTTAAAAAGCTTTCAACAGGTGGTTGCACTTTTTGTTTTTATTTTCATTAATATCTCGGAAACTAGACTTTTTCCTTGGGAAACGACTTTTATCGTTAGATTCGTATTTAACACTCCGCGGATAGACTCGTAATAAACAATTTGGGTTTCCACTGAAACCCGCGTCACGAAGGGGTTGAAATCCGACGGTAGTGATATTGTGACGATAGTGATGTTGATCATGATGCACCACACCTCTGAAGATGCTTCCAGTAGTAGAAGCGAAACGTCTGATTTCAACTCCATCGTGGCGCGGATTTCACCGGAAAACCAAGTTGTTTATTACATTATAGACTAGTTTAATCCAAATCGCCGGAACCTTTATAAAAAAAAATTATGTTTAACATTTTTCAGAGTTTTGTTTAGGGGGGGGGGGGGGGGTACTTATTAAAGTGGGGGAGTAATATTTGAATTTCTAAGCTAATATTAAATGGGAGAATCAGCTGGAAGCTGGGTCGTGTATTGAATGGTATTGACAACTGATGTATTTAATTTCACTTTTAAAATTTGTTTGTTTGTTTTACTGATGAATCACTATGGCAACCGTTGTGGAGGTTACATGACATGTGTGAAGATGACATTATAGATTTAGACATTAAACGAAAGTTACTAAGTGAAGTGTATATTAGCACCAACCTTATTTACTTGTGCTTTATGTAGGGCAACACTGGAGGGATTCATGAAAGTTCATGATTCCCTTATTTTTTATAACTCCCTGTTTAACCCGACCCCGGGTGCAATGAGTAACTTCCTTCCCTGTAAACTAGGGTGAAAAGATCACTTTTTCTCCCTGCTGGAGGTAAAATATTTGTTTTTATTTAAAAAAAAACCTGAAGGCACAATAGCACATAAAATCAATACATATTATAGAATTGAAGGAAAAATCGTCAGATCAACTTGTCAGTCGTATCTTAATGAATGATGACAGTGTTTCCCCAATTTTCAACCAATTGAAAATGACCTGTAAAGGTGTATATGTCGGACAATATGTAGGAAAATAATTACACGCATTGATGAGCACTATAAATGGCAGAAAATATCGAAAGACAGACACCAAAAACATGTAAATGTATCCAGATTTGCCAACAATGTACAAGAGAAGGAAGTAGAAAGTTATCACACTTTTGATGCCAATAATTACGAACTACTACACACATGTCAAAAAAATAGGAAATTAGACTTTTTAGAAAACTTGGAAATTCAAAGAGCTATCGAAGACACAAATATAGATTGTTTCAATGAAAGATCTAATCTTAACCACTCTGCCCTAGTAAAACCTATAACAAATAATTTCGTAAAATACGTATATTAGTTTTAAGGTAAATATAATTTAGGTTTAGTAAAAATAAGGATATTATTGTTTAGCTGTTGAAAAGTAACGTTCACCTGAATGTCTCCGCATCCCTTAACTTTGGTACCCTTACCTACAGCCCTATTCTACCCCCCCCCCCCCCCCCCCCCTTTGTACTGTTATTTTAAGTCATAAAGCTTGTAAAGTAAATATGCACCCTAGTCCTTGTAGTCTTTCACATACAATGCTGACACTTACACTGAAGATTATATAAATGTCGAAACGCGTATGTTTAATTATATAAAATTCTTGTGTTACTTTTTATTAAGCTCTCTAGTCATAATTACAATGTTTCCTTTCACAACTTTGATAAGCTCGGAAGAAAATTTTTCCATAGAAATCAAAAGTAGAACTCTGAGTAAAATACCTATCGAATTAGTAGATAAAGCATCTACTAATTATACACATTTATTTTTAGAGAAATGCCTACAATAAACTAACTAGGGCTCATATTAGATTTGGCCTACTTTACACAAAAGTACGTCATCTCATTAGAGAAACAGATACCTTCTTAACACGTGTTCCATTAACACCAATTCCAATCTATTAAATAATAATAAATAGGGATGGTACTCCTGTTGTATTTTTCTTTTTATTAAATACAGAAAACTCGCTCAGATAAATTCAAACAAAACTTTCTTATACACTTGGCTGATACTGAGTATAAATCCATATCTAAATTAATAAATTTATTATTAAGCGTATATAATAAATATTCAATACGTGGTGTTTTTTTTACATGTCGTTTTCAATTTTCAGCTATATTAAATTTATCGTCTAAAATATCTAGGATACTAAAATTTTCGTAATAAACAGGCACAGAATGGAAAGGAATTATCATGTAATTAACAGAGTATAATTTGGATGAATTTCATTTCAGTAATTCATTTAATTTTATAATAAATATAATATAATGCCTGAATAAAAAACAAACAAATCCAATTACTGAGGTACGAGGTACACAGCTTCTTCCTCGTGGAGTATAACGTATATCTTAATCATGTTTTGCTTTTACAACCCATTGTTGCTAATAATTTAATTTTCCCCCTTTCTTTATAAAAAAAAAATATGACACAATTGTTATGTCTTTACACGAATAAAAGGAGCAATCAATCAATATTTATTTTGACGGTTAACATTTATATGCGACATTCTGTGACCTACTTTTGACAAACCATACAAATTTCTTAAAAAGCGAATGAGTACCTACTTTTGAAGTATATGAGAAAGTAAAATTGAGCTTATAGCCGGAAAATTTGGTTTTGTTTTAAAGATGTTTAGAGATTGAACTATAGATTTTTGGCACGACTCTGTATTGAGATAGAAAACGATAAAATAAAACAAAACAAAACAAAAACTGCATTTATTCTTTTTATAATCATGTAATAAAACAAAAAAACAAACAGAAATGCCAGAGCGAGAGATCTTAGTCTAGTATTTTCTATTTATATAAAAAAAATATAGGGTGGTTGGTGGTGGGAGGTTGGCAGCCATGTGTGATTAGCCAAGTGAAGGTCGTTAAAATGCAACACAGCGAGCTGTGCATTGCCCATATCTCTTCACAGATTGCACTCAGTGCATCTTATCCGGGCATCTTACACCCTACAATGTCATAGAGTCACAGTCTAGAGTCTAGACCAATCGCTGACTAAGTCAGTCAGTCGTCTCCGAGTCTCCAACAATATTTTTATTTATATAATAACATCTGACTAGATAAGACTTTTGCATATCTGTGATTTTTTTTTTATTTTACTATATCTACACTCATTTGTGTATATTATATTTTTCCTACGAGCTTACCGAAGGTGACGGAAGTTCCAAGAGAAAAATTGTTTTTATACTCAGTTAGCTTTTCCTTCATCAGATCAAAGATGAATTTATAAAACATTAATAGATTAAAATATTGATTCTTCTGGGGAGTGATTATTTTCATGGCTTGGAAATAATGGAATTGAAAACTCAATTAAGCAATATCAGAATGTCCTTCGCTATCAATAATAACAAGAAAACAAATTTATCATTTTTTTAAAAAAAAAAATAGCTAAATAAGACGACTCAATTTTATTTAATAACATTCATTTAGAAAACTACCACATAGATTATAAATTTAACAAAATAATTAGTCACTACAATTACTAAAACTAATCATGCTATAAGCCTTAAACTTAAACTAGCTTTATAGGATTAAATAAACTGAGAGTTATTCCAGAAATTTCCTTTGTATCCCTTTGAAAATGAATATTTATTTCTATAAACAAATGTAACAAATAAAGTAACACCAAGTTAAGAGTAATAAGCTTTAGAGCTAACTTCTATTTAAAGAAATTTTTTCTAACTAACATTTTGTGCAACTTAGTCATAGTCAATAAACTCAAAGCGAAAACATTGTTTGGACTAACATTTAGTGCAACTCACCTACAGTGAATAAATCTTAAAGAGAACAAAACTGAGTTCATTGTAAATTGTAAACAAAACACAACAGCTGATATTATTATATTAGTTGCTTCCTCTAAAATTCAGTGGAATTTAATCGTAGCTTAACAACTATGTCAGAAACATTAATAAGACTCAGATTTAGAGAAACTTATTTATACTGAATAAAACTCAAAGAGAAAACTGATCAGTTAATGCCATATTCTGTCATCTTTGTCATTACTGATCAAGTAGGAGAGGGAAACTTCTTGTAAGAAATTTATATTCATACAAGCAGTTGTAATAGTAGAAGTTGTGTCTCATATTATACAGTCTAGGTAAATCTGCAGTTATCAATCCATCTAAGAGCTCAGGAATGTGTAGGGGAGCCCTCACTCCAATGTATCGTTTTGACAAAAGGATCAAAATTGTATAAATCACAACGATACAATTTCTCAAATGTATTAATCGTACAAATGTATCCGGACAAAGGGATATAATCTTTTAAGGGTATAAATCAAGGGAAACTGGACCACTAAGCGAACGATCACTGCAGATTAGCCTACAGTTTATTTCAGTAAAACGTTTCCAATTTCATATGCTGCCTTCACAGTAGCCAAAGAAGGTATCGGTAAAACTGAAGAATATGAAGCAGTCTATAGAAAAAAAGGCGGGGCCTCACTCCAACGTATTTTTTTGACAAAGGGATATCAACTCTCCTATGAACTCATACATAATCATTCATCACGAACTCATACATCATCATTCATCATGAACTCATAAATCATACATGTATAATTTCTCAAATGTTTAAATCATACAAAATGTACTGTTTGACAAAGGACTCTCAAGTGTATAAATTAAGCAAAGTTGTACCGCCAAGCGACCTTATCATCTCCTTCAGTTCAGCCTATGTATCATATTAGTTGCTTCCTCTGAGATTCTGTAGAACTTACTCATAAAGAATAAGATTCTGTGAGACTTACTCATAGAGAATAAAAATCTCAGAAAAATTGGTTAGACTCAGATTTAGTGCAACTTATTTATACTGAATAAAACTCAAAGAGAAAACTTATTACTTAATTGTTATTAAAAACCACAACAACTGATATTGTGGCCGCTGTGACTTGTTTATTTTGTATTAGTTGTCTAGTTATTTACGTAGTATTAAGTTTGTGTTCTGATCCTACATAGTCAGGAGCAGAGTTGTTTTAAGTGACATATTCTGTTATCTTTGTCATAACTGATCAAGTAGACGAGGGAAACTTCTTTTACGAAATTTATATACATATATAAATACAAGCAGTTGAGTCATATATTTATATGCAGTCTATTTCAGAAAAAACTATTTCGATTTCATACGCTGTCTTCACATCAGCCAAAGATATGTATCATATTAGTCGCATCCTCTGAGATTCTGTGGAACTTACTCATATCTCAGATCTCAGAAAAATTAGTTAAAAGGGAAACTTCTTTTAAGAAATGTGTGTACATATAAGCAGTTGTAATTGTAGAAGTTGTGTCTTATATTATACATTATTTTTCAGAAATAACGAATCCTATTTCATACGCTGCTTTCACAGCAGCCAAAGATATGTATCATATTAGTTGAATTCTGAGATTCTGTGGAACTTACTCATAGAGAATAAAAATCTCAGAAAAATTTAGTTAGACTCAGATTTAGTGCAACTTATTTATACTGAATAAAACTCAACTGAAAGAAAACTTATTAGTTTATTACCGTATTCTGTCATCTTTGTCATTCTGATCAAGTAGGAGAGGGAAACTTCTTTTACGAAATTTATATACATAAAGCAGTTGTAATTGTAGGAGTTGTGTCTTATATTATACAGTCAATTTCAGAAAAAAAACCGTTTCCGATTTCATACGCTGTCTTCACAGCAGCCAAAGATATGTATCATATTAATCGCATCCTCTGAGATTCTGAGGAACTTACTCATATCTCAGAAAAATTAGTTAGACTCAGATTTAGTCCAACTTATTTATACTGAATAAAACTCAAAGAGAAAACTTATCAGTTAATTGTCATTAAAAACTGTTAATTAGTATTGACGAACCAGAACCAGTCACATTCATTATTCCATTGCCTTCTGAAAATGTCATGTTTATTACAAATATAGTGTTGTATAGACTAAACTGTGTTTCACTCAAGAGGTTATGGGCCCAGCACGCTTCCACTGCGCAATTTTGAACATGACACATGTCAAGTTTTAAAAGACGACGAAGTAGTGTTACAAGCTAAGAAGCATGAAAATTTATACTTGATAAAACCGTATGAAGGGTCAGGTCATGTAGCAAAGTTAGCGATAGAAATATGAAACTAAATAACGTCAATAAAGGGTTATCAACTTCAGTTTAGCATCTTCGATACGGTCATTTAAACTACAAAGATATACAAATTTTAAATTCATAATCCCTAGTCCATCTCTCAACATAAACAACACAGTCAATCCTGAAACGTATGAAAACTATCTAAAGGGCAAATAAAATGTCTCGATTACCATTCCCAATGTTAGAATCTAAAACGATTTTGGAATTAGTTCATTCTGATGTTTGTACAGTCAATAATCCTTCACTATAGGAGGTAATAAATATTTCTTAACTTTTATCGATGACTATTCCCGAAAAATGTTCGTATACCTTATGAAACATAAAAGAGAGGCATTAAATCATTTCAATCATTTTAAACAACTAGTTGGAAATCAAACAAATAACAAAATAAAAATACTAAGAACGTATAATGGACAAGAGTACTATAACAAAGAATTTAACAGACACCAAACAGAACATGGGATAATATATAAACTATCAACTGAATATAAGCCTCAGCCAATCGAACTATTGTGTATTGTTACCCCAACTTATCTGTTGATATTGTGGCCGCTGTGACCAGTATATTTTTTTCTAGTTAATGCCTAGTTATTTATGTAGTATTGAGTTTGTGTCCTGATCCTACTTGGTCGGTAACAAAGTTGTTTTATGCGACATATTCTGTCATCTTTGTCATTATTGATCAAGTAGGAGAGGGAACATTCGTAAAAGGAAGTTCTTTTACGAAATTTATAAATACATATAAAATATAAGCAGTTGTAATTGAAAAAGTTGTGTCTTATATTATACAGTCTATTTCAGAAAAAACGTTTCGAACTTACTCATAGAGAATAAAAATCTCAGAAAAATTAGACTCAGATTTAGTGCAACTTATATAATATACTGAATAGAACTCAAAGAGAAAACACCAGTTAATGTTCATTAAAAACCACAACATCTGATGTTTATCATATTAGTTCCTCTGAGATTCTGTGGAACTTACTCATAGTGAATAAAACTTTTAATTAGACTTGAGATTTTATGCAACTAAATCCCCTTACTAATCTTTTAAAATAAAGCAAGTATTAAAAGGATTTAGAAAAATAATCAGATAGGGGAGTATAATTAATTAATCTTAGCCTGAACCATTCTTACCTAGATGTTTACATTTTAGATAAGGCTACTCCCTAAAACATAAAAAAGAGTTTTTTCTATATTGACTTCTAGGGGGTAAAATGAGGAATGGAAAGGAAAAGCAGCTACAGATATGAAAATTTTATAGATGAGAAAGGATCGCAGTTTTGTTTTCCATTCGTAAAGACTAGAAAATATGAAAATATAGGTGTGGCAAAGAGAAGGACAGGCAAGAGATACAACAAATACCGAAGAATCATTATGATAATAATATGTAATTATTAAATTTCTGGTAAGGTTGCATTTACATACGATATAGATAATTATAACAGTATTTTTTTTCTTAACGTAAAAATGTTAAATACATACTTATTTTACAATGTTCTGATGCTTTTAACACGCTTTTAGTTGACTTTACATGTTAGTCAGGGATAAATATTGTAACTTAGATTTGACCCACACTTCCCGACTACCTAGAAAGCTGGAACTTGCATTATTTTTATAAAATGAATTATTTCCACTGAGATTTAGTATAACTTGGTTATTTTGAATAAAAAAAAACATTTACCCAATACTGAATAAAATTAAAGAGCAACTCCACTAGTCTCCATAAGAACTACAATAATTCATTCTAATAACTGAAGAGGTCGGTCCAATATAATATAGAAGATTTTGAATATTTATCCCATCACTGGAATAGGGAAAAGTGTGTTCCTCCATCACCATAGTTGTGGTAATAGAAGCATTCAATATACGTGGGTACCACTACAGGAAAACTGAGAATCCCCTTGAAGATAAGACGGACGCTGGCTGGACTCACCTGACAACAGAGCCGAAAAGCAGACTGTGATGATTGGTCACCGTCACCACCATCGGACTAAAAGAAAATATGAAAATAGAAGGCATGCTAGCAGATGTCTTCTTGACTAAAGGGCTCGCAAAAGTGAAACTAGAGAAATTCTTAAGTCTGGTGGGACTACGGTAAGACCACGACTTGAGAAGGGAAAATTGTTAAATTTAGGGAAATTTTAACAGAAGTCCTCCAACGGTGAAATTCAGGGAAACGCAAGAAAGAAAATAGTAGTACATTTATTTTATCATTCATTTTCATGTTGTCGTTATTAATTAATAGTTCATTCAATAGAGAACTGCTCTTATTATTTTAAGAATAATAAATAATCTCGCCTCCATATTAAACCATACAACTTTAATAATAAATAGCCTAGCCTCCATAATAAGTAATCTAATAAATAACCTTACAACAAAAAAGTAACCTTACCTTATCGATATTAATAGTGTAGCAGTCTAGCCTCCAAAAAGGTCTAACTTCCATAAGCCTAAATGTCCTATCCTAACCAATGCTAACCTAAATAACCTATCCTATTTAAATCTAACCAAAAAAACCTAACCTACCCTAAGCCTTAATTATTTTCAAGGTTAAAGTCAAGACTGGGTGAAAATCAACAATTTAATGCTCCGGGCACAAGGTAAATAAACCATCTGTATACTCCTCCTAATAATATCTGAGATAAGCTAATTGTGTCCTATGATTGATTAACAAGATGATGATCCTATGATTTTGGTAAGTGCACCAATATGTTCAAAAAATACAAATTTCATTTCAATGCAAGTGGATGGAAGGACCGATTTCGGTTTGAAACGGATAAGAGAATGCTTTTGATTGAAGCTACATAGGTGGTCTGCCTAATTGCCATTCAGTCGGATGGCTCCAATTTGGTCTGTCGACAAGAACGAACCCGTCGACGGAGTCGCATTTCCTCTGTTATGCAGGCAGTGTGGCCAAAGTGTCGGATATATTATAGGATCAAGTACAGTGGGGGGGGGGGGGGGGGGTAAAGCAAGCGGGGAGAGGCGAGCTATTAATAGCCCGGGAAGCTCTAAGCGACAAGAGCTCCGCCTTCAAACAAGACCAGATCAATATTGGGGACTCGGGGGCAACTCAGACCAGACGTATCAACTAACGAACCTATTCGAGCGCCCATAACTCGGAATCCATTTCTTTGTCCTTTTGTCATGCAAAATAACAAAACTTGGGTTTTGGTCACTTTGTAATTAGCCGCGCACTTCTCGAGCACACCCATATCCTTGCTGATTATCCACTTTATTCTTTTTAACACATCCTTGCGACGACAACACCGAACAAAAACAAACACTCGACATGCAATAAGTAAACATCAAACATTATAAAGTTTTTAGAATCATTTTATTTTTAGTTTCTCCCTGGATTCCAAACACGGAGGATTCAGTAAGGATAACATTTAAATTCAAACATGTTTCTTGTTTCTCAGAAGGAAAATAGCCCACTTCAAACACTATCTACTACTAAAACCAGAAGGGTTTCCTTCTTTCTAGTTTCCTCTAGCCTCATATCTCAATCGAAATTTTAGATTCTCTAAGAAATCCATACATACCTAAAATAGGTAATGCAGGGGGGGTCCCCATAAAATAAATATAAATGTTTATTTGTGAAATAGGACACTTTTTAAAATAGACTACACATTTTTGTGGTACATGCATAGCTTCCTCGAGTCTTATTATTATACATGGACGAATACTAACATGAGATTTGCATCTGTTTCAATTCCTAGTGGGGTTACACTTATTTGTAAGCAATACTCTTAAATAAGCACAGACAATTAAAAATATAGGACCTACAATGGTAATAATGACCAAACGACTGTTCCAATTCATTAAAAAAAAGCTTGTGTCCGGAACATTATATTGTTGTTTTAACGCAAATGTAGAACGTCTGACACGAAACCAATAAGTTCCCTGATGTTTTGAAACATATCAAAAATCATCATTTGGCAAAAATCAAGACAAATGTTCCACGTCATAAAATAAACGGGTGAAAAGTTATAGCTAAAAAAAATTTTATGGCCGCCATCTTAAAACAGTTGGGCCGATTATCCTGGTTAACTAACTCGTTGAAATTTGTTAAATTGCCTAAGGTCCATTTGTGAGTACTAAAAGCACATACTTGAGAACTTTATTTGGGATAAACATCAAATTATGAACATTGAATTAAAAAAAATTAAGATTAAGAAGTAAATAGAAAACTAGTTGACAGAAGAAAAATTGGAAATTTTACAAGATGGTGCCATCAACTAATTAACTGCTTTCACAGTCCTTGTCAATCTGTAAGGATTTAGAAAAAACGTAAAATAAAATATAATAATGAGGAGGATACAATGAATCACTCTTTCACAACTATTATTCCACCAACTAGTGGACATTTTATAGTTTAACAATGAATATGAGACCGTTGCAGCGAGTTATTAGCTTACTAGCGCAACTCCGCCTGAAACCAAGGTCAATAAAGCCACCGGCATATCGGGTGAGTTTGAATCTCAGAGAGGTCAGACTAATGATCACATCGAGTAGATGAGTAAAGTTGGGGGTTCCTTGGCCAATTTATTTCTTTAGCTGTTTGTTTTACTTGCCGATCAACACATGATTAGATTATTCCAGAACAAACAGCAAATAAAACAAATAAAAAAAGGGCTTTCAGCAAATAAAAAAAGGGCTTTCAGCAAACACAAAGGGTCTGTAGTCAAATTGACAAATAGGACGAGTTTGTTAACAAGCACAAGCTAAACATTTATTATTATAATCACGTTAAAAAAATAAGCCAGTAGCCATTTATCCTGGGATTTCCTCCTCGGCGAACTTGTGGAGAAGGAGGGAGAGATAAAAATGTACCCCCAGAAGGTGTTTGTGCAGTTCTTCGCTTATTTCTTCTAAAATAATCAACATTTTGAAAAAATTCTAATTCAAGTTGTAAGGCATTAAATTCTACGTCGAAGAGACGAAGAGCGTATTCTATGGACCTCCCGCTACCAAACTACAATACGTCAAAGTTGGACCAATTTTCCACCTTTACAAAAATGTTTCGTTTCAACGTCAGTTTTTCTAAAATATCATCAAAAATAACCTTTTTATCATAAAGGTGTTCCATATAAAAGTTTTAGAGTATTAAACTCTACGTCGAATGAAACCAAAAGGAAATTTTTTGGACCACCCGCTATCAAACTAGAGAAAACCTCAAAAGCCCAACAACCCCTAAATTCGATTAAAACAACTCGAGTTTAAACGAGTGGTTAAATCAAAAGAAAATGTATATTTTGATAATGGGGGAAAAACTAATTGACACCCACAAATAGCTTACCTAATTGAATGTAACTACATTAATTAGTTTGGGAAATGTATGGCAGAGACTAACCAAATACATAATGGCACACATGAGAAAGGACAACACAAATTATCACTTGACAGTCAAATTTAAATTTTACTATTCATTATCCATTGCTAATTCTGGTTTTAGAAAATGATTAATTTCAAATGAGTCGTATTAATTTGTTTAAAATTAAATACCTACGCGAGCAAACTTATGAACTCTTCCTTATCTTTACTTACTCAAAAAAAAAAAAAGTATTGTGACGGCGCAAAAAATTCGATTTTGATGGATTTACATGTTTTGACGTCCCGCGTCCCGTGTGTCCAAAAAAGTAATTTTAATAAAATGCCATCTGCCGTCGGTCAGTTCACGCATAAACTACTGGGGCGGTTTTGACGAAATTTGGCATACATGTTCAGAAAAATTATACCCCGAGGCGAAATCGAGAAATGAATTTTAATTTTATTTTAAATGAATTTCCCGAAAACGGTTACAACGATTTTGATTAAAAAATTCTAAAATGTAGTCCTTATTTTTAGTCAACGAATCTGACGATATAAGCCGTTATCCCTGGAAAAATCTAGTTTCCGAGATATTGTTGAAAACAAATATGATTTTGTTTAAAATCGAAAACAAAAAGTAAACAACCACCTGTTGAACTCATTTTAAATAATAAATTAACTTGATATCACGTGGCTCAATTCATTGAAACGAGCTTAATGGAATAAATATTTAATCTCAGAAGAGGGTATTTATTTGGAATAAAAGTCCTTTATAAAAAGATTTTTTATAACATCAAAGCTTTCGCCCAGGGAACCTGAGCTTCTTCAGTGATAATCTACAAATCAGAAGTAAATTAAGAAACGACAAAAATGTAAACAGAAAATAACAAAAAAAAGTGTGAAAGGTTCTTACCAAGTGGTGAAGATCTAAGAATTAAGAATTTAAATTAAAATCAAAAAGTATTTAGGATTAAAAATCGATTCTAAATACTTATAGGTAATCTACTACTAATAATCCTGAATACTTTTTGATTTTAATTTAAATTCTTAATTCTTAGATCTTCACCACTTGGTACTTGGTAAAGAACCTGTCACACTTTTTTTTTTTTTTTGTTATTTTCTGTTTACATTTTTGTCGTTTCTTAATTTACTTCTATCTTTATATGTTCATTTATTTTATTTAAGAATCCCAGGTTCCCTGGGCGAAAGCTTTGAAGTAGTAAAAAAAAAATAATAATAAGGACTTTTATTATAAATAAATACTCTTGTTTTGAGTTTGAAATTCTAAAGAAGTCCACTATTATACCTCTCTACAATTTAAATATTTAATATTAAGAAAATTAATAGTTAATCATGATGAGTTTATAGTTTAAAATGATGATAGGAGTAGACGCTAGTGCTGGGGACTTCACTTAGAAGGTTCTATAAGAGGGTTCCTAAAGGTGGGTTCACAGCTAGCGGATCGCCACGCGTATATTCGTCTATATAGATAACAATTATTCATGTTTTCTGGGATCTTGGACCGAGAGTATATGAGAAAGTTGCTCTGACCTGTCTCGGACCATTTTTTTCTGTTTTATTTACTTCCCGATCAATAAGTAAACAGTCCATGGGGTTAGTAAGGGAAGGTTCGAAAAGGATAGAAATGGTTAAGTGATAATAAATTAGTTTAATCAAAATAATTCTTGATTAAACTAACAGACAATTTTTAAAACCACTTTTTTGGACTAAGGGAGCCTCAAAAATTATGAAACCATAAAAATTTCAAAATTAAATTTTCGCGAAATCACAATAAACACAAATACACTGCCAAAAGTGGCACATAGCTTCCTCGCGTTCTATCGCGTATACTTTAATAATTTTAGGCTTTTAAACCGTTATTGTCTAATTTATTTAATTTCCCCGAATGAAGCCTGGTCTCGAGGTCCCTAGGCTCGCTGGGCTGTTGAAAAGGTAAGACAAATAGAGAGGGGGGGGGGGGGGGAACCAAGCCACCTCCTCTTTCCCTTGTCTATCTCCCCTCCCGCGTTCTCTTTATAATAAAAACTATAAATAGTTTTAGCGATCTATAACACTCATAGCGGTGTCGCTGTTAGTTAATTAAAAAAATGTATTAATAATAAATGTTTGTCTCATTGATTAGATGAAGTTAGTTTTTTTCCCCGACCTAAAATTCCAATTTTAAATTTGAAGTTCACGTTTACGTGAGCGTTGCGTGCGAACGCTTGGGCGGATAACGTTGTCCACGAACTCGTCCTGGGCATTGGTAAAATGAACATTTCTACAAAATTTCATCAAAATCGGTCTACTTTTACTCAAGCTATCGTATCGTCACACGGTTCAGGGGATGCGGGCACACAGACCGACAGACAGAGAGACACGAGACCAAAAATATTCCCTGATGTCTGAAACAGATTTATGCCATAGAATTTTCAAAATCGGAGACAAAATTTGTTCGTCCACTGAAGTGAACACAATGCTTCCGTTACATTCGGTAAGCTCGGAAGCAATATGAGGGGAAAAAATTATTGCAGAAAACAAGATTGGCTAACGTTTAATTACGCCTAGTTTCCTTTACTATATTATTCACTAGCTGGGTACCCGTGCTTCGCTACGGAGTGTTATAATAATTAGATAAGTTTATAAAAAACCATAATGAAACATTATACATTATTTTACTATGCAAGAATATCTAGATTCTACCTCTCCCACCTATTTCTATACCCTCTCCTCTTTGATAAGCAAATTTTTAAATATCCTAAATTCCCCCCCCCCCCCTTAAGTAAAATATGACTAAACAATACATAAAAACTATTACTCTACTCTTAAAGATCTTTTGCATCATCAATGGTATTCATTACATTGACCCCGTATTCATTACTTGTACCATACCCCTGTGTACCAAATTTAAATTTCCAAAATTCATGTAGGCTGTCATTTTCCCCTTGCTTTGAAGTTAAAGTGGGCAAATTTTTATCGACATCGAACTAAAACTGTAGATTTGTATAAAGAACATACACCCACATACGTTGATTTTTATATATATAGCTATAAATTTCCATTTTACCCCCTCCTAAATAAAATTGTACATAACAACGATTACTTTTCTCTTAAAGTGCTTTTCAACGATATGCATGATATGAAGGGAATCCATTACTTCGACATTTTTACACCGTACCCCTTTGTACCAAAATTTAAATTTCGAAAATTCATGTAGACAGTGACCTACCCCTTGCTTTGAAGGGAAAGTGAGTAAATATTCATCAAATTAGGATAAAACTGTAGATTTGTATAAAAGACATGTACCCTCATACAGACACTCTTCTTTTTTTATAAGATATAGCTATATTTTTCCATTTTACCCCCTCCTAAATGAAAATACATATGACAGAACTGTACATAAGAACAATTAATGTAATCTTAAAAAGCTTTTCAACGATATGCATCATAAAGGGTATTCAGTCCTTTGACCATTCATTATTGTACCCTCACCCCCCCCCCCCATTATTATTATTCATTATTGTACCCTGTTCCCTGTGTACCAACATTTAAATTTCGAAAATTCATGTTGACACTGATTTTTTCTTCCTTTTTTTTGATCGAGATCAGGCTAAAACTATGGATTGTATAAAGAACATACACACATACGTTGACTTTTAGATATATTTTTCCATTTACCCCCCTAAATGCACGTAAAAACAATTATTGTACTCTTAAAGAGCTTTTCAACAGTATGCATCATGAAGGGTTTTCAACTTTTAACATTTGTACCCCGTACCCCTGTGAACCAAAACTTAAATTTCGTACATTCATGTAGACAGAGATCTTCCCCTTGCTTTGAAGGTCAAGTGAGCAAATTTTCATCGAGATCGAATTAAAACTGTTGATTTGTACAAAGAAAATAAACACACTCACACATACGTTGACTTATATAGATATACATTTCTATTTTACCCCCCTCCTAAATGAAAATATGACAAAAACGTACTTAACAACAATTAATGTACTCTTATTCAACGATATGCATCATGAAGGGTATGCATTACTTTGACATTTGTACCCCGTACTTCACCCCGTATTCATTACTTGTACCCCGTACCCCTGTGTACCAAAATTTGAATTTCGAAAATTCATGTAGACCTTGATTTTTTCCTTGCTTTAAAGGTCAAGTGTGCAAATTTTCATCAAAATTGGGCTAAAACTGTAGATTTGTATAAAGAACAAACACACACACACATACGTTGACTTTTATATATATAGATTAGTAAACTGACAGCAATAAACATTATTAGAGAAATAAACGACAAGACTATGCCCCATTCTGACAACTAGACTTGGCTGTTCAACACATTCCTTTCCGTCCTCATCACCACAATTGTCTTATTACAGAATAGGGGATCGGTCACTTTACTTATCTACTTGATATCATCATCAGAGAGAACATATCCCACGTTTCTATTAGATATGGGAGCGTATATGGAGGCTATCTTAAAGAAATAACCTAAATTGTCTCTTCAGACTATCTGATTGTAATATTGTAAAATCGACAAGTTGGGCTTCAATGGGATAAATCGGTGTTTTGACCTAGAGATTAAGAGGCAAGTTACAAGCACGCTAGCCAGTAGTGACAAGCCAGCTCTCTAAATTCTTATAAAGCATAATAGAAATTGTAGCACAATAAAAAAAAATATATGTGGGACACAAATCGTATTAAAATTTTCCATATTATAAGTAGTTCGCACAGAACATTTTCCATTTCACAATCTTCTGTAAGACTAATTCTCCTTGGCGAAGAACCCTTACCTTATTTTAGGAAAAAAAAATGTTCCCTTTATTTTCCCTTTTTCTTGGGGAAACTGCTTATACTAATATATTTTGTTTATCGGATAACATTAATTTGATTTGAAATTCTTAAGTTACTTTGAAATAAATAATCACGTATCTTGTTTATAAACTTACTTACTTTACTAACTAGCTAACGCCCACTTTTGGCTCTTAAGCCATTTGGTTACTTATGCATATAAACTGAAACATATTTATACGAATGTACAAACACCTTTCGAGACGCGATCGCCACTGAAACATTTACAACTTCATTTTAAATTCCAACCGTGGAAGCTTACGAACTAAGGTGCATACAAATTAGTTATTCATTACCAATTTTCTCGTTTAAATCCTTAATAATCCTAGAAGCATAATTTTATCATTTATAATAATAATTTATACAGAACACCAAGTAAAGAGTTTATTATTATAACTATAGTCGGGACCATTAAAAAGAAAGTTTCAGTTTAATAGAAGGGACCATGACGGATTTGGGCTGTATGATGTCTTTTCCAGGGGTTATAAAGTTATCTCGATGTTCCTTCTCATATTTATGATAAAGTTGTTTCCTCTCATATTTATGATAAAGTAATTTGACGTGAAATGGAGTAACATGAAGTACACACGACCACACTTAACACCGGGGCTTTTATATATTTCGTCACGTCATAAATCTCACAGAATGCTTTTCCCAGAGAAGAGAGGGAAACGTGTCCTAACTTAATCTAAAACCGATAAATTGCATTTTCATTGGCAAACACATTGCATACCACAAAGTGTTTTACAATGAGCACACAACCAGGCACTCAAACTGTCCCAAGTATACAAGGAATCGCATAATTGCGACAATTTGTAGTATGAGTATTATTTTTGTGTTTTAATATTATTTTGTGTTTTCGTATTATTTTGTGTTGACTTATTAAATTCTACTTTTGCTGTACCATGCAACTTGTAAACCTCTTTACTAGTCAAATAGAATTAACTTGTTGAAGTGATTTGAAATAAAGGATAGAGTTAGATCTACATCGGAAAAGTAATCGATTTCTTGGTAGTTAGCAGTCAGAAAAAAAAACACTGGCGTCAGTTTTGTAAAAAAAACTTTATCAGTGACACTAATAATGAAAAAACGACTATAAGATCCTAAGGCGTTGCAATCAAGTTTGGACTGTGACTTTTCTTCTTTCACTCACAGCAACTTCAATTGAACCAAATAAATCACAGTTAAAATAGATAAATAAATAATGTATACAAGTAATTAAATTGTGTAATTATTGATGCATGAGTAAACAACTACAATGCATGAGTAAACAACTACAATGCATGAGTAAACAACAACAACGCATGAGTAAACAACTACAAAGTATGAGTAAACAACTACATGAGTAGAGTAAACAACAACAATGCATGAGTAAACAACTACAAAGTATAAGTAAACAACTACAATGCATGAGTAACAACTAAGTTAACAACTACAATGCATTGTATAAGTAAACAACTACAATGCATGAGTAAACAACTGAAATGTGTGTACAAGAATTAGCAAGACAAATTAGGTTCTTTTTTTGGTAGTTCTAGCTATCTTAATCTTCGATTTAATAAGGCACTAGAAGAAATGTTTAACACCGACAGAAACGCAAATTTCTCAAACTAAATAGAACCTATATTATCTAGACTTGATCTCTGGAGAAGTAAAGCTCTAGAATTGATCTCTGGAGGAGTAAACTTTTAGACTTGATCGAGAAGAAACAAAACCTAACCTATCTATAATTGATTAGTGGCAAGCAGTAATAAACGACAAGGCACCGAATGGAAATTATTAACACCAACATAAACTCAAATTAACTTAATAAACTCATAACTAGATAGAACCTATTTAGACTTTATCGGAATCGTTTAATTTGCATCCTCTCAAAACTCCTTACACTTCAAATTTTCCGTCCATCCTTCGTATATTACGAGTAAAAAGTAAATAAAATTGATTATTATTATTATTTTATTTGTTTTTTTAAAGAAAACCCAATTAAAAGTAAACAATATACTTATTACAATATTATAAACTTCAAAACTTAAACTAAGTGGTAGAAAATATTAGTTTTAAAAGCTTGTGTGTTTTTATGTAAATAATCAATAACCGACTTATAGTAATGAAAAGTCTTCCTTTTTTACTACGTTTCGGAAAGTCAGTTCAGAAAAAATCCGCAAGTTAAAACTTGAAATTATTTATAAAATGGTCAACAACTTATTTTACAACAACTATTTTTCGATGAAACCAAGCCTACAACATGCGCAACATGTTTTCACTCCCCTCTGCGAAAAAATTAATCGATTTCGATTAGCCATTTTTGCGCCTATAAGTCGGACAGGCAAAACTTTTTAAAACTAATTTTATATACATACACGTGTAGCAGTAAAAAAAAAAAAAAAAAAAAAACTTTTAATGTTAATTTGTAGTCAACTTATTAAATTAATAATTATTTATTTCTCATTTCGGCGCACACACACAACATTAGCCTCATTATAATCTATAATAGTAAGATTTCCTAAGCCAAAGCTCTGATGCAATAAATATTCACTCTCTAAAAATTAATCTATACCTTCTCCAAAGTACAAAATAATTTCATTCCACTAACAAAACCAAATAATATAGTAGTTTTCAGTTTACATCAGACTTGAATTGTGTTTGGGATCCCAGGATAAATTAACCAAAAATCACAAATTATATTATAATACTAATAGACGATGTTTCTGGCAAGTCTAGGCCTCGGGGAGAAACGAAATATAGCAAGATCGTATCTATGATGTAAAAATGGTTTAATATTACTACTAACTATTAACAAGCCCACCAGAACATTATATGAAATCACATTTCATATAATGAATTAATATGATTATTAATTCAAGTAAGTTCAATTTGTACTCAATTATTATTCACTATGAGAAAGTTTCTCAAAAGCTTAGTTTAAATAATTAAGTTTGTCCTAAGTTTTCAGTTTTCCCTTATTTCCACTCTTACCTTGCACATCTTGTATATTACGGGCAAGAGAACTAAATATTTTTTAAAAATTGGAGTGAACTAAATATTTTTTAAAAATTGGAGAATTAAGTAAAATTATAAAATAAAATACCAAATAATAGTCCCCAAAGAACTAATTACGTCATGCATACAATTCTATATTACATTATATTCATTAAATAACAAATTTAATGAAAAAATAATTAAATTTAGATAATTTAAATAATTATTTTAATTTATTTATAATTTTTCTCAATTTTTGTTTAAACTATTCGCTTAATTTGTAAAATTATATTTTTAATTACACAATTAATTAAATTATTATTTTAATGAAAAACAGGAAAGTTTTTTAAAGAATATTATATTGAGACTTAATTAAAAATGTTAATGTTAATAAGTTGCTAATTTAAATTAATTAGTTTGAACATGTTGTGTTTAAGGATATTAAGGCCACGCTTACCGTCCACGGTTTTTATTTTTGTTTAAACCTTTGTGTTAAAAGTTTGTATTGAAGTAAATATTGAAGTAGATATTGAAGTAAATTTAAGCTTATATTTTTAAAGGGCTTCGAATTTTAATTGCTTTTTTATTATATAAAAAAATATTATGTAGGGCTTCGTTTTTACGATTATTAGATATATATTTTTGCAATTTACAGAAGTTTTGACTTTTGACTTTTTTCTTTCTCGTAAAGATATTTGAGCATATAGTCAGAAGAAAGTTTTTTTAATGTTGATTTCATAATTGTGTATTATAAAAAAAAATCAGTCTGAAAAACTCGTATACATAGTGGAAAATACATAAATAAAATTGAGCATATAGTCAGAAGAAAGTTTTTTTTAATGTTGATTTCATAATTGTGTATTATAAAAAAAAAAATCAGTCTAAAAAACACGTATACATAGTGGAAAATACATAAATAAAATTACATTTTCACAATGTACAATGGAACCTCGGTTGACAAACGAGTCTGTTATAGAAGTGGTTGGCAACAATAAATTTTTATTTTTGACTACCGGTAACTAACTATACGTCAAGTCGTCAAGTTGCCGCATAAGATAGTAAGCTACCATAAAATTAAAATAGGACTAGGCATCACGAGGCTCTATCAGTGAAGCAAGTGTACGTAATACCTCGTAATAAAAAAAAATTAAGTCGCGGAATGCGATTAGATACACTTAGATACTCAATAAATATCAACTTTTTTGTTATTTCACAACAAATTAAGTTGTAGATTAACGTTGACAGGCTGCGAGCCCATCTTCTTATCTAATTTTGATGTATAATTACATGAAAAGGGAGGTTTCAAAATTAGAATCGACCCCTTTATCACTTTTAGCAGTACTGAAATAACATTAAACATTGAGACGATTGAGTCGATGATGAATCTGAAGATTATGTAGGAAGAAGATAGGAAGAGTTCGTAGTGTTCCGATTACCTCCCTACTACACCATCCTATAACTACATCCTCTTATAACTGTCCCACAGTTCTTTCTCTCAACTATAGCTATAGATGCGTCATTACAACAGAAAAACTTCTGCTGGTATCAAGATGGAATTTTATATCTTAGTTTACCTAGAACTTTTCCGACCTAAAATTCCAAATTTAAAATTGAAGTTAACGTTTAAGCGAGCGTTGCACGCGAACGCTTGGACGGTAACGATGTCCAACGATCTTGGTATCGAATTGTTTAAAAGGAGCATGTAAACCAAATTTCAACGTTGCACGCGAACGCTTGCACGGTAACGCTGTCTAACGAACGTAGTATCACATTGTTTAAAAGGAGCATGTAAACCAAATTTCAACTGAATTTTTTTTTTGTTTACTAAAGTGAAGCGCCTTCACGCACTCAAATACAGAGCTAAAATTAATTTATCGAATTTTGTCTCAGGGAATCGTGCATTCCCAAATATTATCGAATTCTACTCAGTTGTTTAGACTCCACGCACTCTGCATAGACAGCAGGCCCCACGTGCTTGCACAGACAACATGACTGCAGACAACAGGCAGGCAGGCATTTTTTAAAAATCAATATTTTGGACTAATGGGACCTCAAAAACGCGTATTACTATCAAAATTTCAATCTCGAATTTTTGTAATGGCAATCAATTAACTATCTACATATTTACCACGTACATGAGCAAGTAAAAAAAAAAAAGTAATAATGATTATCATGCAAGTAATTATGATTATATGATTAGGAAAAATCACTGTATACTGTGTAATAGAAAACTCTAGCATATTTGGTTATGCAGTGCAAGAAATATTAAGAAATAAGATCAGCTTTCATTACCAACATCCCTCCTTGCAAAAGTACTTTTATCGTTTTAATTTTATGATTAGCCAGTAAAAACATAAAAATACATAATCTGATATACTCAGTTTTATTACAGTCACAAATTATAAAGTTTAAAAACAAAAATTTCTAATGCCTGAATATAGCCCAGTGTCGACTAAATGCCGAAAAGAAGGAGATGATGGTGTCAAGGAAGAATCTGTTCAAACTTTATGTTTTATAAGTTATGAATCAAGTTGTAAGTGTGTTGTAGTAATGTAAGAAAGGATTTCAAGTGGACGTACCTGGAAAACATTCAAAGCAAACTGGGCCGATTTTTACGGAAGAAAAATTTAGGCTCCGAAGGGCGCGGTTAGCGTGCTAAGATTGAGTCGATACTAGATTACCCCTCCAACAGCCCCCTGACCTAGGGTACAGTCAGACACCTAAGGGGGAGGTGCTACTGCAGCAATAACCACCTGTAGACTGTACACACCCATACCCTGCAGTAAGGTCTGTAAGGTAGCTCTCTGCCACTTTAACCCTGACCTTACTCCATTAACCTGGCTTTAGTAAAACAAAAATAAACAAAAACAGCTGGCACGTAAAGAACAACGTAAGCATACAATTCTTCTTAACCCAAACCAAACATCATTCTAAAAGAACAGTCGAGACATAGATGCGAAACAAAAAACGTATCTCAAGACACTAAAACAAATAACGAAAATAGCTATATTCTTTAACAACCAAAACGTAGCACAAATTATCGGTACTAATTTACCTGGTTATCCACCCCAAATTACTTTTAATGTGTAAATATTACTTTGTCTCAATAGTTAATTAGACTAAGGGATATTATCATATTAGTCTATTATCAAAAAGAGACTTCAACTGGAGAAATTTAGAGAGCAAGGTGAAGTAAGGAAAAATTATTTGGAAATACGAATTTTGGAAATATGGGCCGATGTTTCAGTGCACGTCTCAATATTGCTTTAGTATTTAATGAAATTTTAAACGTGAAAGAGGAATTTCCCCCAGAGAATAGCGACATTTTAACACCTCAAAGCCAGAGAAGAGGTTGGACAGGTTCTTTAAAATACAAACAATAAAGCCTCTGGAGTTGATAATTTGCCTTTAAATATGGCGGTGAGAAGCTGTAGGAACCAACTCAAAAAGTTTGGAAACTGAGAAAATACTAGCGAGTAGCTGGCTGGTATTATATGCCCATGCCCATCCATAAAAAAGGAGATAAGTCGGAGTGCCAAAACTATTGAGAAATTACCTTGCTAAGTAAGGCGTACTAAGTGTTACTTCGCATAATAGCAGGCCGGCTAAGCCCTGCAATAGTAAACGAGGTCGGGGGTTATCAGTGTGGATTTAGAAGGAACAGATCCACGGCGGATCAAATATTCACCATCCGCCAAGCCCTAAAGAAGTGCTACGAATAATATAGACTTGCATAATCTTTTTGTTAGACTGACTAGGATTACACTTTAAGGATCCAAAAGTAACATGAAGATAGAAGGAAAGATATCTATAAAATTTCCCATTAAATGTGGGGTGAGACAAGATGTTATTTTGACAATCTTGTTCACCCTGATCTTAGAGAAGGCTATAAGGACATTGCAGCTTAATCCATGAGACTCGATATGCAACAGAATTACGCAGCACTTGGATTACGCGGATGATCTTGATCTTATATCACGTTCTAAGCAATTTCTAGAAAACGCGTAATAACAGTTAAAGCAGGGAGCAAGAGCTACAGGACTAGAACTTAACAGATCAAAGACTAAATATTTGATAGCGACAAGGAAGTTCGAGATATGTAATGCTTTTTAAGTTTCTCGATAACAGCTGCTCTGATTAAATAAGTGTTATTAGCAGTAGGAAACAAATGCTCTCCAAACTAGACCCCGACCAAGAAGTGATGACACAATGGAATATTTACGAGGTTATTATGTACGATTAGCTTTTTTCACTATCTCGGAAATTTAGATTTTTCCAGGGAAAAAACTTATGTGGTTAGATTCGTATTTAAATAAACTACAATTTAAAAAAAAAAAAAAAAAAAAAATCGTCGGAACTGGTTTCGTAAAATACATTTTTTTAATTTAGAGTTTTTAAGGGGTTAGGGCCTCCAATTTCAAAACTTTAATTCATGTATTTCGCCTTAGGGTATGATATCTCTAAACATGTAAGCCACATTTTTATCGGCCCATCAGAATAGGCTCCACAAGTCAACGCATACAACAGACTAAAGGACAAACAACAGACATCAGAAAACTGACGACAGACAGCAAACAACCGACGATAGACAACTGACACTTATTTAAAAAAAAAAACTTTTTTGAAATAAGGGGACCTCAACGCTTTTAGTCCAGGAGATAGCGTGCAAAAAAGTGTCTGACTAACATCAAGCTAGAATTTTGTATACAAGTCAATTATTTAGCGCCTTTTAAGAATATGTGGTCGGCTAAGTTCGTCTGCGGGACATAGTTTGGCAATAGGCGTTTGAAAAAAACAAACCGGTGGAGAGCGGCCATGTCTCACCAATTATGGTGGACAATATGATTTTCATGATCCTGAGTACAGAATTAGTTAGTAGACCGAAAATCAAGTTGATGTTAGTTTGTCCGTGGACATGAGACCACATTGATTTTTAGTAATATTTGAATAACTAACCTATCAAGTGTGAAAATAACATCGACTTGATTTTTGGTCTACTAACTAATTCTGTACTCAGGATCAAGAAAATCACATTGTCCACCATAATTGGTGAGACATGGCCGCTCTCCACCGGTTTGTTTTTTTCAAAAGCCTATTGCCAAGCTTTGTCCCACAGACGAACTTAGCCGACCACATATTCTTAAAAGGCGCTAAATGATTGACTTGTATACAAAATTCTAGCTTGATGTTAGTCAGACACTTTTTTGCACGCTATCTCCTGGACTATTTTTAATCTATCAATTCCTCAAAAAAAAGAGGATTTTCGTGGCATCTTTCTATATGTACTAAGTATAAAATTATAAAAAATGTTTTCCACCGTAAGAAATCGAATCATGGATGACAATATTGATCAAAGCTCTAACCACTCAGCTACATATGTATGTGAAATACAAGATTACAAAACGAAGGGCCATTTAAATGAGACAGAAGTAGGATTTAGATAAAAGAGGTTGCAAGGAAATGAGAAAAAGGCAATGGATAGAGCAATGCTGGCTGGATTCAGTAAAGTATTAGTGCTTGACGGAGAATCTTCACTTGGTGAACAAGAAGTAATTAGATTTGAGATAAAACAATAAAATATAGTCTCTCCACAACTTTATAAAAGCGAAACCGGTTTTCAACCGCAAACAGTCGTAATCAGCACTGAACGTATTGTTACAGGATGTTATTTATTTTCCAAGGTTTTTCATTCTTCAAGCAAAACTTTTCATTTAAATGATGATCCATCTTCACTTGGTTCATAGGCTATCTTAAAAATATATCTTAAATTTCTTCTGGTTTTCTTTTCTTATATTCATTATTCTAAAATCATAATATTTTTAAAACAATCAAACAAGAAAAAAATGTCAAAACAAATTTTAACCTGCTTAAAAATTTTAGGTGAAAATAAAGAAATTAAAAAAAAAAAAAAAAAAAACGTAGGAAATTTAATCTGTACAAATAAAGCAACTCTTTTATAGCTACAAAAGGTAATGAAGAAGGATGAATTAAAAAAAATAATAGTTTGCCAATTGATGTGTGTAAGCCAAAAGTTTTCTTTCTCACATTGTATCACGTACTTTAATTATGCTTTACGATGTACGTTTTATTATAAAAAAAAAATTTCATGTTCCTAGCTATAGTAGTTTATGAATTGAAACAAGCAATGGACAGACACCAACGGACAGACACAACGGACAGACAGACAGAGCCGTTATATAAGGTTTCTATTTTTACTTTGTACAGAAACCTAAAAGGAATTAGCACAGAAATTTAAAATTAATGTAAGACAAACAATGGGCTCATTAAGCCCTACCATTAAAACTTCATTTAATACATATTTTACCATTTTGGTAGTATTCATACTACAGAAAGATTAAATTTTAATTTAAATCAAATTATAATTATTATTAACTAAGGACGATTAGTTTTTAAGACATGGTTGTTCACACATATGTTGAACGACAAGCAGATACTGTGACTTAAAATGTTCCCTAATATCAGAAACGGATTTCTGCCCAGCAAATTTTCAATTCGGAGACATAAACGTTCTTTAGAATGATATCAATGCTTCCGTTACCTTCGGTAAGCTTGGAACCAAAATCAGACGATTAGTTTTTTATTTAAGTTATGAAAATTCTTTTACATCATGTTATAATAATAATAATAATAATAATACTTTAAAGATATTTTAATTCGTCAGCTGCTGATAGTCATCGGTACGGATATATTCACCCCTATCTTGTTCAGCGCACATCACTTTCAAAATCCCTATTTATTGGGAACTATTTTATAGGTGCTGCCTAACCCACCCGCGGACTACTCCCGAGGCTCTCACAGACCACCAGTAGTCCGTACCACCGGTTGGGAATGACCTAGAGTCCTAGAGTAAGGTGGTTAGCGGTAACATGGTCAGCTCAGTGACCTTTAACCACAACCCGGCACGCGTTCCTCAATCTGAGAATCTGTTCCATCCCTCCATTGTTCTCTTCACTCCACATGTCCTATGCAAGTATTTATCGCCTACTAGATTAAACGGTAAAAATGAATACAATAAAAAAAATACAACCAAACTATAATAGTAACATTCCTTGCACCAATACCGACATTCAAAATTCCGCCGATTACCAATTAAAAGCAAATAAACCTGCGAACCACCGTCCATGTTAATCTCTATTTTCTCTCTAGATTCTTACTAGATTTTTCCCGGGAAAACGACTTCTATCGTAAGATTGGTAATTAAATGGACTAAATTTTTAATTTTTTTAATGAAACCACTTTTATGGACTCGGAACACCTCAAAACGTAAATAAATCTAAAATTTAAAATGGAATATCTGCTCCATAACAATAGGTATATTGTATATGCGAGTATATGTAGGTATAGGTATAAGCGAGAAAAGAAAAAATTCCCATCGCTACCAATTAATAATAATTATTAAAAGCTATCTGCATGCAACAAATCTATAAACCGAGGAACTAAAACATACAACTATTGGACTCCACACTTTCATGCAACAGCACTCTAATGACCTCATTCATTATATTGCCGGCTAAATACCACTATATGACTCCAAACTGTCATGCAACAACACTCTAATGATCTCATTCATTATATTGCCGAAATCCCTCCACCATAACTCAAGAGGAAAATACCTGTAGATCTCTTATATCTGTTCTTTAATTGTTTAAATGTTATTTATTTACGTATTTAAGTTAGCATAAGAGTTCATTGTATTTAATATATTTATCACGCACACTTTTTAAAATATAAATATCTAAGCATCATATTAATAATGATAATTAATTACACTACGATAAAAACCAAGGTTGATGAATCAAAAATAAGATATAACGTCTAAAGAAAATATAAACACAATTAGCATCTACTGGGCCGATTTTGATGAAATGAGGCGTACATGTTCAGAAAAGTCATATCCCTAGGCGAAATAGAGAATTCTGTTAACAAATTTAAAATGTAGTTCATTTAAATAAAATTCTAATCAGATGTTTTACCGGAAAAATCTAGTTTCCGAATTAATGTTAAAAATAATTTATTTGCAAAGATCAAAATTTAATTTTAAATTCTCTACCAGGGAGATAGAGAATTGAATAACTTTAATAGTAAATTTTGATAAATAATAAATTAATGTAACTATGAAATTCGAGAAAAAACTAACAAATAGATAAAACTAGGCGAAGTAAATGAGAAACTTCTCGCTCCAGTTGTATCCCACAATTTGTTTACATTGTTTTAAAATGATTTTAACGATCAACTACCTTAATAAATATATTTAGAATGACATGACTAAATACAAAATAATGACAATATACATTTTGAAAAGTGTTTTTTAGGATCCGCGGCCAGCAACAAGGAACCTTATACATTCATGCGCTTTTGTCTGTCCGTCGTCCGTCCGTCTCCGCAAGTAGGGGAGACCGGGGCACGTATTCCATAGGGGTAGGTTTTCCACCCGATAGTTTTTCCACCCGATCGTTTTTCAGCAGTGGGCCAGAAAAGTGCTCCGCGGACTAACTCGGAAGGGGCGCCATGCTTTACTACGTCTATCACGCCACTTCCAGTCGTCTCAGTGCACTAGTTAAGCCAGGGCCAATTTGTTTTTGTTTTCGAATAGTTAAGTAAACTTTAAACTACTTTTGGTTAAGTAAACAAAAAAATAAGTGAGTTATGTTTTTGCTTTATTTGCGACATAGTATTAAAAGAGGAAAATATCTCCTTAATCTAGTGATGTGATTGATATTGTAAATTACTTGTGTTTTGACATGTTTAGATTAAATTAAAGTTCCAAAATGGCGACGGGGCACGATTGCCACCACGATTGCCTTGTACGTGGAGCACGTTTTCCAAATGGAAAACGTGAAGACTGTGTATGCATTTATTGCTTTGGACTTTTTACCAAATCTAAGGATAAAGAAAAGTGGGTGAGGTGCACAAAATGCAAGAAATGGGCGCACGAAGATTGCACTGTTGGCGAAGTTTTATTTTTAGTGTGTATTCATTGTGATTCAGACAATGACGATTATTTCTAATATTTTATCGCACCTTGTATCATCCTTTATATCTGACTTTGTTCAATTAGCGAGAAAGATTTTTTTTTATATTACTTTTAATAAACCACTAATCCTCTATTTTCAAATATATTTTTTTTTATTTCCTTTCTTTCACAATTTTCGACAGTTGGAAAACTTGCCCCTATTTAGTTTAATGGCACTGGAAAACTTGCCCCGTACATGGGGCACGTTTTCCTCTGTGTTATAACAGAAAATAAATGAATTTTTTAAGAAACCGTTTATTACCTAATAATTAAAAGTTGCACGAGGTTGTAGAGCAGGTTTCAACGATTATTTTGATATAAAACTAATTTTTTAAATCATAACTGGAAAAAACCGAAAAATCAAAGAAAGAAAATGTGGAAAACGTGCCCCGGTCTCTCCTACTGATCTCTTCAAGTACCCAGCACAAAAGTTTGAAACTTTGTAGTTATATTATGGGTAAATATCACAGAAAAATTATCATACCACTATAATAAATAGTTCAACAGTTATAGCTACTTTCAAATGCAAAGTATATATATGTAAGTATATATACGTAAGTATATACATGTAAGTATATGTAGTGTATATATATATGTAAGTATATATATGTAAAGTTATAACAAACTTTCGAATGGCCGCCATCTCTTTGTGTGTGCTGAAAGTATATAATTGGCCAATTTATTTTTAAAATTATTTTCTATGAACTTATATATCTGGAAAACTTTGTTGGTTAGCGGAGGTTTAAAGAGGTTTAAGAGCGCATGCGTGTCTCAGCAAGTCTACTTTCATATTTAGATTTAAAACCTTCAAATTAGGTATGAACAACTATTAGTTTTCATAATAATAATAATTAGTTTTCAAGGGGAGTCGAAAAATATCTAAAAGAGATCTGTTTCAACTTTGGTAATAATACCAACTTTATAATAATAATTGTATTGATGGTTTTGGCAAATACAACTCGGTTATATAAAATAATCGATTGGGAATTCTCATTTTAAATCATACAAGACCTCTAAAACAGAATTAAAACTTATATAAATCCAAGTGCAAATTTATAATAAAAATACGTCTACCTGTTATAAATTGTACCGAGAAAAAAGAGTACCTAAATAAGGGATGACAGTTCGTTTTTTATAATTGTATTTAGTGAGTAACAGGACTGCTTACTTTATCAAGAAAAAAGGTTGTAACTCAAAACTTAATCCACCTTAGTGAGAGAAGCATGATGTAAGTGTGTCTGAGGAAAAAATCGTGACTAGTAAAAATAAATATACGAAAAGTTTTAAATATTTCACTAGCTGTCCGTCATTTATAGCCAGTACTTTTCCACCGTTTTCTTTACTAAATAAATAATTCCTTTAGAAATGAGCATGCATTTTTTTAAACAAAAAAATGTAATATAAGCCTTACATTAAGTTGAAATACATCTTTACTTTCTCATATATTTGTAGTAAATATACAGAGAAAAAGTTTTGCGAAGGTTAACAATAGGTACGGTACAATTACAAATTACAATGATTTAATATATTACTTTGCAGTGTATCAATTGCACACTTAACAGTGTCTCTAGTAGAGCGTCCAAGCTTACCGAAGGTGGCGGAAGCATTGCCACCATTCTAAAGAATGATTTTCTTTTATACCTCCGAATTTAAAATTGTAACAAATCTTTTTCAGACATTTTAGAACAATTTTAGTCTCGTGTCTTTCTGTCTGTCGGTCTGTAGGTCTTTCAATCGACATTATTCGAACCACCTTATTATAAAAACTAATCGTCTGATTTAGATGAAATGTGGATGGTTAGTCACAATCAGCATATCGTTGGACCCATATAAATTTAAACATTCTGCGCCTATTGCTTCCCTTCGTGTGGAAATTGAAACAACAACTTATTAAAGCAGTTTAACACCTGTGGCTTTAAAAGTACTGATCTGATTCTGAATAAATTTTGATGGTTTGTCGAAAGTCCAACATGCAACATATTAATTTCAACCTCATCTGCATAAATAAAATACTGCTCATTTAATATAAGCGTGACCCCTTAAAGAATCGAAAAAGGTCCAAATCTAGTTTGATTATTCATCCAATATAGGACACAAGGAAGCTATTGCCACAAATGCCACACTAATTGGCGGACTTTTAAATTTTGTATCTTTTTAAAAATTTCTAGACTGAAATCCGTATCAGATATCAGGCACCATTTTTGGTCTCGTGTCTCTCTGTCGGTGTCCCCGTCAATATTTTTATGAACTAATAATTGTATAGGGAGAACTCCTCATTCGAATAAGTATAGTAATCTGAATCCTTGAGTAATGTTGATAGATAGCCGCCATGACAGACTATCATATAAAATTGTATCTATGTCATTTAAAACCTATGGATTAGATAGTTGAATTGAAAACATGTTTTGCTAAAGGTGCAGGTCATATCCATAAAGGACGCAACACTTGATTATTTTTGTTTGCTCATCTCCGTCTTTGCCCGACGCTAACAGATTACTGGACCTTAAACTGTACCATTATTAACCATTAATACACCATCAAATCCTAGCACTTCATTATCTACCACCAATACAACATCAAATCCTAGCACTCCAGCATCAACCATTAAGTCCTAGCACTCCATTATCAACCATTAAATCCTATCACTCCATTATCAACCACCAGTACACCATAAAATAATAGCACTGAATGAAATTTTGATTGTAAACCTGGTTATTTTTACCATAATTGCATTGAAACTTCAGAAAAATTATGAAGAAGAAAGTTGTGTACAACATAGAGCATATTGATAATGATATTGATAATCTAAAAATGTCCCAATACAAATCCTTATATGACTTCATATCCCAACGCCCAACATCCCAATCCTTAATCCCACAATTGATTCTTGAATCATTACCTTCACTCTAAATCCATTAACATCTCTAGTATATTCTCCTTGACGCCTAAAGATGCAGTGGCGACGCAATTTATTAAACCATGTTTAACTACTTTATATTTACGTAATATTTATGCCAGTATCAGTGAGTACTGTTAATGACAGTTTCTCACATCATGTCAATCAAGTCGTAAAAACATTCATCAATATTGCCTATAACATATAATTATGTAGTTGCAATTTTATAATAAAATTATTAATGTTCTATATTTAAACGAAGCTATGTTAGTTATATTAAAAAAACATTTTGTCCTCAAATTTTATCATGTACTTTAATCATTTTGTGCTATCACAACTCATGATTGTCTAACGTCTTTAATTTGTCCCCATTTTGCTTCCGAGCTTACCGAAGGTAACGGAAGCATTGTGTTCACTTTTGAGAACGAAAAACTTTTATGCCTCCGATTTCAAAAATTCCAAGACAGAAATCCGTTTCAGACATCAGGGAACATTTTTGGTCTCGTGTCTGTCTGTCTGTCTGTCTGTCTGTCTGTCTGTCTGTCTGTCTGTCTGTCTGTCGGTCTGTGTGTCCGCGAATTATGAAACGTGCGACGATAACTTGAGTAAATGTCGACCGATTTTGATGAAATTTGGTAGACATGTTCATTTTACCAATGCCCAGGACGAGTTCGTTGGACAACGTTATCCGTCCAAGCGTTCACGAGCAACGCTTGCGTAAACGTGAACTTTAAATTTAAAATTGGAATATTAGGTCGGGAAAAAAATCTAACTTAATTTTTTGTATGAGACAAACATTTTTTTCAAATACAATTTTTTAATAAAACCAACTGAGACACCACTAAGAAGTGTTAAAGATCGCTAAAACTATTAATAGTTTTACAAAATAAACAATATAGTAATATAACAATAATTGTTATTGTACATGATAGGACGCGAGGAAGCTATGTGCCACACTAATTGGCAGTCTATTTTTAATCTGTCAAAATTATTTTGATTATTTTACATGAATAAAAGTACCAATTTACTCGCAACAGAATTTAATGAGCGCTGACGGTTAAAGTCAGTCACTATGGGAGCACATGTGGGATGCAACCTGACAAACCGTCCAAATTTCTAAAAAAAATCAGATAATTTCCCCTTTAGAGATATAGGTGTTAAAAAAGAAAAATGAAAAAGCTTTGCGTGCATGAGGAAAAGAATCCAATGGGCACGTAAAGTTGAAACTTACAGAGACCAACAATAGACTAATTGTGACCTACCACCTAAATTTCAATAAAATCGGAAGGGGTCGATATATAGCCAGATGATAGTCAGTAGATGATTTGACTTCTATGAATTTTAATTCTAATATTTCAATAAAATTCAAAATTCTCTCTCTCTCTCTCTCTTTCTATATATATATATATATATATATATATATATATATATATATATATATATATATATATATATATATATATATATATATATATATATATATATATGTATATATGTGTGTGTGTGTGCGTGTATAAAAATTACATATAGAGTAAAAAATAAAAACTAACTAGGCTTAATTTTAAAAAACTTCAATAAGATGTTCCACATAAAAATTAATCAAGATTAACATTCATTCTTATCAATGTTATCCAGTAAAAAGAGTAATAATAATGATCATGCTAGATATTGGATAAAGGTGACGCGAGTTAGAGAGATGTCGTAGAGGGTGGGTCCAAGGACTATCAACGGACAACCTAACCAATGTAGGAGGTTATATATAGGAGGTGGGGAACAAGACGCATCTCACTGAGGTCGTCTGATAACGACAATGAATGCACTGGGCTGCGCAGTGCGTAATCAGGGTGATGCTGCATATCCGCATTCAACTGATAACAACCCGTTGTCATGTTTTGCTAGGGAAGCTGCCAGTTAGTGAATCAAGACAATGCCGGAGAAGAGAGAGACCATCGCACGGAGGAGTGACACACTCCAACTTTCGTCATCTAATATTCCTCTCAAACAACACATCTAGTCAGTGAAAGCTCACGGTCAATACAATAGCTTATGTCAGTGATTTCCATGTATATTAGATGATATAATGCAGTACTCAATTGCAATATAATGATTACTGACTGGTGTATACAAGACAGTGGAAATTATGATAGGAATTTTAAAGCAATGAACTACGCCAGCCCAGTCCATTACCGCACTACCATGTACAGTTTGCAGTGTGGTAAGTAACTATACCGAATAGATAAGGCCACAGCGCACCCTGGTTCCAATTCAGGTTCAGATTAAAAAAATAGCCTGAAGATTCAGACACTGCAGTTGAAGCAGGGGTTCTTCCACAGTGCCACCATGGGTGGCCATGGTGGCTAACCAAATGCAATAAGCGCGCTCAGACTGCAGTTTGAAGTTTTGATAAGATCTTTTTAGAGTTTTTAGTTTCGTAGGACATCCTCGAAACCCTTATGCCGAGGGTGATGTATCTGTCTGTACGTCACACTTTGGTTCATATCTCACGAACCGTTCAAGCTAGAGAGTTGAAATTTAAAACACTGGAAAAAAGTTATAATTTTACTCTAAAGGTATTATTTTATAATAAGATAACGTATATGCTTGATAACCTACGAAAGCCTAAAAAGGTGAGGGTGCAAGTACTTCCCTGTGATTTTTCCTTGGTAATATATGAATAACTTAGTGTTGATTTTTTACACGTTTGAAATTATCTTCACATGTTTGCCAGGGACAAATCTTTTAACTTAAATTTTACTCACCTCCCGACTGCTAATAGAAAGCTGAAACTTGCAAAGATTATATATTTTCGATGACAATACAATAATCAGTCATTCATTTTAAAAATAGTTTGTGTTAGCCGATAAATCACTAAATTTCTGATAAATGTTGGCGATCAAATTCTAACAAACACGACCAGTGACGGGAAAGTGAGGTTGTTTCCATTAAAACCTTTTAATGTAAAACATAAAATATTTTGTAGGTTAGAGGAGGCTCGTTTGGAACCCTGTTCCTTTTCGTGTCACCATGGGGCTGGGACTACCTCTAAACGTAACTCAGCCGCGGACCTAGTAGGGCGGTAGGGTAGAGTAACTTCGAGCGCTCTGCGCCCGGAAGACATTCTAATATAATCAGTAGGGCTCGGATTTGAGCATATTTGCATATTTTTTTCCTGAATAGTGCTCATTGAAAGAAGCCTTTTGGTGGTATTTTCACTTTTCTGGGACCAACAGAATTTAAATTTATCGAGCATATAAATGCATAAAACGGCTGTTTTCAGAAAAGCATATAAATGCATATTCTTGTGGTTTTTCATCTAAATACTTTGTTTTTATACAAATTCTCTCTCTCTCCCCCCCCCCCCCCATTCGGGCCCTGACCACCACGAAGAATGAAGGACGTGATGTCCATGCTTGACTTTCATAAAAGCCTACATGAGCGTCATTTCTGAGGTCACCCTAAAGTTGGAATCTCGAGGGATGGAGTGGTTTGAAGTGGTCACTACACTAAAGACATTACTCAAAAAGGCAACTCATGGCCTAGAAAGCCTGGAAAAACTATGGAAAAAAAGTTAGAGTTCGAGCTGGCTAAAAATCCCAGTTGGAGACAATTGGACTTGAGGAGAATGCTGCGTGGTGAGTCAGCAATGTCAGACGATTTTCCAAACTACTATGCACAAGATGCAGCATCACTTAAATATTTACCTCCCGTCTCAATTGACGTCGAAAGATTTTATTGGCCGATTTAAGAAAATAACTTCAAAGTGAAAATATAGAAACAATCTTGGTGTACAGACCAATACCAATCTACTTCATTGACTCACCTAATACAGAACATTTTGTAAATAAACTTTTAAACTATAACTTTTACATAAAAATTCTCATACATATACTTGAAACTTGTGGATATAGCTGTGTATCAATTTGAAAATAATACTCGTATATAAACATATACGTTTTTTTTAAGATATACAAATAAAAAGATTAAGATAATATAAAGATATACGAAGATTTTTCCGTTTCACTGTCCTCTCTATAACAGTTTTAAACAGTGTTTTTCGAACATATTTAACAGCATATTATGGGTTTTTCGAGCATATCTATCGAGCATATAATGGGTTTTTCGAGCATATCTATCGAGCATAAAACAGGTGGTTTTCGAGCATATCTGGAGATTTTATCGAGCATATCTGGAGATTTTATCGAGCATATCGATCCGAGCCCTAATAATCAGACATTAATTTAACAAAATTATTTGTTTTTTAGCCGATAAATCAATATATTTCTAGATTCTTATGGAGAAATTTTTTGGCTGTAAAATTCGAAAAGAAAATTTAATTTAAAAATTCAACAACGACGACCACTGACAGCTAAGTGAGGTTAGAATACATTACAAGATTTAATGTGAGGAAGACTTAAAAGGCGCTTAAACTATTTTGCTATTTGCTGATAGCCCCCCCCCCCCCTCCACAGGACGCATGGGTAGTGGCCACGCTTTTATATTTAGTGACATACGCATATAATGTGATCGCTCCTAGTACAGTGGCTGTTAAAAAATTATTTATTCCTTTTACGAGCATGTTTTGTAAAAGCGTGTTTTTATTTTTTAAAAAAATGTAACATTATTTATATATATATATATATATATATATATATATATATATATATATATATATATATATATATATATATATATATATATATATATATATATAACTTATTGTTTACTTTTCTTCGTGTCAATTTATTTTTTAAATATTAATACAATGAATAAAACAAAACGCTTACCACAAATGTGTTTCTTATGTTTTTAATGTAACAGAACGTTTAAATCTGCTTAAATTATTTATTTCACGAACTGCAATTCATTCACATTTTAATTTAAAATGAACACTCTCTGTGGTCATAAACAAGCACGCTATATCTTCAATCGACAACTCATTTTTTTTTTTTTTTTAACTGCCTCCACTGCAAGCTGACATTTCACGAACCTGTTTTCGGAGTCAGAACATTATTCGGAACCAGGCGTACGGTATAGCTTCACTCTGAAGAGCATTGTTTTATGCCTCCGAATTGAAATTTCTTTCTTTCAGACATAGGGAAAACCTTTGGTCTCGAATCTATGTGTCGTCCAACATTTTTGCAGAGTACCATAAATTATAAACCACTCGCCCAATTTTGATGGCATTTAGATAGTAGGTCAAAATTAGGCCATTGTTGGTCCGATATTAATGTCTATAAATTTGGATAGTTTGACGAAAGTAACCCACAGATCGCAACTTAAATATTGATTAATTGATCCTCTTATTCATGTAAAAACAAAACATTAAAAAAAAAACAGGAGGGAAAAATTAAATTAATTAGACAATAATACCGGAAAATCAAAACATGATTATTGTACGGAAGGAAGATAAGCGCCATACTCATTGACAGACAATTTAATAATTAATTAATGTGGAATTTTGTATCGTCGTATAAGGTTAAAGTTTTACAGGATTTGGTTCTTTCAGAAGAGAAATGGAAGCTCTAGTAAGAGAGAAATTACTAGAGTCCATTGCCGGATGGATATGTCTGGTACGGGAAGCAGATCACCAAGCTTGCAACCTTGAGGCGGCGCTGTAGACAGTGGGTTAGGAGTTAGACAGGTGTGAAGGACGCCCCGACTAGATCAATACAACTTCCCGGGCCTCCACATCGGCGGCTTGACCCAGGTCCGGGATAGCTCCTCCTCCGTAACTCACCCAGTGCCTACGTGCAACAGGAGCCGCTCATCAGACACCCTAAGGAAACTAACAGGTTGGTAATGCACATGCGCCGTCAAACAGCACCCACCCACTTACAACTCCCACATCGACTTGTTAGCCGACTCATCTATTCATCCTTTTCACTAATAACAACAGCGTCTGTTCATAAATCATAACATTTTCAACACACCCAACTAAATTAAGCTAGTGATGCGGGCATAAAGAAAGGCCATATTTGTTTTCAACATGGCTACTAGGAAACATTTTCGAGGCAAAATATACATTCTTCTTCTTTCTGATAAGAGCTTTAAAATGGTATGAGAATGCTATAATGCTATACTTGTACAGGCATTAACTTTTTTCCAAACCCACATTTCAGCCATTTTTTTTTTTAGGGTTTTGAGGTCGTCCTAGAAACCCTAAAAAAAACACAAATGGAATAGACAAATGAAGAAATAGACTTGAAGCAATAAAATGAAGCAATAGACTTGAAATTTGGTATACAAGTTAAACTTTTTTGCCCAAATACAGAAAAACTATTGCGGACATAAACACTCCAAATTTCTGCGATCTGCGATCGATTGCGAATAGATCGCAATATTTTATATTTATGTAAAAGGCAAAAATACATAGATATATATCTCTGTTGTCCAATGAAATTTCCGGGAGTTGATCCAAAAAAAGTAAAATTTTAAAATTTTTAGGGGGGCGTAACTATGGAGCCCCAAAATTTTTGTTATTTGAAAATTCAAAGTTGGGTATCATGTTAAAGGTATTGAAATTTGGTACACAAAAATATATCGTGTTTCCAAAATGACGGCCATTTCACCCCCCAAAAAATTAAAACAAAACCCCCAAAAAAATGTCCCCTCCCCCACGCTACCCCATTAGTACAGGTCCTAAAAATAAGGCAAAAATACAAGAATATGCATCTCTGTAGTCCAATGATATTTCCGGGAGTTGATATAAAGCAGTCAAATTTTAAAATTTTTAGGGGCCCGTAACTATGGAGCCCCAAAATTTTAGTGATTAGAAAATTCGATGTTGGGTATCATTTTAAAGGTATTGAAATTTGGTTTACGAATATATATCGTGTTTCCAAAATTGCGTCTATTTTACCCCCCAAAAAATTAAAACAAAACGCAAAAAAATGTCTCCCTTCCCTACTACCCCATTGGGACAGGTCCTAAAAATATGGCAAAAATACAAAATTAATTATATTTTTGTTTAAAAAAAAAAATAAATAAATAAATAATAATAATGTACTCATGAATTCTTATGACCGAAGAAACCCTTTTAGTAACTTGCTGGCAAGTACTTGACGGGATTATTTAAATGCCGGCAAAGAATGAACATTTTGTAGGAATATCTTGTTACATATTCTTTTCATACCCTTTAAGACCTTCAAAACATTCAACATTGTTTTAAAGAAAAAAAAACAAAACAAAAAAAACACAGTTGTCAGAAATGCTGAGATACTCCTGTGAGGCGAATTTTGTTCAAATTGATCAATTTTTACTGCAGTTAAACAAACTTTTAAAAGGACAAGTCTCTGAAATAAAGAACTCACAATACGCTCATGCATAATTTCGGCGCGTCCGACTCATCAGGGGCCCGACGATGCCTTCTTGATCTGGTATAGATCCAGTGTTGGGCCCCAGATGAGTCGGACGCGACGAAATGATGCAGGACATGGCGTAATGCCGAGCCAACATCTTAATGACGTAATGTCTGATGTTGGAACAGTTCCTATGTGTCACGCTTGCATGGCACATCCCCTGGTGTCTCTCACAAATTGTTTGCCTATTGCAGTGCGCAAACACGGTATTAAATTGCTGTTAGTATATATATAAATATATATGTTAGTGGGTGTGTGTGTAAATAAATAAGGAACAGGTTGAGTGCGGAGCGAAGGATTTGGAATCTACAGTCTGAATGAGCCCGTATAGCGGCTGAAAAATTACCTACCAGAATCGAGGTCTCAATACTTGAGACCTCGAAGAATCACTAGTGTGAATTAGTGGCACTTTGCACCTACGGCTCCTTCACACTATTGCATCATTTAAGCGTTTAGTTTCACATCAGCTAATGTGGATTATATACACAGCAGATAATAACATTCCGCGACGGAACAGCTTGGTGGCTTGAACCTACCAAACAGCTTATTGGGACTATTAAACTTAGCGTTTTATTTCCCTTCACTGGAGTAGTACTATATACAAATACTATGTTTCCATGAGTTTTGAAAACGGTTTTGGTATTCAAAACCAACAAGGTCGCAAAGGCAAATTTTTGGTTTTGTATTGAAACTGTTTTGAAAAAATAGTATGGGGGCGGGTATTAAATTGAAAACAGAATTGAGACAAGCGCAGTAAGTATGCTAAGTAGAAACATGATAACATGACTTAACTATTACTAGTTTATAGTTTTCAAAATTGTTGTGAAATCTGTTTTGAAAACTCCTCATGGAAACACTTTAGGATTGAAACCAATACAGATTTCAAATCAGTTTTCAAAACTCATGGAAACGTAGTAACAGTTTAGACTATCAACCAGAAATGTCATCTTCCGGGCCTGAAGATTTCTCAGACTGGTAAAAGACCAACATCAGATAAAGATGAAGGTTACGGGCTTCCCAATGCCTGGATTCCACTTATCACTGTATAAGTGTCGACAGAAACTCGACAGGTAATTCTCATATTCATGGAGGATCTAACACATGAGATGACGTTATTGCATTTATGCTTATTAGACTCTGGGGCCTCGGTAGCTCTAACACATCAGATGACGTTAATGCATTCAGGCTTATTAGAATCTGGAGGGCCTCGGTAGCTCGGATAGGAGGGAGTTGCTTGGTTGTCCTATCAATAAAGTTAAGCAGCAACGGGCCCGGTCACCACTCGGAATTTGGATCTATAGGTTCAATTCCCAGACAGGGCCTGCAGGGTGTTCACCCAGTATCGCCATATAAATGGATAGCTGCTTACGTGAAGAGGCGACTAACTGCTTGTGAATGAAAACTATAAGGTTACACATATAGTTGTATAAGCCCTTTTGCAGGCCTAGGCCCTCCACGGGCTGTTGTGTTAGAGTTAGTTAGATGGTTTGTTTGTTAATTAGTTTGATGAATAGGTTATATTTATTTTTCAAGAATCGTCGTAACCGGATAACTAGCCATTATTCTTTACATAATACCATAATTTGCACTATCATTACAACTGCACATACATATTTATAAATATTATATATATATATATATATATATATATATATATATATATATATATATATATATATATATATATATATATATATATATATAAACGAAGGAAAATTAAACAGGAAAAGCAGGAGCGATTAAAAAACAAGAAAACAATAGCTCAAGGACATTAGCGCGGAAAATTGCGCAACCCCCTTGCACTCCACGCAGACAAATCCCGCCAATACATTCTTAAAACCGCGGGAGGGGAAATAAAAACCAATAATTTAAATAATGATAGTATTAAAATGAATAGTAAATGGGTAATCGTCCTGTGATTTAAACATTGAGAGTTGTCACTGTTCAAAACTAATACTAACATTAATCTAACGTCACCAACCATATTTTCATATTCCCGTCCTAATAGTTGTTTTTGGCTTCCGAGAACGGAAGCACTGACATTATTCTGGATAAAGAAATGTTTAATTAATCATTTATTTAATTGGATTGATATTAAGTTAAGGAATAACAAATTACCGATAAGATGAACTCTTAAAGGAAGAAAGTTCATTTAAGTCACATTTTAAATCCTTCATGATCATTCTGAAGCTGGACTAGAAGACAAAATGATACATCAAGGTGATTAATCTCTTCAAGAAGAAAATTGCAATTATTTTGAGACAACCAATAGCTGCTGGCTAACATTGGCCAACAGTTAATAGTAATGATTGAGATTTTATGGTATTTATTCATAATGGAGGTAAAAAAGTAAAGCGAGTAAATAACAAACATTATTACTAGTTCAAATTATCATATATTATCATAAACTATAAATAAAATACGTACATGAAAGTTTCGACTACACAGTCATCGTTAGTGTACTGATCATTGACAATGACAGTGCAGTCAAAACAGGCCTATATTTTATTAATGGTTTATGACAGTATTTACTTTCAAGTGTTTATCTTATCTTGCTTACTTTTATTTTAACTTTGGCATCGTAAACTTGATGAGGCAAGTGGTTTTCAAAATATGGGGATTCGCAAAATTGTTTGACAGACACAATTACAATAAGTTTGTCTGTGTGTTAGCAAATTAGAGTAGCACATAGCTTCCATGCAGGGGTGCCACACAGAAAAAATTTCGCCTTTGTAATGTACAACTTTGGCACCCCCAAGTAAATAAATAAATAAATAAGCCATTTATTGATCTTACATCTATAATAAACTAATACTACATGTACTTACTAGATCAAAATAAATAAATTTATTTATTTACTTTGGGGTGCCAAAGTTATACATTACAAAGGCGAAATTTTTTCTGTGTGGCACCCCTGCATGGGAGCTCAGCAAAAGGCAGTGGCAACTCGTTAGGAGTTTGCGAGTGATATTTATAATTATTATTGTTGTTATTTTTACAATTATTTTATCATTTTTACTACGTTTTTATTAGCTTGCTTTCTTGTTTGTTTACTTGTTTGTCCAGTACAAATCTTGCAATCGACTTTTAACTAACTTCCCGAGTAGCTAGATATTTGAAACTTTTAGAATAGCTCAGAATACGATGACAATGCATTATTTTAACACTTTTAGCCATCTTTCAGAAGAATTTAATTCGTTTTCAGCAAATTTTGCTGTATGAAAAGTTAGTTCGGAAAAAATCCGCAAGTTATATATTAATAATATATTATTACTATTACGATTATGAGCCGAAAAGTCTAGTAAGAACCTAATCATGTGTTGATAAGGATTTGAAAGAAAGAATAAATAAAAAGAAGACGATAAATTGAATCATCGACACATTTAAACGGAATATTGCAACAGTTATAAGAAAGTAAGAACTTATTTTTAAGGTTGAAAGGATTTGATCAGTTAGTGCGACTGCAACAGGAGATTGTTTCAAAGTCTTGAAACTGAGTTATTATGAATACATTGTGTCAAGACAACAATACAAAGGTAAGCCTCTCACACACACAAGTACTTACAGTGTGTAGATACTTACTGGACTTGATAGCCTCGCAGTGTAAGCACCCGGTGATAAAGCACGGTCTAACTTTGTAATATTTCAAAATATCAACACTTAAAGATATAATGCGTTTCTTTTTCCACATATTTTTCTTTTAGTTTTAAGCGAGAAAAGTTTTTCTTAACTTGGTCAAATATCAAATATTTAATTTATAATAACCATTCAATGCCCGGAGGGCCGATGCCGAATGAATTTACTGCTTGAGGTATGCGCTATGCACCCCTTACCGTCACAGGACACCCTTAAGTGGTAGCGTAGCATTAAATTGAGCTTATATAAATTAAAATAAAATATTAATTTATTATGGAATCAATATATTACCGTTTAAATTGATCAACATTCGGTATCACGATATGATAGCTATGTTCTCCATTCTCCTTATAAAATAATAAAAATCTACCCAATACTTTGCAAATTCGTAGATTTAAGAATTGTAAATAAAAAAAATTAAAGACAAGCATAATAAAAATAATGCTCCACCACAGACCTAATTCAATTGACTCTAGCCACAATTTGATAATTTGTATGTAATAAGTTATACTATTTTTTTAAAATAGATGAATTATTTCAATTGCTATGGAAATTTCATTCGATTTACATAATTATTTTCTATTTAAGGTTATGTCCACACCGAAACTTTTTTACAATAAATTTTGTAGAAATAGATTCTGTAGAAAAACGAGGTAAGCATCAACTTTTAAGTCAAATCTACCTGTTTTCAAAAAAACATATAATAATTCAGGAAAATTGAAAGTATATACCCCAAAAAAGCAGTGAGAAGTAAACGTGAAATATTTTTTTAATAAAACCGCTTGGTAACCGTATTGGGAAAGAAAGTGTAGTGCGAGATATTATCGTCCCCCTTATAGAACGATGAATGTGCTGATTCCACATTGTTGGGAAATGGCGTTTTTAAGTTTATGCTCCATATTCAGCATTTTTATTTTTATTTTTATTTTATATTTTTTATTTTTTTTTTTAATGTACAGCAACATGGTATATTGGGCTTATTAGTCAGACAATTTTTTTTGGCCCTAGCATCCCCCCCTCTTCCTGAAAATTCACATTTATTGTTTCAGTATTTCACATTCATCAAACTGCCATAGCCAATAACAGCTGATACAATGTAGGCACGAATTCGGGGTTCTGGACAACATAGATTATAAAACAACAAGTCCAAATAGCTAATAAACCCAGAATACGAAAATTTGCACTTTCATGGTTCTGGCATAAGGGGGTCGTTATTATCTCCTTCCCTCTCAAACAAAAAAGGGGAGGATATCTCTACCTCCTACAACTGCTATAGTTTTGTCGGCTTACAAATGTATTTTCAGACTTTTAAAATACTCAAAACAGCAGATTTGAAATTGTGACTTATTAAAACGTTTTTTAATCGCTGTTTTGAGTATTTTAAAAGTCTGAAAATACATTTGTAAACCGACAAAACTATAGCAGTTGTAGGAGGTAGAGATATCCTCCCCATTTTTGTTTGAGAGGGAAGGAGATAATTGTAATCCACATTTCAATACCTCTGAAATGATATCCTACTTGAAAATTACAAAAAATATAAAATATTGCGATCTATTCGCAATTGATTGCAGATCTCAGAAATTTGGAGTGTTTAAGTCCGCAATAGTTTTTTGTTTTTGGGCAAAAAAGTTTAACTTGTATACCAAATTTCAAGTCTATAGCTTCTATAGGTCGGGAGATATACTCCAAGATGCGACGGACGAACTACCAAAAGCATAAGGGTTTCTAGGACGACCTCGAAACCCTTAAAACTGTTTAAACCGAGATTTTGTTCAACTTTAACTTATAATGAACAAAAACTATCAGAAAAAAAGATCAATTTTTATCGACAAACGAGTATCATTTTCTTATTTATAGAGTAGTATTTCGCCATTTTATTAATTATGAGTAGTATAAAATTACTTACAAGTAAATTAGAGTAAGTAATCAAACTGTTTAAAATTCACTTATAAGCTAAACTTTTTTTCTTTTTTAATTTTATTTTTAGGAATTAGCCTCAAGTTGTTTTCGATCTGGTCGAAGTTCAGCGGTTATATATGATTTACTTTTAAAAATATTTTGCTTTTTTCTCTATTTAAATGGTTTATACAAATTTTAATTAAAAATAAATTTTGAGTTATTATTTATCAATTTTTACTAACATTTTATTATTTTTTTGTGTCCTTGTCCTTACCTATTTTTCCTATTAAGTACCTTAATATAAAACAAATTGTTAAACTTGATGTTATTTAATTTTTCTAACCCAAGTAATTAGTTGGAAAGTAAAGCAACCTAATGTAATTGAAGTTCTTGAAATCATATTACTTGAATCAAAATGTAAAAAAAGGTGTTCGAATGAGGTACTTGATAAATTCAAGACATTTGGAACGTCAATATATAATTTCTAACAACTCTCAACACGCAAGCTCCTGTACCAATATAACTCTAACAACTTGCCCCAACTTTGAGTTGGTTTCAAAGAACTAATGTTAAATTTCTTTCATAAAACTTATGGCATGGCCGAATAAAAATAACTAATAAAAAGTGTAACAACCAGCCCCGGTCTCCCCTTTATGCTTAGACGAGTATTTAAGTATATTAAACCAAGTTATCACAGGCTTTTAAACTCAACTTGTTTGTAAGGAAAAATAATTTTCAAAGGGCGCATTTGCTGAAACTTTTTAAAATTTGTATTTATATCAAGAGAAAATGTAAAGAAAATGTAGAGAAAATGTAGAAAAAAAAGCATTTGCTGAAACTTTTTAAAATTTGTATTTATATCAAGAGAAAATGTAGAGAAGGTGCAACAAATTTAGCATATAATTACTTATTTTGTTTGAACTCAGACTAAATTTGTTGAGCAGAGATTCCCCTCCCTCCTTAGAGAACTCAACTCAATCTACGTACCAATTTAATAATTTGAACAGCATCAGTATTTTTATGCAGATGATTAAAAGGTAAAATGTAATACCTTGCTCGATAAAATTTCCTGTCAAATGTGATAAACTTATTCACGTACCCTTGAATAAATTTCAATTTCAAACAAGTTAGATAATATATTTCAATCATAAAATAATAATAATAATTATTATCAATTGCTTCCGAGCATATCGAATGTAACAGAAGCTACGAGATCGTTCTGAAGAACGAATTTTTTTGTTTGTCTGCAGATGGTTTGTCGAAAGTAGCCCGCAGAGAGCCCCAGATTAATTTCAAGTTTATGCGCACTCTTTAAATTTTGCTGAATTGATATTTTAATTCCTGGAAAAAATCTAAACAATTTTTACAGATTATAAAAAAACGGGGGTAAATTACTCAAATTTGACAATAAATTTAAAATCATTAAAGCATACGGATAGGAGATGTAGCGAACCAATATCTTAAACACAACTCGTCCGGTTTTATTGAAATTTGAATATTTGGTCATAATTGGTTCATTGTTGGTCCCATATAAGATAAAAATGTCTGCGATAATAGGGTTTTCTTCGACATGCGTACAATTTTTTTAATTAGATTCTAAGAAAGTAATATCACTTCTATGGTATAATAATAATGCGGGCGCAAGAGCCAGTGGAAGGCTTGGGCCTACAAGAGCCATTGGAAGGCTTGGACCAGCCATGAGCTAGTGGAAGGCTCGGACCTGCCAAAGGGTTTATACAACTGTATGTAGTGGATGGCAAGGGGTTAGTGTATCAGTGCTGTATCATTCATAAGGATGGGTTTAATCTATATGTGTCCGTTCGGCATCGTTCAACTGGATCCAGCCATCTCGTAAATTCATAAACGCTCCGAGTCCTTCATTCTGAATTACAGAATATTTATACTGACTTTTATCAAATACAATAACAGAGGAAATTTAAATTGTGAAATAATCAACACGGGGCGATAAAAAATTAATATTTATTTAATATAATAAAAAATATAATATTTTTGAACCCTATATCTATATATATAATTTATTTTTATCGAATAAATACATAAAATTTTGATACTATAATATATAGATAAGATAATTGCAATAAATGATTTTCATAACTACATGTTGTTGACATTATCATCTTGAGTTTCCATGTAACTTTTTTAAATAATTCATAATTACGATTTTTTTACAGTGGAAAATCTAGTTGAAAGACAATGTATGCAAGCGGGGTTATCTACAAGCCGCTGTTATCAGTCGTGAGAAAACCGCGCGGGATTAAATCAGTCTGGCCACTCTACTGATAATATAAAAACAACCTTTGTCTCTTTTTTATTTTGTTTTCATTTTTTTTTTACAAGAACAAAAAAAATAATAATAACTGCAATGAAATAGGAAAAGATGGAACAGAGAAAATTAAAAAAAAAAATTTTTATAACATTCACTATAATAAGACTTGTTGTGTTTAATTGTTACACAATTAAACCACAAGATTTGAGATAAATGACACATTGTGAAATCGCTGAATCATTAACATTGTTGAAATATAAAATTCTACATCATTTTGCCGTAAAAAAATAATGAAATTTAAAAAAAAAAATAATTATAATAATTGCTAATTTAGTTAAGATTTAATTCCTTTAAACGAAGTACAAAAAAAACGCTGAAGTTAACCGGGTCCTACTTTTCTTGCAGAAAACCTAAATGGGTTTTTTTTATCAAATGCTTTTATTTAACTTTACTTGCTTTTGTTTGCCTCCAAATTTTGTTACCGAAATTTTACCCACTTCCTGACTACCTAACACACTGAAACCTATACAAATGATTGATTTCCGATCGTTTTTAATTTCTAAATTTATTCGACAAAATAATGGCGATGAAATTCAGAAAAAAATGTAAATACACTTTTTAAAAAGATTGTCGGATACAACTTATCCTAAACTTTCTCTTATACGAGTACGCAATTACTTAAAACGTTAAATTACGTAATATTAAATTAAAATTTACCATAAAAAAACTCCTCCTAGGCAGGGAATCGAACACGATCACCACGTATAGAGTAATTTTTCCCGGGAAAACGACTTCGCATTTAAATTGACGAAATTATAGAATTTATTAATAACAATCGTCGGATTTTTAAGGGGAAATTGAGATATCCCCGAATTCGATGTTAAAATTAATTTAACGGGGTATGATTTTTTCAGAAAATTTAAACCAGATTACATCGACATCAGTCCAGCAGTTTAAGCCCTACAAAGACTACAAAAAACAGCTAGAAATGTTTTAAATATAACTTTTTGAACCCAGGAGACTAACAATTACACAAAGCGTGTACTTTATCCATCAAAATATTCATATCTAATTTTTCCTGCCATCAAAATACTTACTCTTTTTATAAATTACGCGTATAAGAAAATAAATATACAAGTGTGAAAAAATTGATAAATAGGCCATGTACATGCTTTTAGCACTCACAAAGGCTCCGTAGCCAATTTAACAAATAGGACGAAATAACAAATAGGAAAAAATGTTGTTCTTTTTTTTTTGACAAAGAATAACATGCGATTTTTCAAATGAAAAATAGAGGCGATAGCACGAAAACCCATTTTTCAAGGACATATGGCACAAAGATGAACGGGTACAAAAAATTAACTAACTATACACAGGGTGGGGCAAAAGATATGAATCGGTTTCGAACGGCCAGCCCTTGGCTTGTGGTGGTGGGGGGAAGAGGGGAAGTGCCTCGTAGTGACAGTGGGAGAATCTAGCTTTTTAGTGAGAATTTTAAAATCTACCTTAATTTTTTTTTTTAGAATCTATCTAATTTATAGAAATCTTAGTTTGAATTTTTGCTATTGGGCTAGTAAAACCCAAGGGAAATTCACCAGAGACCGCTCCATTCCCCTAAAGTGACTGTATGGTGGTGTGCAGTATCCAAATTTGGCGTTTTCCTCTTTCATTTATCAAATGCGTTACAGACGGACGGATAGGCGGATAGAGCGCAGGAATATATGTATTCCAACTTCTTAATGACAAAAAAAAACAATAAAAGCGTGATAACAAAAATTTGTTAGAATTTAATTTTAAACCTAAATGCGCAAAGGTAGAAAGGAAAATAAAATAAATATAACAAAGTAGTGTAATAAAAAGAAAATAAGATAAATCCCGTAGGTTTAGAGCCATTTTCCTGGATTTACCTGCAGCACATTTTACTTTATCACCTCTATTATTTCAGTTTCCCAATTCAAATATACATTAGACGGATTTATTTCTGTCTAAGGAATAGTATAAATTATTAGGGACTTCCCGGCTTCTCTGTCATTAACTTTTAGAAGGTTAAGAACTGTTCAATAACTTAACTTACAAAATCCTATTTGGACAAAATGAAGAGAAACGATACGTTTCAATTTTGCAATTTCAGTTTTGGATTATTTTTTCTCTCCTTTTTTACATTATCATAGAATATAGAGGGCGACTGCTGCAAAAATTTGATTTCCACGCTTAAGAGGCCCTCTATATCTCTTAGATATATACGTTCAGAGGTCCACTCTCTTAGGTTTATTCGTTAAGAGGTCCTCTCTCTCAGATTTACACTTCAGTTTGTGAGGGTCTAGTTTAGGGTTAAAAATATAGAAAAATAACTGTTATTAACATTTGGATATAACATAAGGTAAAGTAAATAATGAGAAACGTTGGATTCCATCATTAAGAAATGAAGGAGGAAAAATAGTAAGAAACAGGAATAAAATACTGGTTACTGCTACAAAATATAACAAAGATCTTTATAAAGATAATGAGAAATAAAAAATAAAACAACATTATAGCCAACATCATTCAGAAACATTACCTGTTTTATACAGTGAAGTCGAGGCACAAATTAAAAAGCAAAAATCAGGAAAAACACCCGGTGAAGATGGCGTAACAAGTGAGATAATTAAAGCAGGAGGGTCGGATATGATAGAAGTTCTAGTTAATATATTTAATAAAATTCATGCAGGTGATTCTATTCAGGAACAGTGGCTATCATCGAATATAATACTGTTGCAACAAAGGCGATGCTAGAGAACTCTCAAATCATACACAAATTAGTTTGATATCTGTTGTTTGCAAAATATTCTCAAAAGTTCTCCAACATAGAATAAAAAATGAATTAATATCAAAACAACCTATAGAACAAGCTGGATTCAGAAAAGGATTCTCTACAACTTATCACTAGCAGGTAATAAACCAATTAATATAAAAAGCGAACGAATATAACTTCAAAATAGTGATAGCATTGATAGATTATGAAAAAGCATATGATTCACTTGTTCACTCATTTCTATTTGATGTCTTGAAGAATGTCATATAGACTCAAATATAATAAATAAAATAAAAGAAATGCACAGCAATAATCAATAGTAAAGTAAAAATTTGTCTAGAAAAAAGAGGCTCCCTTTTCTCTATAGACAGAGTAGCCAAACATGGAGAGCCGATGTCGAGTGACTTATTTATACTAGCTCTCGAGAAAGCTTGCAAGGAAATAAATTGGAGTAAATTTGGTATTAATATAAACGGTGAAAAACTACCACATCTCCGATTTGCAGATGATGTGATCTTAGTATCCGAATCTGAAAGCGAAATGGGAAAAATGATTAATGAACAGCTAGTAGAAAAGCAGGCCTACGGATTAACATCAAGAAAACTGTAATCTTTCAAATATAAACAATGTAAATGTTCATCAAGAAAATAAGAAAATAGAGCAAGTTCAAGAAGCTGCATATCTTGGTCAAACTATTTCTTTTGATAATAGAACTAGTAAAGAAGTAAACAGAAAAATAACCTTAGCATGGAAAAAATATTGGGCATTAAAAATTATATTTAAAAGCAAAATGACAACATGTTTAAAAAAAAATCTATGATGCCTGCATAATACTGCTTAACTTACGGTCCTCAAGCATGGTCCCTAACCAACAGTTCAGCCAATAGGCTAAGAGTTAAGCAAAGAGCAATGGAAAGAAGCATGCTAGGAATAAAAAAGAAACAAAAAATAAGAAGCACAAAGATAAGGAAAAAACTAATGTGAAAGATTTTGCAGTGATAGTAAAAGAAAGAAAGTGGGAATGGGGCTGGCCATATTGCTAGACTTAAAGATAATAGTTGGACCAAGAAAATCAATGAATTCTACCCTCGTGATAAAACAAGGAAAAGAGGAAGACCAAAAGCTAGATGGAGAGATGAAATAGTTGATGAAGTAGGCATAAACTGGATAACAGTAGCTCAAGGTAGATCAAGGTAGGTAACTATGGCAGTCAAAGAAGGCCTTTGCCCAGAAATGGGCCCTATCATAAGGAAAGCAAGAAAACAAAGAGCAAAGTGAAAGAAGAAGAAAAGAAAAAACGATTGACCTGGCTTATTATTATTATTATATTTCAACCATATTAATGCCTTAAACATCGATCAATTGACTTAATATGTGTTGTTTTTTTTCAAATTTCTTTACATGCATTAAATATTACAAAAATTTTAATTCAAATTGAATATACAACATTTTAAAAATGATAAATAACATGAATATAAAATATTAAATATTCATTTATTTGAACTTAAAAATTGAAAAGCATCTTTTGGCATGATGAGTTATTTTTGTATTAATCCATTTTCTTACCGATTATTTGGTGTGGCCACAAAATTTATTTTTACTTTATATTAAAGCCGTCTTTTTGCATTACAAGTACATAAGTTCCCACTAAGAAGCTACTAAAGCAGCACTAATAAACTCTACCATCCGTTGTGCTGAAAAGTAAGCTAGTATTCAATACCGCTTACTCTACCAAGTGTAAATAGGGCTTTAGTCATAATTCTAGTGCCTCATTAAAAATTACAACTTGACTTAATTTAAAAACACTGAACAGAAAAAAGACTTACTCGATTAGCAACACGGCACTCAGGTATTATTATCAGTCTTAATTACCTGCAACACAAAAATATTATAATTAGACCAAACTCATTAAACTTTAATACACATATAAAATATATGAAAATTACACGCACACAATATAATATAATAGCATTACACCAGCATCTATGCCAATATTTAGTGCTGTATATAATCATTGATTTTTTATATACCTTTTGTGAATTTCTACATTAAGCATAAAATGATAATCTACGGTTTGTTGGAACGTGTTTGTGACAAGAGTCAATAGTTACATATATATTTTTGCTTCCGAGCTGACCAAAGGTAGCAGAAGCATTTTGACCATTCTGAAGAACTAAATTGTTTTCCAATTTCAAAAAATTCCTACAAAGAAGTCCGTTTTAGACATCAGTGAACATTTTTAATGTCGTGATTGTCTTTCCATCAGTATTTTTACGAACTATCATATACTCGAACTTGTCTATCATATCACACTTGTCTGATTTTCATTAAATTCGTTTGGTAGTTCATGATTAAGCTCATTGTGTGTTTGCCAGCGTTGTTTGGCTCATTGTTGGCGCCTCATATTGATTTCAACCTTCCACTCTTATAGCATCCTTCCACGTGTGCACAAACTTGTTTTTATGAACACCTATATCTATATTTTAAAAGTACTCATCCTATTTTGAAGAAATTTGGGTGGTTTGTTGAAAGAAGACCACAGAAGAGATATTCATTTCATCGACTCCACAAATTTAATATTGAATAACCATAAGTATGACCCCACTGGGAATCGAAAAAACAACTTTGTTTTATTAACAACTTTACTTTAAAATGACTGATCCTATTTTGAAGATAAAATACAGGCTGTTCTCGGCAATATAAGCACATATTCCCACATATGGTCCACTATTAATTTCAACCATCTGATGCGCAAATTCGACCCAACTGGAAATCAAAGCAGATACAAATCACTTTTGACCATTTGTCAAATAATTGAACACGAGGAAGCTATGTGCACACTAATTTGCAGACTAATTATTTAAGCGTCAAGGCTGTCACTTAATAAGTACATTTGGGCGATGAGTGAATTCCTATTTATACCATAAGGAAGATTAGATGTCTAGACCCTACTCGGCTATTTAAATGTTTAATAATCACCCTGAATTCTAACTCTGGACCCTTCGATCTCTAGGCAATATAGCTAATCACCATAGAAAAGAGGTCATCATATTTTACATTATTCAACACTTAATTGTTGGGATGTTAACTTTCCGGAGTAAAGCAGAGGCTATTTACTTCTAATCCCCCTTCCTCTCCCAGATGTCTTATTCACCTATTAAAATTGGAATTATCTAAGTGGCGTGCAGTGGGTGTTAAATGTAGTGAAGCAGGCCGGCGGGTCCGAGGCACTCCCCCAGAAAATTTTAGAAAAATAGTGTGCAAATGATAAATTTTAATGCTGTTTGAATGCAGTTCTACTACATCTTAGTAAGCGACGATACGTAAATATTTGTTTACAAGTAGACGCACCAAACCAATGAAAACATTGCTACAAAAGTATCAATGCAGTGAGACGTGAGACTGACACTCGTAGCCCTTAGCTGAGGGGGAGGGGGAGTCAAATGCAGACGTCTGAGTTCGGGCGCACTCGGATCACTCGGCTATCTTCACCATCAGCAGAAGCTCGCAACAGTTGCCTGCTTATTTAGATGACAATTCTTCCCTTTCTCTGTCTTCGAGTTAAGTTGCGCGAGCAGCCTTTAATCCATGCTGTCACAGTCCCACTTCACATGAATACGGATTGGGATATTTTAAGTGATCGTTACCTGCGTACAGCGAGCTTTTATATGGAATATCTTATAATTACATAAATCGTGTTTCACGTTTGCTTTAGTTTGTATGTGAACAAATTAATTTTACTGAAGCAGTGCTTCCTTTGCTTCATCGCACTGCTCGCCACTGAATTACCTTGAATTTATAAATCATGCTTACATTCTAAGAGAATTATGCTGGTTTACGAATTCGTTCGATTTGTTGAATTGGCTACGGACCCTTTGTGCTTACTAAAAGCACATGCTTGACAACTTTATAATAATATTTCAATTCTAAATGAGATGGACATATAGAGGCGTACACCTCGGCGGTGTGTCAAATGAGAGAGTTACACGTGTTGTACTGGAATGCATTTGACAGTGCGACAGGCAATGTTTAATATTTAATCCCATGTTTACTCCGGCTGGGTTGTGTGAACGTGCCTCTACACGCTCCAAGTATTCACTCGTATTCACTCGCATCATCTGCTTGTTTAAATATACAGACCAATAAACATAATCAATATTACACGGAGCAATGAGTTCAAATATTGTACAAAATACCCAACATCTACTTTAGAAATTTAATTAAACAACATTAGACAATTTGATTACATCAAATTGTCTGGATGTAAATACTGGACTACTAAATACTGGTAAAATGAGATTTGGATCTAGTTCTATTACCAGTGGGGAACTTATTTTTGAGCAATATTAAATTTGCTCTGTCGGTTGAAATTGATAAGGGACTGGTCGGGCAGAGTTTAATTTTATTTTTCAATTTAATTGTTGACGTACTTGTTCCTCGCCGTTAATTGAATTATGCATTAGCGAGAATAGTTATTCATAGAACCTATAGCAGGCCTTATTTTTATTTCTTTAATGTATAATTTGATTAATATTTTCTTTTATAATTAGATTTGATACAGGGGGCCGGGGTAGCCAAGGGGTTTGCTCGCCTCTGAAACTGGCCTACTTAACTCGCCTATAGGTTTAGGCCTATAAATCTATAGGCCTAAACACCGGGGGTGATTTGGAATGTCAGAAAGGTGACATGTTTCACAGTGATAATCTCATCACGGAGATGAATAAAGTGGCCGAATCTTCCATCCTGAAATAACCTAATGCTGTTGGTCAGGAAGTTAAAAAAATCCGTGAAGTACTTGCCAGCAAGTTACTAAAAGGGTTTCTTCGGTCATATAAGAATTCATTATTGTTATTATTTATTTTTTAAACAAAAATATGTATTTTTCACTTTTAAGAAACAAGGTGCGCATATATTATACTTTACTATCTTCGGTATGCACTTATTAAATTCTTTTAGGGGTAAAATGGCCGACATTTTGGAAACACGATACATTTTTGTGAACCAAATTTCAATACCTTTAAAATTATACCCAACTTCGATTGAAAAATTTTGGGGCCCCCTAGTTACGGACCCCTACATTTTTTTAAATTTGACTTTTTTATATCAACTCCCGGAAATATCATTGGACAAGGGAGATGTATATTTTTGCCTTATTTTTAGGACCTGTCCTAATGGGGTAGCGTGGGGGGACATTTTTTTGTGTTTTGTTTTATTTTTTTGGGGGGTAAAATGGCCTCAATTATGGAAACCGATACATTTTTGTTAACCAAATTTCAATACCTTTATAATTATAATCGATTTTTCAAATCACAAAAATTTTGGGGCCCCCTAGTCACGGCCCCCCTAAAAATTCTAAAATTTCACTTATTTTAGATCAACTCCCGGAAATTTTATTGGTCCACAGAGATATATATTTATGTCTTTTTGCCTTATTTTAGGACCTATCCTAATGGGGTAGTGTAGGGGGGAGTACATTTTGGGTTTGTTTTAATTTTTTGGGGGGTAAAATGGCCGCCATTTTGGAAACGCAATACCTATTGGTAATCTTCATTTCAATACCTTTGAAATGATAACCAACATGAAAATTACAAAAAATATAAAATATTGCGATCTATTCGCAATTGATCGCAGATCGCAGAAAATTGGAGTGTTTAAGTTCGCAATAGGTTTTCTGTTTTTGGGCAAAAAAGTTTAACTTATACACCTAATTTCAAGTCTATAGCTTCAGTAGGTCGGGTGATATATTCCAAGATGTGACGGACGGACAGACGAACTACTAAAAGCATAAGGGTTTCTAGGACGACCTCGAAACCCTAAAAATAGATTTGTTGAATTCCTTTCATACTTTAAATTTCATGATAGAGCTCCAATTCTAATTTAACTTACTTATTTCCTTACACGTAGGAAAAGCCCAGTCAGTCTGGACTCGAAAAGTTGTACCATTCACTTCCATCAGCACCAGTCTCAGCCTCCATGAGCAATAAACTGCATAAACTGGTTTGGTAGGAGGTCACGTACCTTTACAAGCAATGGCGTATGCTAGGGAGGTGCAAGAGCAACAGCTGTCTTTGAGTGCAGCATCGTGGGATGTCATTGAATTCGGCGACCTTTTATTTTTTTGCTCGTCGCCGATCGCTGTTGGTTTAGTTCACAACATCGATGGAGGAGGCCCGAAAACCGGCTCTGCGGTCCCTCCGGGAGCTACAAACCAGCTACACTCCTTCTTAAAGTAACTTTACTACATTGTCAAAGCTACACTTTTTACACTAAAGTACCATTTTCGTAAACATTTTATTTTCGTTTTATTTCTATAATAGTATTCATTTTATAATAATTCTTTTATCTTTTTGGGCTTTAGGGATGATCATTACAAAAAACTTTTCTGTATTATTTAAAACAGTAGATTTTTGCAAATTTTCGCTCATACCTGGGCATTATCAGGTCTTTATCTGAGTAATAAGATAGGGAAATCAATTCAAAACTCCGATTTAGATAAAAAAAAAGGGTGGGTAACACATTCTTCTCTAAGCATTAAACTGTTATTATAAAATTTATATTTATGAGCTCCTACACCGACTTTGTTATTCAATAAATGAAATTTAACTATTTTTTATTTATATATTTATAATAAAACGAACTTTTCAAAGGGTTTTACATTTAGCTATAAAAGTTATTCAGCTTTTAAAATAAATGATGATAACATTTTTAATTATGATTTATTTTATACGAGCTCTTAGGCCCGTGGCAACAGGCTTAATTTTATACTTAGGTAAAAAGTAAAACTAAATAAATTAATTTAGTTGTTATTATAACTATTTAAAGACCATCATCATAAATCTAACGATATAAGCCGTTTTCCCGGGAAAAATCTAGTTCCTAAACGCCGGGTTAGATTCCTCGCCAATGAGAAGTTATTTTTATGATACATTTTGATAAAATTTTCAATAATAATTAAAAAATATACTTACGAAAACCAATAAATAGAAAACACTGGGCTAAGTAATTATGATCTCGTATATGAGAAAGTTTGCCTGAGTAATCTCGGACCGATTCTTTCCTTGCTCGTTGGTGAACCAGTATACCACTATCTGGTACTTTAACGTGTTGGGTAATTGGTGCGGTTTAAATATCCCTCCTTGCGCATCTATGCTACTTTCGACAAACCATCCAAATGTCTTCAAAATCGAATCAGAACTTTTAAAGATATATAAGATATTGGTGCTAATGAAACAAAGTCGCAGTTTTGATTCCCAGTGAGGCCAACTTTATTTTTATTCGATATTACATGTGCACCGGCGATCACCCAATTCGTAGAAAATAATTTGATTTTTTATCATAAGGGGCCATATGTGGGCTTCTTTTGACAAACCATCCAATTTTCATTAGATCGGTTAAGTATTTTTAAAGATACAGAGAAATAGTAATAAAAAAAAATTTGATATGCATATGGAACACTTAATACTGAGGGCTCACGGTATTGAAATATTTAGTTGCTTCATTTACATTAAATGTTATATTTATTGTTGAAAGTGTTGAAAATAACGGAAATAAAGATACACATACATACATATTTTATTAAAATTTACCATACAAATAATCTGTTCCCAGCGGGGTATTGAACGCGACCTCTCACTCTTATAGCTATTATCTCATAAAAACTAACTTATATCAGAGAAAACCAACATTTGGTTTAGATTAATGTCGTGATAGAGTATAGGTTGTTTTAATTTAGTATTTTGACGATATGAATTACGTATTTAAAGAGTGGTACTTGCTACGGAAATTTTATGTTAATAAAACTTTTATTGTTTAAACAGAGTTGAGTAAGGTTTAAAATTAAATTCTAAGGTTGTCTGCAATACTATTATTATATTAACTATTTATTGTTTAGTTACGAAGTCATTAAATGTTTTATGTTCTACAGAGGAGATAAATTTTAAAATGTTGGTGGGAAGTAGTATTTATATTTAATGTTCTAACGCAATGTGCAGGCGCCGCTATTAATTTATTTTATTATTGTTGTTAGATTATTTCATGTGGGAAGGCTATTAATTTATTTAAACCTTTAAACAGCGAAACATTTTCTAATTTTTTTAAAAAAAATTTAAAACGTCGAACCCGTTTTAGAGAAATGTTTGTTTATAAGTTTTTCTCTTTCTTTTTTTTGGGGGGGGGGGGAGGGGTGTATTAATTTCTCCAGCTATACCTCCTCTGGAGGTATAGTTTTTCTGAAAACTAATGTAAAATTTGATCGAAATCAACTCAATAGTTTATAGGCTCCACACGTTTAGGCACAGACAGACATTTAATAAAAGTCCCTTTTTCGAAACAGAGAACGTGCACCTCAAAACGTGTAAATTCATCACAATCGAATTCTCTTGCTACCATCATATTTGCTTTCTATATATAAGTACTACGTATATGAGGAGCACACACATGAAGTAGAGCGAAAGTCTTATAAGTCAATGGCCACTAATCATGTTTATACTTAGAAGTAGAGAATACATTTTTGATACCAGCCACAAATTAAATTTTTACCTACGACTGATCCCGGCTATCCTAAATTTTTAGGGTTTCGTGGGTCATCCTAGAAACCTCATGCTGATATTGATGTGTCAGTCTGTCCGTCGCACTTTGGTTCAAATCTCCCAAACCGTTCAAGCTATAGAGTTGAAATTTAAACAATGGCGCAACATTTTTACCCACACATAGAAAAACAATAGAGAAGTTAAAAATTTAATATGCTATGTGTTGTAATTCGCACAAATGTGGTAATGCAATAACCCAATTCGAAATCCTAAAAGGTACTAGGAGGCAAGTACTTCCCTGTGATTTTTAATAATATTGTAATGGAAGATGAGGCGAGATATATAGATAAAATTAAGACTATGGTGTCGGCAATAGAAGCAACTTATTTCATATGCATATTTTCATTTACATAATTTTTTACATAACATTTAAATAAACATAGCGTGAGTGCGGCCTTCAGTGATCTTAAAACAAAAATATTTTAATTACTTCATCTCCATATTTAAATTAATAAAGTCTAGATATTATTATATAACAAATATAATATATAAAAATTCAATAAAAACTAAATAGTCTGTTATGCTAATGAGTATAGTACATAGCTTCCCCGTGTTTATTAATAAAAGCTTTGTTTTTACAAACTATTATTGTCTAATTATTTAATTTGTACCACCTTTTTGCTTTTGAGATTACCGATGGCAATGGAAGCTATATGTGAACGCTCTGAAGAACGAACATTATTTATGACTCCAAATTAAAATTCCAAGACAGATGTCCGTTTCAGATATCAGGGAACATTTTTTCCTTATCTGTCTATCGAATCGACATTTAGAATTTGGATGGTAAGTAATACTTATATCTTTAAAAATACTTATTTAATGGTTTGTCAAATATAGCCAATAAAATAGTCCCATATTATTTTAAACCGTCTCCGGGTATTAAATTTGGCTAAATTGCTAAATACATATATTCATGTAAAAGATGAAAATCGGTTTTTAAGTTTTTTGTAGTATTCATACTATGGAAAGTTTAAATTTTAATTTAAATAAAATTATAATTATTATTAACAATGGGAGACAGACAGAGAAAAATAGACTCCAGCGCCGGGATTCGAACCAGGGCCCCCTATATTTCCAATACAGATGCTCTACCCCTAACCAACTAAGCTACACTGGAGAATAATTTCCTCTGTCGTTAACGATACCTAGCCCCGAATTAAGCTTTCAATTTTTCCACAAGTCTAGGAATCGACATTTACGATAATAGAACTAGACCGAGAAATAACGCATATAATTATAAAGTACATAATTAGTACCTGTACCTAGTACAGTCAATTAGAAATTCAATTTTCAAGTTTTTGGTAGTATTCATACTACGGAAAAGTTTAAATTTTAATTTAAATCAAATTATAATTATTATTAACAACGGAAGACAGACAGAGAAACTCCACAACCCGGGGGGGTCCCGAATCCCGGCGCTGGAATCTATTTTTCTCTGTCTGTCTCCTGTTGTTAATAATAATTATAATTTGATTTAAAGTAAAAGATCAATTAAATGTTGACATTTTAAAAAATAATTGGCCAATCAGTGTGGCACATAGCATCCTCGTGTTACATAACGTACTTAAATTATATTATGCCTTTACGCAACCATTATTGTCTATAATTTATTTCATATGTTCCCTCCTTTATTTTAAAACTAGCTGGATACCCGTGCTTCGCAGTGGAGTGTTTTACAGGGGATATTAATTTAATTTTGTATTATAATAATCTTTTATCCAATTGGGCTCAATTTTTTTATTTCCACAAAATGAAAAATCCTAAATACGAATTTAAGTTTAGAAAATCTTATGTCTGTTCGTCTGTGCGTCTATCACGTCCAAACGGCTGAACAGATTTTGTTGGGTACAATGTTGAGCTCCATTCTGCGGGTAATGTAGGCTATAAAACATTATGGTAGCTCAATAAGCGGCGGAGAACGGGGCTTCTAAATAGATTTTAAAATTATAATTTTATTTTTTTACAGAAAAATGTATTAACCTAAGTTGCAGAAGATGCTACAGACATATTTTATGTTTTGTGTACATTTTGTCAGGAAGAACTGTTATAGAAATTAGATTTCAATCGCTGTCAAAAAATATTTCGAATTATTTTTTAAACGAATGTCACATATATTATTTAAATAGTTTATAAATCACAGCTTACCACGCCTAAACCTTTACTTACATAATTATCCCCACTTCTATAAAATGCTAAAAATAAAATCTACGAGTTTATACGTTGTATAATATTTTCTAAATTATATTGATATCTGCCAATAGGGATAGTATAAAATTTTATCCCTAAGAGGAACAGGGAAAAGTAAGAAAAGAAGGGGAATTGAGCCCAGACTGATCTTTTAAAGTCAGGAATTTAATACTTGAGAAAGGGCTTCTATTTTGGATGTAAGCATATATATTAATAAAAGATACATAATTCCAATTTCAACCGAGGGATGTGAAAAGAGACAGGGGGATACAGAAAGAAATACCGCTGCTTTTCCAGGAAAGTTAACTTTTAAGAATTTTTATTCAGTAGTCGGAATCAATAACTAATTTGGGATATTTGCAAATAATCTCATCAAAGGGGAGGAGCTTAGAAATAAGGGGGAGGGACAGAATCTAGATATTCTCGCCTATGTTTCTTGATTGAAGTTTTTAAACCCATCAAATTAAAAATAGCACAATCCCTAGCGAAGCACGGGTATCCAGCCCTTCTAAGAATAAAATTAGAATTTTATATATATTGAGAAGCGTCCTCAGCCCCATATTTAGCTACCATAAAAGTTTACTAACTTACAGGATTTTAAGTATCAGTGTGCGCAGAGGGTGGAAATTAATGACACCGTCAGCAGGCATCTTCTAACAAACAAACCAATTTTACGTTTTTTTTTAAGTACTTTTGAAGATAAATAGGTGAAAATATTCATATGTTTGTGGGCATGTAGAAGAGAATGGGCGCAGAAGGATGAACATTAGGTGGGACCAATAATGGACTAATTATGATATACAATCGAATTTCCATTCAAATAGGGCGAGTACTTTTTAAGATATATAGGGTGGGCAAGGGAGCCAGGGTAGCCGAGCGTCCCAAGGCGCTCGCTCAGCTAATAAGTCGAGGCAACTCGAGGTCGTGGGTTCGATCCCGTGCCATGATACTTTGATTTGCATCAATGAATCGCGGACGGTGCAGAGCGAGGGACACCCTTTATGGGGACTCTTCTCCCACTCTTTGACGTGGGTCCGATCCGTGTCATGATGTTGTAATTTGTAACTATGGTTCGAGGACGGAGCAGGGCGAGGGACACCCTTTATGGGGACTCTTCCCCCACGCTTTGACGCACGCTTATATATAGCTTACTAATGACCACACCATACTCGCTTCGGCGGTACAATGTACAAATGTATGATGTGTGAAGTAGCTGGAACTCTCCACCACGGGGCGTAAAAAGGGCTTAAGTGATGGCCTAATTGCAAGGTTCGAACAAGTGGTTCGTCCTACCCGTTCTAGTAGAAAGTACTAAACTACTACTACTAGGGTGGGCAAAAAAAAACCGCACTTTTGTGAACACTTGTAGCTCAGCTTCTGTAATAGATAGAAATATGAGGATTGCGGGGTCTGAAAACTACATTCTACTACTTTAAATTTTCATATATATAACATAAAAAACTAGGGTTTGAATATATAACGGTTTGAAATAGGGTCTTAAAAAAAGTCGTTGTCCGGGTAGTAATCGTTGTTTGGTATTATAGTTTTGATAGAATTAATTACCATATGGTGGAGGGGAAGGGGGGTTCTTTGTAGGTAAGTGGGAGGAGACCCTCAGTGTTATAACAAACATTGAAGACGAGTTAAGAACAATGTTGCTTGAAATTGAAGATCAAATAAAAACGCAATAATAGCATACAAATATGGTTTTTTCCATTTTACCCCCCTCTTATATGAAAATATGACAAAATTGTACATAAAAACAATTACTGTACTCTTAAAGAGCTTTCCAATGACATGCATCTTGAAGGGTACATACTATTTTGTCTTTTGTACCCCGTACCCTTGTGTACCAAATTTGTTTTTTTCCCTATCCAAATTCTATACCAAAATTTTCGTATATTATCATAATCCTATAATACGTAGATTTCTTTGAAAATTAGCTCGTTAAATCATAGATCATAACTGATATTTTTTCATAAATTACCGATTTTCCCGATATTTCAACTCCCGCATTTGCGTGAAAACCATACGACGTACAAAAAAATGTTACAAACATAAATTGAAGGTTATTTTCTCCTTTATATGTTACTACTGGGCCACTTTTTGCGTGAATAGATTGCTTTGCAAGTTATAAGCGGAAAACCACACAAAAATTATTATTTTGACGATTTCTCATATTTGCGGGTGGAATTTTTGTTTGAAAACAAAAAACATAAAATAAACCACTAAAATCAATTACACCAGAACTTTCCACTTCGAGCCCATTTTGTGCACCATTTGACTGGACTAATTTGGTAAATTCGGAAGCAATAAGAATTTTACGGGTAAAATGTTATTTATGTATAAAAACTCATAATAAATACATTAATATAATTATTCATGAAAAACTAAACAGCACTAATTATACTGCGGTTATGATAAAGTTGTAGAGAAAATTGCGATTAAGCATTCAATTATATATTTATAATCTATTTAATGATATCGAAATAAACAAGTTATAAAAAAAAGTTTAATATGACCTGATAAAGTCATTATAAAAAAAAAAATAAAATAAAGGAAATTAATAAAAGTACTAAAATAATTTTTGCCGAAGCATCAGGTAAAAAAAAATAAAAAAATGAGACATAAATGAAATGAAAGCATGGCAAGGTAAAGAGAAGACAAATGACAGATATTAGAGAGCTATCATCATTAGCAGTGTATTCTCTGTCTGTACCAAGCTTCTGTCCTCCCTCTCCCCTCCCCCCGCTTCCATTCATATTACAATAATGCGGTTGGAAAACCCCTTAACTTCCAGTCAACCCCCTCCCCCACAAGTACACGTGTAGACTTAAAATTTTCAATCATCAATATATTTTTTTATTATTTCTATATTGTGACCAAATATACCTGTATATATTTTTTTCACCCGAGGTCTTGATCCGGAGACGTAATTTTCCATATGTTATTTTCTTTCAACAGTTTGAGGCCAAATATGGTATAAAAATAGAGAAAAAAATGAATTATGTTCAATAGAACACAAGAGTGGCACTAATTGTAAGGTAATTAATACTAATACTAATACTAATACTAATACACTAATACTAAGGACAAATAGTAAGAATATAAAAACTAAATTTAGTAACAATTTAAACTACAAAATTAATATTGAGAAAATTTTCTTAGTAATATTCAAAAGCACGAAAAAACAATAGTTTTTACCCAACATACAAACCGGGATCGACCTGTTAAGTTGGTCCTTGTCTTGAAACCTTATCTGTTCCCCCTTAGCTTAGAACCTTATTAGTTTATCCTTATCTTGGGACCTTTTCAGTTTTCTCGTTATCTTGGAACCTTGTCAGTTCCTCCTTATCTTGAAACCTTATCAGTTCTTACTTATCCTGAAACCTTATCTGTTCTCCCTTATTACGGAACCTTGATAGTTCCTCCTTTATCTTGAAACCTTATCTGCTCCTCCTTATCTAGGAACCTTATCAGTTTCTCCTTATCTGTGAACCTAATCAGTTCCCCCTTATCTTGGAACCTTGCATTACCTCTTTATCTTGAAACCTTATCAGTGTATCTTTATCTTGGAACCTAATCAGTTCCCTCTTATCTTGGAACCTTGTAAGTTCCTCTTTATCTTGATACCTTATAAGTGTATCCTTGTCTTGGAATCCTATCTGTTCATCCTTATCGTGTAAGGTGATAAGATTCCAAGTTATCAGTTCCTCTTTATTGTGATTTTATGCATTAATAATGTAGATTTTAACGGTAAACTTTCCAATTTTGAAATTGATGTTAAATGCTTTGGTTACAACATAGCACGTGAGCAAATTTAATTAAAAAAATATACAAGAAAATACAATATGGTTTTCCGATCTCTTAATTAGCGTAGATCCATCGTTGGAAGGAATAATTGCGATTGCAAAAGATTATTTTAAGTTGCTCGTGACAGGACTCAGAGCTATGATATCACAATCAGCAACTGAAGACCAACGGGAAAAAATTGTAATGTCACATTTACGTTAAACTCGGCAAAAAGCACCATCAAAATTGATGTTGCAATATTAGCAGTAGTGTAACAACACTTCATCTAATGTAAATAGTATTGGTAAAAATAAGGGGTTGTTTTTACAGGATACCCACAGTTAATTACACAAAAAGGGGTACGAGGGTTGAGAACTGCTGCTCTATACTAGACTTTCTTAAGTGTAGTAGGCTAGAAGAGCGCTGGGCTACAGGCTAAAGAGTGGGGGAGAACCTAAGGCAGCCGAACCTACACGTCCCGTCCTCGGTTACATTCGAGTCCGCGGTAGACAGGATTGCAAACCTCCTATAGGTTTCTGAATCCCTGTCACACTTATCTGAGTTTTTAGGTCATAACGCTTTTTGAGGTGTTCCATAGCCAAAACATAAAAATGTCAAAATAGTATTATAGTTATGGTATCTTTGAATATATTTACGTAATTTTAAGACCATTGAATTCTATGCATTCAGCTTAACATTATGATATATTTTTTATTTTTTTTAAACATGTGACATTCCACTTTTCCTTGTAGAGTCTTTAACTGATTTGAGAATGATCATAGAAATACGTTGGGAAGCAAAAGATTCATACGAAGACCATGGGGTTCAGAAAGACTACCCAGGAACGACCGGCCAATTTGTTGTGGTAATTGTCATGGCGGCTCTAATTATTCTTGTGGCCAATTTATGGTCCGGTTGAATGAACCACGTCGACCAGGTAATAAACTCAACCTGGGTTTGGTTAGAGTGTGAAGCTATAAAGATTTCTTACTTTAACAAACGTTATTATTTATATTGTTTTTAAATTTCTGATTTGTAGCAAATAAACAACAAAATAATAATTCACAAAAAGTAATATAAAGAACAGAAATTGAACAAAATGATACAGAGCTCGGTGAAGTAAACGATGTTTTAAATTTTTCAAATTATGCCCTATCGAAGGAAATATTATGGTTACTAACCGTGGTTTGGACTAAGCCACAACCGTTAAGGTACCGATAACTAACAAAGATTTACGAACGCGGTTAGTTGTTTAAGTTGATTTTTACAAACGCACCAATTAATTAATTAGGACCTGGTTAGTGATTCTGAACCTCTATTGCTCTAATGTAGTTTATGTGTGCACCAAATAAAAAAAAAAAAAAAATGTACATTGCAGTTCATATTTCTCAAGAATACGAACATTAGCTATAAAAGTTTAACAACTCCATTAATTTTTACTTATTAATACTTTCATCCACTAATTAAATAAGAAGTTAAAGTTAAAATTAAATTCACATGAATATTTAAGTCTTTAAAATCTCAGTATACCCTACAATTCAGGAAATAAGGAAAAAGCAATATTTTCTACATTCTACATACCTATGTTTTATGAGAAAGTAATTATTATTAACTTGCTACCAACTGAAAGTTTAAATAAAAAATCCGACGACAGAAAAAACCCAGAGAAAATGGTTCAAGAAAACTCCCAAGTTATTAAATGGATTATTTTAAAAATAGAGGGATGGAAAGAAAAAACAAAAACTCTGAAACTGACGGGAAAATAATTTTCATGTTGAAGGAAAACTTGAAATTTTAATCTAGTTTAAGTGCCAGACCGAGTAACTAAACAACTCGACTCAATTTTATATCTAATTTTAAACTGTTTATTATTAAGAGTACTGGAATAAAAATTAATAAAAATAGTCTGCCATAGCTTCCTCGCGTCCTATTATTGGAAGTATCGTCAAATCTGTTTCAATTTCCAGTGGGATCACACTTTATTTAAAGCAATATTACATACATGCAGAGGGTTAAGTTTAATATGGAACAATCTAAGGGCTACTTTCAACAAACCAAGCAAATTTCATTAAAATCAGATGAGTACTTTTAAATTTAGAGGTGTAGATAAATATACATTCGTGAGAATGTGGATGAAACACTAATGGGCTCAAAATAAAGGTTCATACTTATTTAGGACCAACAATAGGCTAGTTATGACCTACCATCAAAATTTAATTAAAATCAGACAAGAACTTTCTAAGATATGTTGGTTCGCAAAAATTAAACGACTGACAGAAAGACCGACACAAAGGTACGAGAACAAAAATGTTCTCAGGTATCTAAAACGGATTTCTGTCTCAGAATTTTTGAATTCGGAGGCGAAAATTTTGTTCTTCAGAACTATCATGATTCTTCCGTTTCCTTCAGTAATCTCGGAAACAATAAATAAACGAACTCTAAGACTTACTAACAAAAAGTAATAATAAATATTCAATGAAAATGGTTAAGAAATAGAAGTGAAGGTGTAGATGACAAGACGAGAGGTAATTATTTAGAGACGTAGGAAGTGAGGACTCGGGTTTGTCTATGAATAGACAGGTCTCGAACGATTCTGTGACTCCCCGACCCAACTCTGGTCGAGGTAAGATCCGACCTAGGCCAGCGGTACAACCAATTCAGATGAACGATGTCAACAAGTCTAAACTTGGCACAGGCCAAACACTGCATTCACAAAAATAACAATACAAAACATTAAAACTAAAAATAGTCTGCCAATTAGTGTGGCACATAGCTTCCTTGCGTCTCGCGTACTTCAATCATTCTTTGCTTTTACAACTCACCGTTGTTTTTATTGTTTTTTAAATTAATAAAAGTATCAATATACCAAAAGTTAATAAGCAAAGACGGTTGAAATCCATCTGTGAACTACTTTCGACAAATCGGCCAAATTTCTAAAATATCAGATGATTACTAAAACGATTTTTATTATTACCACTCCTTTTTTAGTTTAAGTTAATGGTTAGGGTTATTTCGCTTGAGACGGATTAAGAAAAGTGCCAAACTTGAGGGATTATAGGGAAACCATCCGCCTTTCGTAAGTCTCCTCCATCGTAATCCTAAGCCTATATGCAGCGAAGCCAACTGAAGGATAAGCAAAGGCACGGCAATCGTCGGTCTTCAACTCTAATTGAAGTTGGACAAAATTCAAATGCTCTCTTCCCCCTGATACGTTCCCTCTACCTCTGTGACTTCCTGAGAGTAGACAGAAGGTTAAACTAGCTTCCGGCTTGATCCCCTCCACCATAAGCACCCCGGGAACCAACCTCATCCTTCATATTTAATTATTATTATTATTATTATAGGTATATTGTATATTTTATTGTACGGAATTGAATTACTTTAGTTAGGTTGAAAGACGATCACCACTCTAGGATTTTTATGCAGTGGGGCCCCATAGGATGCGCTAGCGAATATGAATATATATTTCTCAGTTAAGGGCACAGTCTTGCATTTTTTTTTTTTTTTTTTTTTTGTAACCAGAAGAAGTTTGGAATAATTTTATTTTCTTTAATGCTACATATTTTGTTTCATGATGACTGCGTACCGTTTTTCCTTTCTGCTAGGGGATATTGCTATTTTCCTGGCTCACTGAGGAATGAACAAAGCCTGTATCACTCAAAACGAAGTAAAGTTTTTTTATGTTTAAATTGTTTTATTGTTTTTATTTTGGGGCTTTACTAAGTTTCCCTATATAACTGGTATTCCCGATGCCCAGTTTTCCTGCATCTGCCTTTTACTTTATTAAGCAACTAGAAGGTTTAATGAAAAAACTTTTATGGTTATATTAATATTTAAATTAACTAAATACATTTCAGTTTTTGGGGGGACAACGTCCCTAAATTTAGAGCTAAAATTTATTTTTTGATTTTTGCCTCGGGGTATAATGTTTTTATGAACATTTATGCCAATTTCCTTTTAAATCAGCCCAGTTGTTTAGCCTCCACGTAAATCAATTAAAATTAAATTTTCCGTTCATCGCAATAATTTCTCTATGTACATACTACGTGTAGGAGAAAGGACGTACATAAATACATACTTCGTATATTCTTCTTACAACAAGACTCAAGATTAACTCGGGCGCGTATACCGTCTAAGTTGCCTTTGCGTACCATGAGTTTGGAAAGCCGTTCTAGATTGCCAACTTTATCAATAAACCAATATAATTATAGGTTTTAATTAATTTGGATTTGGCCGATTTGTTTAATTTTTATAAATTTATTGTAATATGTATATACATTGTTATTAACAAATTTTAAACAATAAGTGGTATTCGTATTCGTAATTAATTTGGACTAAAAAAAAACAAAAACATATTATTTAAAATAAATGGGGTTTATTACAGGATCCTGTAGAATGTATTATCTTGTAGTGATAGTAAATAGACATAACTACAGGATAGAAATAACAGGACGTCATCAGTAGAGAACACACACACGCGCAACACAGGGGGGGGGGGGGGGGGGGGGGAAGGGACACTTAGGCCGAGATCCAAGAATCCATTAACTTACGTTAAACCAAACCATGTCTCGTTTTGTTACTTCCTTGAAACGTGTGCCACTGTCCTTTTCCTCTGATAACACCATTAGCATCTTATCACTTTCTGATAATATACAATATAGTGACACCCAAACACTAATTATTACCACTGACCTACATACCTAGTTTAGTGTGTCACCTAGAACTAGCATCATTATAGATATATATATTATTTAATTTATTTTACTTATTTGTTTTAATGATGATGGTATTACTATTGTTGCGTTAAAATTGTTAGTTAAAAATTGTTGCGTTGTACAAGTGCTGTTAGTTTTTAAAAATAATGAATTTCACGTTGTAACTTTATATTATATTACTTTGTAGTGACCTGTTACATCCGATGGAAATTAGCAATGTAATAAAGAATATATTTATTTATTTATAGATAAATTTTGTTTTGTTTCGATGGGATTAACTTCTTCAAATCCAATAAGTACTTAATACTTTTGAATATGTGAAATTCAACATAGTTATTCAGCACAAACCATAATTACATACATTTTTACATATACTGACCATAAATAGTAAGAGGTATAAATCAAAATTAACTGAAGGACGTAAGTCTGACCAACCTGATTTGAATTTTCCTTAAATCAGCAAAGAAAACGCTTGTTTTAGCTCCATAAAAATTGACCACAGCTGCAATTGCAGCAAAATAACCTTGAATTTTGTAGAAACCCAATTAAATGTTCTCTAATCCACACTATTCTTAAACAGCTGCAGTTTTTTTTAAACCTTTTAAAAAATAAAAAATGGTTAATAAGCTACTAGGCTAATAGAAAATCGAATTTCCACAAGTTATTATTAATAAACAGGCAACCGGATTTTTAAAAATTCGGACGCGAAGCGTCTCGAAATGTTTTCTAAAAGTTTTCCTTTTTAAAACAAAAATCACTTCTAAATTTTTTTAATAATAAATTACTTTTTATTTCTTAGTTCACCCGAATTTTTTGGGTAGTCTATTTATACCCATAAATAGACTAAAAAATTGGCGTAGGGAGTCTCGGAATTGTTCGTTACCTAATAATTCCAATGTAACCGCACATATTAATTTGAAATATAGAGGAATAATTTATCTTATAGATAGTTATAATTGGTTGGAATTTCTGCTCAATCGGCGAAATAAATAAGTTCAAAAGTCGATACTTTAAAAATGGGGGCTGATATCAAAACGATGTTCAGTGGAAGTATTTGCCTTATAAAAGTGTATAATTGGTGCAAATTTCAGGGCAATCGGGAAAATTTTCATTGTTTTAATTTCTTTTTTTGCTGATTCGGTAAAATGGGTTGATTTTCTGGGCGGGCACACACACACACACACAGCCAGATATCCAGCTAACACCAACTCAAATGGTCTTAAAGACACCCAAAACAGATAATTCTGTTGAAATCCCGGGTTTATTTTTTTTAGGTGAAATCAATAATAAGGTAAGAAAGTAATAACAATCGTTTTAACAAAGGAGTATGGCTGCTAAGAGGTTGACTTACTCCCCTGAGAAAAGCTTTAAACACATATTTTATGGTTTTCGTGGTTAAATTGACTTACCATAATCGTACATTACGCGTCTAGTGCGGAAAGTAGCATTTTGCATGCGAGTGTGGAGTTTGCACCCGAGCGACAGCGAGGGTAATAAAACCACACGAGCAAAGCAAAATACAGTTTTCGCACGAGTTGCGTACCGCACTTTATCTACGATTGTTGGATTTTAATAATAGATACAGAAAAAAAATTAATAAACTTCCTGTATAAAACTTCGTATTTCTCTTTTGATAAAGATGACATTAATTCATTAGTTGTAGGTATTTTGTGCCGAATTAATTATTTCGGGAGGCGTATTATTCTCCTCATTTTCGTCATAATGACATAAATCAATAATAGTTTTTCACTAAAAACCCGATATAAACATAGTTACTTTAATTAAACAAACAGCAAATTAGTTTTTTTAAATGTAAACAAACTCGCTAATCGTGCGTTAAGGTGAAGAATTCCCCTTTTTTACCGCACTAGGGCAGGAAAAAAGAGGAATTGTGAAAAGCACATGCACAATCATAATGTAATCGTATATTTTCTAATCAGTATTCGTTCTGCGGAATCTCCAATTAGCTTCCAAAATACGCAAAGAATTTGAGTACCAAATACTTGCAACTCTTTGTAGAAAGGACATTGAATAACATTTTTTCGGAAACAGCTAAACAAAATTTAAATATAAAAAAATCGTTACTTTTGTTTCGAGTAAAACACAAAGTACCTTGATAGTCGAGAAACCAGCAGAATTCACTTGGAAAACAATTTAATAATAATTGCCAATTATCTTTCAAAAAAAAAAAAAAAAAAAAAAAAAAAAAAAAAAAATACACAAAAATCTGCATACAATTTGATCAAATATCTATTTTTATTGTAACAAACACAAACAGATTTAACTGTTTTACATTTTGATATTTTGATAACAATTTTATAAGAGTACACGCATTTACATAATATCTGAGTTCCTGAGCTTATCCAAGGATTGAATAAAATGACAGAATCATATACTTGTTTATTTTTCTAATTCGATAGGTTGATAACTATCGCTAATAAGAAATGACAATTTTAAAGTTTAGCGAGAATATCAAAAAGAAATACTTCTTACACTCAATAAAAAATAAAATTAACCAATCAAATAAAAATAATTAAGCTAGGCTTTGCGTGGCTCTATCATTAAAGCGAGCTTAATGCGGTACATATTAAACATTGAAAAAATATATAAGTGATAGATGACTAAAGCCTCGTCCAGACTACCGAACCGAACAGAGGAAAGGAGCCGAGCAATGGTCTCTGCGCATGCCTAGTCTAAAGAGCGCCTGCGGATCTCAGATTGGGCATGCGCAGGGACCAATCGTTTTCTCTGTTCGGTTCGGCAGTCTGGACGAGGCTTAAAAGGTGAAATAAGTTGTAGTCAATATTACATTTGGGACGTTTCAACCCTGTCAAATGTCATCATCAGTCATTGTTTTATTGTTACCATTCCTCCTTGTGTCAAATAGAAACAATTAAAAACTGTCTCCATAAGAAAGCGTCAACTGAAGATATTTTTTACAATGAATAAATTTGAATATAAATTAATTGGTTAAAAATGTTAAATAACAAACCATAAATGTAGCAATGATAAAAAATAAACAAATAAACTCTAACACTATTTAGCTCAATAGGGTGACATAACATCGTGTTAAGCACTTAAGTACGAGTATATAAACAAAATCTAAGAGAGAAATTCACATCATTTTTCACTCTTCTAAACGTTTGATCCGCTTTAATAGTGTTAGCGACCTTTATGACTTCGTAGCGGTAAAGCTGTTGGTTTTACTAAAAACATGTTCCTATTTGGTAAAAAAATGTTTGTCTCTTTGTGTTCAAAGAGACAAACATTTTTTACCAAATACCTTTATCCGTCCATAAAGGTAGAATCTTTTTACGTCTTAAAAGTCCAATTTTGAATTTGAATAAGGTGCTTACGCGGGCGTTGCGCACGAAAGATTGGGCAGATAACGCTGACCACATAAAACAAACATAGCCTGAGCAAAAGGTAAAAGGAACAGGTATACTTCTCGTCAAGTTATTGTCGCACGCGTAAACGTTACTGACCATAATACAGATAGACAGGGTGCATATTTTGTTAAATGTAAGAGGCTCGCTTCAATCATTTGAAATAAAATTTTTGAGTCATGGCAAAAGTGTAATTATTAAATTTGAAAAAAGTTCTCTTTGAGCATATTGTTTCCGTCATTCTAGATTTCGTAGTCCAACAGATAAAAATACCGGTTTCTAGAAAATAAAAGTCTTCTCCTTTTGTCGAGTTCAATAATTACTAATTATGAAAGTATCCAAAGATTATAACGTTTAGAGGATTAATAGAATATGGAAATAGAGAGGCTTAAAATTAGGGACGAAGGAACAACCGTTTTTCCAAATGCTATTTTATGCTTGGCTGAGAGAGTCAGTTCTTCTGAAAATAATTTATTTTTTTTTACTTTTAGTATATTATTTTTTCAATCACTTGGACATGTATGTGGATTGTTTTTCATATTTTATTCAGATCTCTTCTTGTTTTTGTTTATACTTAAGTGCTTGAAGCATACCCTTTTAAAATGAATAAATATGTTTGTTTTATTAAAGCTATTGGTTGACATAATGAATAAAGTTGTTATAGAGATCAAAGCACAATTAATACTCAACTATTCTACTAAATATTGATACTATTCTATGTAAATATTGATATCCATGATATTCCTAATGTTAAAATAACAAATCTTTAACACATCAGCGAGTTACCTTAGTTTCGTTCCTTTCTTAATTCTCCCATAATCATATTCCAGATGCTATCCAATTTTTGCTTTGACAAAAAACCTTTTGACATTTTCATGTCTTGGCTGTGCTATATAACTCGAAAAGCGTTACTAAAAATCTATGCCAAAAACGTTACCCGGTGTAACAAGGAGTTAGAAAGATATATAGAAGGTTTGCACAGTCTGTCTCTAGCTGTAGCGCCTCTCTCTACCGCGCTTCATAGGGCCGAAGAAAGTCGAAAAGATTTATACGTGTAATAGGGAGTTATAAAAATATAGGAGGTGGGCAATTAGGTATTCTTCAAAATTTTTCTCAATAAAAGGAATGAAAAGTATGAAGACATCAGATTTTGCATCAGATTTTGTTAAAAAAAAAGTTTTGTTTTTTTTATTTAAATTAATTGGTAAGAAATGGTTAATTTAACCACCGGTGGATCATGTTATGATAATAATATTTATTAAGACCATTAAAAGAAAAGGGTTTTTAATAATAATAATTATGTAATGTGTATATTTCTCATTTAGTAAAAAGCCTTTAGCCTCCCCCCCCCCCCCCCCCCGCGTCACCATCTTAGGGGCTAAATCTTCACCTAGTTCGGTAACTGGCTCTACGCCCCGACTTCTTCTCTCTCCCAGCGGCGCCACTGTCCAGCGGCGCTTTTTTGTCTCTTTTTGACAAAAAACCTTTTTTGTCTCTTTTTGACAAAAAACCTTTTTTGTCTCTTTTTGACAAAAAACCTTTTTTGTCTCTTTTTGTCACGTACCTACTTAGGAAACTTTTGTCTTAGGAACGGATTGGGCTAGACACTTCATAGTAGTTTCACTGCGTTTGGGCAATGGAAATGTATATAGGTAAAGGCATTTCTTTCACGCCATTATAATAAAATGTTAAAAAGTTACAACTAAAACAAAATTTTAAATGGCTGTCATCTCTATACGGTTAAAAAATATAAAAATATGGGTGAAACACGTTTTAATGTTATATAAACAACAAAATTTCATGTACGCAATAAGACCGAGCTACACAACCGTAGCCTCCAAGATCTGTTTTCACCTGATACTAGGCGCAATATTTCTTGTGACTGCGCCGCGAAAGTGTTATAGCAGCGGTAGTACTACCAATTATTTCTTCAGACAAGATAGTGTGATAATGCTTTCGTGATAGTGACTATCACGTCTACACGGTTAAAGTTTATGCTATAATCGTCTGTCTCTCGGTCTGTTCAACATTTTTGTGAACCAACATATCTTAAAGACTACTACTCCGATTTTAAAGAAATTGAATGGTAGGCCATAATTGTCTATTGTTCTCAAATAAATTTCAACATTCTCATTAACATGAACATAAATATATATATATTTTTTTAATATTATTAACACTTTTCATTATCATATAAAAACCCGAATCTAAACCACGCCATCGCGCAGGGACCTCTGCCCCCGTGTAGGGAACGTCGAGAGCAATCGATCACGACGCGATGAATCGTATTGTTCGTGTCAAATTTGCAATTAAAATTTTATAATAAGAAAATTATCTAAAAGAAAATCAAATTAAAACTTATTAATAAAAAACACAATCAATTACTTCTATTACAAACTTAAATTAAAATGTAGCATAGAAATAATATTAAATGACTTTTTATTTCCTTCCCTTAATATAAATTTTATTAATATAAAGAAATAAAAAACTTAATAGTCCAGGAGATAGCGTGCAAAAAAGTGTCTGACTAACATCAAGCTAGAATTTTGTATACAAGTCAATCTTTTAGCACCTTTTAAGAATATGTTGTCGGCTAAGTTCGTCTGCGGGACATAGCTTGGCAATAGGCGTTTGAAAAAAACAAACCGGTGGAGAGCGGCCATGTCTCACCACTTATGGTGGACAATGTGATTTTCGTGATCCTGAGTACAGAATTAGTTAGTAGACCGAAAATCAAGTTGATGTTAGTTTGTCCCTTGACAGGTAACCACGTTGATTTTTAGTAATATTTGAATAACTAACCTATCAAATGTGAAAATAACATCGACTTGATTTTTGGTCTACTAACTAATTCTGTACTCAGGATCATGAAAATTACATTGTCCACCATAAGTGGTGAGACATGGCCGCTCTCCACCGGTTTGTTTTTTTCAAACGCCTATTGCCAAGCTATGTCCCGCAGACGAACTTAGCCGACCACATATTCTTAAAAGGCGCTGAAAGATTGACTTGTATACAAAATTCTAGCTTGATGTTAGTCAGACATTTTTTTGCACGCTATCTCCTGGACTATAAGTAATCCGAAATGGAAAGAAAAGCCTTCTTAAATTTCAAATAAATAATTAAACCACTGCTGTTTTCTATTTGTAGTGAATAAGTAACAAACGAGAAAATGTATGGAAATCTTTTAAAAGAAGATTAACTTTACCCCAAGGTGACTGCAGCTTATGTATAGCGTCAAATTAACATTATAAACTTATTTTCAATTTAAACTCTAAGACATCTTCTCATTTCTAGTTGAAAAGACTGAAAATTAACAACGCCTTACTCACAATAACACGTCAAGGTAACAATACACATCTCGAGAAAAAAATCACAGAAAGTTAATGTATTTAATTAAACAAGTTTTTCAAATTAAAAATTAAATTTAAAGATGAATAAAAAGAACGACCTTGATTCACTTTTTAGTATTTACGATATTTGTTTATTATATGTACATATAATTTATTTTTGTCACAGTTTGAATATAGAGTGGGCAGAACAAGTTTAACATCAAAACTAGATGGAAATAAATGGAATGGAATGGAAGGAGGGGAACATTAATCTTTGTTCTAATCGGTGCCAATATCATTTAATTTTACTCGACTAACACTCAATATATCCACATAAAACAAACACACAAAAAAAGATTTGGCTCAATTAAAAATGAATCTTGTTTGTATTTAGTGATTTTAGTTCTCTTGGCAATTTAATTTCCGTTCTATTCTACTCTCGTTTACGATTTAATTTAAGTTCAGTTATTTTAAACAATTTAAATTTATTTCGCCGATAGCATTCAATTGCACTTTAATTAATTTATAAATTGATTTTTGAAATTTTATGTTTGCCTCCGAGCTTACCGAAGGTAACAGCGGGAGCATTGTTGTCTGTCAGTCAGTCGTTTAACATTTATACGAATCGCACCATACCTGAAAACAACCCGTCCAATTTTAATTAAATTCAAATGATAGGTCCTAATTGGCCCATCGTCGGCATCATATAAGTCTAAACTATCTGCACCCATTCCCTTCTCACCCACATGGGCACAGATTTTATTTAATTACATAATGTTTAATTACATATATTAAAAATTAAATATCTTAAAAGAACTCATTCAGTTTTTAAGAAATTAGGATGGTTTGAGGAAAGATCTCCGCAACTTGATATTGGTCATACTCATGCCATTATACTTTTTAAATCTCGCAGCTCAGATTGGCCAACCAATAAGCGAGGGAAAAAATAAAACCACTAGGCAGCAATCTGAAGGTAATCCAGCGATATTTCTGTTTGCCTCGTTGGCCCGACCTACTACCCGCCAAAATCTCGAGCTCTCATTGGCTCCCCTCCCGTTTTTTTCGATTTTCCCGCGCTGTCAGAATTACAAAATATAATGGCATGAGTATAATTGATAAATTAACCATGTAAAGAAACAAAAGGGGGGAAATTAAAGTAATTATACAACAATGGGTCGTAAAAGTAAAACATTTAAATAGTACACGATAGAACGCGAGGAAGCTATGCGCTACTCTAAGTGGCTAACTCTCTTTTATTGTCATTTTATATTTTTGCTCAAAGTTTCTTGGCTTGATTATACGTGGACCGTCTTAAATAAAACAGCCTGAGCCAAAATCCAATTTAAAAGAACAAAAAAGAAAGGAGAGACAGATTCCAAAAGAAGTTTAATGGTAAAAAAGAGAAGTTTTTTTTAAACTGAGGGCAGGAATGTTTTGCGATGCCAATGAACTGCACTCACTGTCTGCCAGGTCCTTTCCAACATTCCCTTGTATTTTTGTTTTTATAAAGAAACAACCAACGTAAATTAACTTGCTTCTTCTTTCTTTCTGAGTCCGGACAATTTAAAATAAACAATTTAAAGCGGAGTTACAAACGAACAAATACTTGTAATCATATGCAATTATTATAATCATGTGATATCTAATTTAATTAATTTATTTAAACATCTAATTTAAACCTGTTTAAAAAGTGTTCAAGAGGTGAGTTGGTTTACGATTTCCATTAATATGTTTTATTTATTAATATTAATTTTTTTTAATCATTATCTCGGAAGCTAGATTCTTTTCGCGAAAACAATTATAATGTTAATTTTGTATTTAAATATACTACAAAATAGAACATAGAAGAGGTGTAGTTCAATAACTAAACAACGTCTTCACACAAAATAATTTATTTTGTGTGAAGACGTTGTTTGGTTATTGAACTTCACCTCTTCTATGATGAGTCGCTATCATCATCAAAAAGACAGTAGAGGATCTACAAAATAGATCTTTTTTAAAAATAAAAATGATCAGAATTGTTTACGTTCTACAATTACTTTCCCTACACTTTCCATTTTTTGTTTATAAGAATATTTGACACGAGTTAAGTGGTATAGTGAGTTTTTTTTTATCCTTATTAAATAAACAATTTATAATGTTAAATTTTAAAATGATAGCCTTAAAAACCTGAAAAGAGAGATAGCCTTCAATAAGTGTTTAGACTTGGAATAGAAGTGAAAATATTTCCTGGGTTCAGCAAGATATTGGATCCCTCCAGTGTCATATAGACAACTTTCAAATAGTAAAAGTGCAAACCTTGCAATATCGGTCTTAATGCCCTTGAAAATTATCACACAAATATGACTATTTAAAAGTTCACACGAAAATATAAAAATATCAATATATAAGCTGTTTTTTTTTTTTTTTTTTTATTATAAAACACAAAGGAAATACATAAAATTATAGTCTTGCCAACAGGAATAGAAGCCTAGATCGTTGAGTCTATAATAGTTAGAATACTACGACTCTGACTAAACTTTCCCAAATACATAAGCCATTTTTCCAGTCTTGGGATACTTAATCAATAATAAATTATTATTATAATCCGTGGCACAACAGCCCAAGGAGGAAATACTCTGGCCTGCCAAACCGTTTTCTCCGTGGCATAACCCTAGAATAGAAGGAAATACTTTGGCCTGCCAAACGGTTTCTTCCGTGGCGCAACAGCCGGAGGAGGAAACACTTTTATAAAATATATAATCATTCGATTCGACACTTTATCAGCTAATAAAGTGTCTCCTATTGTATAAACCGTATAGTTAAGATTTTATCATAATGTAAAAAATAATCCTCTCCGGCCATGAGTTAAAACCCGATCTTTGACAATAACTAACTAACACCGCGGTGCTACAGCCCGTGACGGGTCTAGGCCTGCTGAAGGGCTTATATAATTATACATGAAATGAATGACACGGGGTTAGTGCCCGCTCATAAGGTGTATAAATCTTGCAATTTACGTAACCCTCCAAGTTGTGACCACGCCTGAGAAAGCTGATATGTCACACTAATTGCCTAACTCGTAATTTTATTTTTGGCGTTTCGTTAAAGTCCTAACCTACACAACAATAGGTTATTACTGGACAGGATTGGCCACTTTACTCATTTACTCTATGTTATTATCATTGTGAAACATATCTCACCTCACTGGTACTGGAACCAGATATTTCAGTGTCTTGGCGGTTCAGGCTAGTCTACAGTCTACACGGCTCGTCGTGTTTTTATAATGCTCGATTTGTGGTTAATAAAAAAGGAAAATTGAGGTAATTGACTAAATACTATAGTCAACGAGTTCAGTTTTCTTGAGTACGTATAGTACATAGAAAGTATTGTGATGGCGCAAAAATTATAAATTTTGATATTGCGATGGATTTACACGTATTAGACGGTTTCTGTAGAGTCTATAAAGACTGTTACGTCAACTTCGATACAATTTAGCACATAGAAAAAATAAATCAACTCCTCACCCTGGAGAAATCGTTGTCATAGTACATATTTTTTAAAATTGTTTAATATTAAATAAACATAACGGTGAAAATCCGAAACAACTAACAAATAGATAACACCAGACAACGTTTAGAGCGAGTTGTATCGCACAGATTTGTTTCTTTCTGAGAAAATGCTTGGCAGTTCGAGTTGAACGGCGCAATGAACTGTCGTTGCCCGCATTATTTTCACGAGTTGCCGGCTCAATCTACATACTGCCGAAATCTATTCGCCCCATTCCCTTACACATGTCCCTAGATAACATTCCGTGTTACAATTTAAAAAAACAGCCTGACAAATCAAAGCATCAAAACTTTTTAATATATACATCGATTCTGTATTTAAATTCCGACCTCAAAAGTCCTACTCAAAAGAAACTGATCACAGACTCAAATCACTAATCAGTCGACTATGAGTCGCAACCTTTGTAATTTGATGGGATAATACTGACGGCGCTACTAGTCACTAACAAGTCAGTAACGCGTTACCACCAATCAGTTGCTGACAACTGAACCAGTCGAGTCGCAAATGGCATGAGTTTGATGACAGACTACAGACATCAAACAGACTTCTATTTTCGCCATAACAATACTAACCTCTCTATAAACAGTGTGTCCCAAGATATAGTATCCAAGTTGATAAATTTTCTTAATTTTGGGTTTTCAAAAAAATTAATTATTTATAGAAACACTACTGCTTGTTCTTAAACCACTAAAAATGATATTATCTTGATTTTGTGTACAGAGTGTTCAGTTTCTTGAAAACTTAAAAAAAATTACCAAGATATATCTACCTATATATCGGTATCGAAAAATATTATTTAGTCTACATACTCTAGACAGTAAATGTGGTTCAGAATTCCAAAAAACAAGTAAATAATACATTTTTCAGAAATATTAAATTCAAATAAATAATAAATTATTGTTGTTTTATTATATTGCTAGGTTGTTACTCTATTATGTTCTAATCGTAAATAAAATGTATACTATTAGCAATCATCAATGGCTTCTCCGGCAGACGACCTAAAGGTCGTCAAGGTCTCAAGGTCGTGGTGTACAATGTTTTGTAAATAATATTTCTGTTAAATATGTGATTGATCTAAATCAATTATTAAATTTTAATTAATTTCTGAACATTAACAATAAGCTAACAACAACAATTAGTTTTAACATTATTTTAATAATAAACAAAAAATCAATGCCAAATGCCTGGTAATTAGCGCGGATGAGTTAAAATAAAGAATTAAACAGGTAATTGCCAATATTTCCTTTGAGCACGTTCAAAATGCTTGACAGGGATCATAAATAGATTCGTAATTTGAGCAGAAGTATAGGAGGCAATAGAACTGTGATGAATAATATTTTCATTAATTTCCGAATCAACACTGATGAGGTTTTTGTGATAGTTGTGATGCTAATCAAAAATTGTCTAACTTTCTTATATAAGCTTATTATTTGAGTTACAGGCAGTCTATTCCATTTTCATAGATTTTTTTTTTTTTTTTTTTTTTTTTTTTTTTTTTTTTTTTTAATATATTTAAACGTTTTTGGAATTCTGAACTACATTTATAAATAATATTACGACTTACGACACCAAACAATAAGGGCAGTTTATTTTTGGTAATTTTTTAAAGTTTTCAAGAAACTGAACACTCTATACAAAAAATCAAGAAAATATCATTTATAGAGGTACAAGCAGGAATTTGTATAAAGGGTGATTTTTTCCTAAATCCCAAAAATGAGAAAATTTTTCCTCTTGGATACTCTATCTTGAGACACATTGTATATACTACGGATATGAGAAAGTAAAAAGAGATAAGGTTATATCGATACATTTTCATGACAATCGACTATTGAAATAATCGCACAGTTTTTCCCTTACTCAACTATTATAGTAAGGAATGGGGGAAAGATAACAAACCACCAAGAAGAAAATCTTATCAGACAGAGGATCTTATCTCGAGTTGAGAATACGTTATCACTAAGACCGTGTAGAAATACTACTTATCTTCAATGTTGCGAAATAATAAACTATATTTAATATTTATTAGAAATATTAAAATGCATTTCTTCATTTATCTCAACTACTTGTACAGAGATTTGGAGAATAGAATTAAATTGTATTATATTTTAAACGAATTTAAACATAGCCAACTAAAGTAGTATATTAATTAAATGACTGATCGCTCAACTATTAATAATGTTATTATATTTTATCTACGATTAATACGAAATATAAACATTATATCTTTGTTTAGATGCGTAGAAAGTGATTATTTACGTACTTGTATTCATTGCGCATGCGCGTCTCATAGTTCTGAATAATTCCTCTTCTTTACCGCACTAATGCGGTAAAGAAGAGGAATTCTTCAGCTTTACGCACGATTAGTGAGTTTGTTTACATTTAACAAAACTAATTTGGTGTTCTTTTATTAAAGTAACTGTTTATATCGAGTTTTTAGTGAAAAACAATGAGTGAATCAAGTGACTTAGACGAAAATGTGGAGAATAATAATTCTCCAGAAATAATTAATTCGGCAAAAAATACAACTAATGAATTAATGCCATCTTTATCAAGAGAGAGATACGAACTTACATACAGCAAGTTTATTTGTTTCTGTATTTATTATTTAAATCTAACAATCGTAGATAAAGTACGGTACGCAACTCGTGCGAAAACGGCATTTTGCATTGCTCCTGTGGTTTTACTATACCCTCGCTGTCGCTCGGGTGCAAACTCCACACTCGCATGCAAAATGCTACTTTCCTCGACGCGTAATGTACTATTGTAGGCTTTTTTTAATTGAAATTATTAATAATTATTATTACTTAATTAATAATTAGGTACTTTTTCCTTCATTATTTTATTTGCTTTTTTAATTAAAATTATAAAGGTACTTTTCCCATTTTTTATTTTCTCATAAACGTAATAAGTATAGAAAGTATACGTAATAAGTATAGAAAGTATATGTATTAAGTAGAAAGTATACGTATCAAATTGAAAGTATACGTAATAAGTAGAAAGTATACTTAGTAAGTAGAAAGTATAGGATGTTTGTATATGTATAGTTAAAGAATAACACAAACTGGAGGAACTGGCGAGGAGCTTAAACCACTTTGCGGATTTCAATGAAAATTGGCATACGCACGTTCTGAAAAATTATACCCCGAGGCGAAATTGAAAAATTAATTCTTAGCTCTAAATTTAGGTTCGTTGCTCCCCCAAAAAATCTATGAAATCATGAAATATTTATTTCTAAAAAAGGGCTTTGACAATTTGATTAAAACAATACATTTTGCAGCCTATTTAAATAAAAATATAATTTTATAGTTTTATTATAATTTATTTATTTTCCTAGGAAAATTCTAGGTGTATAATATAAGCAAGTTTGTTTGAGTTTTTATTACACGTTCTTCACATTCTTTACACGTACTTCCGTGAGCACTTGTACTTATTTATTTTATCATACTTAGAACACTTGTGCTTCGATAAAGTTGGACTTTATTAGAAGGAAATATTTGAAACTTTTTCAGTTAATTTTGAGTGCATTTAGCACTTGATGCTCGACTGGTTTTTTTTTATCAATAAGTAAATAACTATAAAAAGGAAAAAGCGCGGGAAATTAGGGTTTAATAAACACTACAATATCAACTAATCCTTTATATAAACCAATTTAGTTTTTTCATTATGAAATCTTAATCAGGGGTGAAACAACATAACAAGGAAAACCAATATATATCATTTAGGAAATCTCCTGAAGAAAAAAAATCATAATTAGGTTAGTTGTTACCTATATTTTTTAGTTAAATTTATTGATATAATCTCAGGTTCGAAATTAACATAAATACCATCTACTTTATCAGTATATAAAAAAAAAGAAACAATAAAAGTACCTAAGTATAACAATTTACGCTTTTAAGTGGATTGAAGTATTAGAAGCAAAGTTTGAATACTTAATACCTACACATAGTAGTACGTATATATTTTAGTAAAAAATTAAATAAAATGAACCTCTTTAATAAAAGAAGGAATCAATGTATTTTTTGAAACGTCTGAAAATTCAACATTTTTGGTTGATTCTCAAATTACATGTTATATATAAAATAATATTTCCAGAAGGGAGAAAAAGTTGTTTTCAATTTAATTTAGAAGGAGTAAAGTAAGACTTCTTCCTTCCTGAACAAATAATGTTCAAAAACCATGGAGAAAAAAAAAAATAGATTTTTTAAGTAGTAGGTAGTGAATGAAAGGCTATAGTGTAATTAAGTTATTGTAATCAGGTTGGTAACACTGCTTTTTAGCCCTCATTTGTGAGTTGTGCTTATGATCATTGATTTGTTTAGACCTGCATGTAAAATAACCTAAATAACCGATTTTTTTGTTATACTTAGGTACTTTTATTGTTTCTTTTTATATACTGATAAAGTATTAGATGGTATCTATGTTAATTTCGAATCTGAGATTATATCAATAAATTTAACTAAAAAATATAGGTAACAACTAACCTAATTATGCTTTTTTTTCTCCAGGAGATTTCCTAGTACCTAAGTATAACAAAAAAATCGGTTATTCAGGTTATTTTACATGCAGGTCTAAACAAATCCATGATCATTAAATTTAATTTTTTATTGAATAAATGCGTAATTGCTATTCGTATTAAGTATTCACAACTTCACTTCTAATACACCAATCCACTTAAAAGCACAACCAAAAACACCCTGTAATTTTTAATGACACATTTTACCAAAGTCACTTAGAAATACCAATATTTACTACTTGAAATAAAAGGATAATACGGTGCTCGATATGACTCGTATAGGAGCTAACGACTACTCCAAATTCAGTATATAGTATGGAAAGAAAATCCCAGCATATGCTAGCAGTATGCACAAAGGGTCCGTAGGCAAATAAACAAATAGGACGAATTCGTTAACCAGTATAATCGGCCCAACCGTATCAAGATGGCGGCTATAAAAGTTTGTTTTATAGTTATAAATTTCGAACCATTTACAATATAAAAATTATGAAACTCACGCCTTTATATGCATTTTAATTAACGCAAAGAAAAAATCCAAAAATTGTCTATCCCAATCCTAAGAAATTACATTTTTAAGGTTTTATTTTTTGGGTGGGAGGGGAGGGGGAATTTTTTCTCACAAAATTAGCGGCGAATAGAAAAATCCTTAAAAAACCGTCTAAGATGGAAAGCCGCGGTTCCAGAAAAAAAACACCTTAGCAGGATTTTAGCTCATACAGGTTTTTTTACATAGGAAAAGAAACAGTTCGAACACTAAGTTTCCACCTTAGCAGACTTCCAGGTTAGAAAGGTTTTACTATATATATTTGTACTTAGGGCGTCCTCTTCTTTCATTTAACACCCCCACATTAAGCATTTCCAAAAAAGAAAAAAATTCAACCTCTAGATTTTGAGGGAAGATATTTTCGAGCTACCCTATAATTTTTCCTGTGTTTGGGTTATTGTTATTACTATTACACATAACATAACTGCTAAGTTTCAAATTTTTAGTCAGGTACTTTCGGAGAACATGTGCGTTACAGCCAGTCCAGGAATATATAACCCTAAAAATGTGTTAACGGAAACGAAACAGTTTCCACAATCTAGTTGAGTTTCTTTTGATTTTAGATTCGTGTTCCTGCGTATGAAATAAGGCATGCATACCAATCCCTTCCTATTCCTTTCTATTCTGAAATTCTATTTGATTCACAGTTGATATGCACACATTAAATTTGAGTTGAAAATATAATTTGTTAAATAAAGGTTTTACCTGTATGTATTTAACTTCTGCGAGGGCACAACAATAGCAATTAGCACTCACCTGCAAACCAAAACAAATTGTTAAACAATTATATTAACTATGCGTTACAAACAAGAAGTCTGGTACATTAGTTGCTCCCGCCCTTTTAATGGTCACATGGGTATGAAAAAAGAGTAATAAGATAGATTTCGATTTTTATTTTGTTTAGATGTTACTAAAAACTAAAGGTCTAATGCTCTACCACTGAGCTAGGCATCAATTGGAGACACAATTAGATAATTATTAATAAATTATACTACATATTTTATTCCAACATATAGTATTCTATTTTAAAGAAAAACATTTTTATGATTGTAATTAGTCTATAAATTTGAGAATTTTCATTAGATTTCCATGCATTTTTTTCCATCTCACTCGCCTTTGGTAGTTGGTAAAAACAGATGTAAAACAAATAAATTCATAAAACAAACGAAGTATTCAGTTAATAAAAAAATAATTAATAGTTAATCAATTAATTAACTAGTGACTGATTATTTTATTGTCCCAGGAAATTCATACTCTAGGCAAGTTTCAGCTTTCTAGGTAGTCGAAAAGAGGGTCAAATTTAAGATATAAGATTGGGAGACAATACAAAACAAACTGATTAATTAATTCACCACTAAGTGATCATAGTATTGCAATTGTATTGTATTGGTTGGATATACACAATCAGTGCTGTTTCTACGTAGTCAAAAAGTGGGTCCAATTGAGATTATAAGATTTGAAACAAGTGAAATTAAATAAATGGGTATCACTTGTTAAAATGATATATGTCAAGAAAATTAGAAGCTTTTACCCCAAACAAACAGCGAAAAAATAACGTATAAGGTGCAAAAAACAAAAAACGGGTATAGTGTGAGATATTATACCCTTTTCCTTTTCTTCGCGCTATATTACCTCTCTCAACTCCGTTCTTTCCTTTAACGTAGGATTATATACCTCCTTCTACGGATATAGTTTAGTCCACCCTTCTCTTTCTACTCACTGAATTGGTTATTTTACAAAACTTTTTAACAATATAAAAAGATAGGTTCGTTTCGATTTCCAACAGGGTCAAATCGAATATAAGTCATTCGACGAGACCACCTGTGGACTAATTTCGACTAATGACTCCCCTTTTGATTTCTACAGACAAATCCATCTTCCAAAAAACAGAGTTCCACCTCCGATATTTTATGTGGCTTCAGATTCTTAAAACCTTATGTCGAATAAACCTCACAGTGAATGTTCAAGTACGGACCAATTTTTGTCGGAAAACACACGGCGACACACGCCGCGACGCGCTCTGACCACAATTTTTTTTTATATATAATAATACCTTTATTAAAATTTTTTAAACAATAATAATACAATAATACATTACATAATTACATATATTTCAAGTGATTTAATATATTAGCGCATCTAGGGTTATCTCTCCACTAGAGAACATATAGTTCTGTGCTGTGAAGAGAGAGTTCCTATAATCATATTGTATTAATGCTGCGATATAATAATTAGTTATAATATAATTACTTAGTAATGTATTTAACTTTTTGTTAGTACCATAATAATTCTAGTAGTAATAATGATAATTATATTTGTAATTATTGTTTTTATTTTCTAAGAATTATTTTTATATAATTAATTAAATTTCCGCGGGCAGAGTATAATAATCAATGAACTTCCCATGGAGATCACGTCAATGATTTTGTTAACACTGAGGTTACAAATCCATTACAAGATTTGACATTTGCAAATTACATACTCTTATCATCTTTGACTCACTTGAAAAGTACAGGGGGTAATGGGTTGGATTACTAATCCATTAAAAAGTTTGACATTTGCAAATTACTCTTATCATGTGCAACTCACTTGAAAATGACCCCCTGTAATGGGTTGACAATGTCGAGATTCACAAGATCTGTGATCTGGTCTCGACCGGCAAACCTAGACTTGGTAGCTGTTGTTTTCTTTGTTTGTCAATAACAGGGTTATTGTCGGTTTAGCTCGGTTGAGATTTATATTCACTGCGATAACGAGTTCTAATAAAAATGCGTTAAAACCAACTGCAGCAGAGTATTACGTTATTATTTTTATTGCAGTTAACGTTCATACGGGAGCTTGATATAAAGACAGCAGGGTCAAAGTAATTATATATATATATGTATAAAATTAATATATATGAGTAGAAGTAAATATGTGGTACTGTAATTAAGCCACCGCTAGTATTCCTAGCACTACTAAAAAAACATTGATTACTTAGGAATGCATATAACAGTAGTCAATTTTTATCACTCAAGCCTTTAACTTTACAAAATCGCTTCTATTTTATTACGATTAATCATTTTATACTTAATTAAGTTCTTATTTTATTCCATGCTAAGAAAAATAATCATCGTTCAGAAATATTTTATGTCACCGATTTCAAAAATATCAAGACAGAAATCCGTTTTAGACATCAGGGAACATTTTTGGTTCTGTGTCTGTCTGTAAGATAGAGACCTTCCCACTCAGTCCTTTAAGCTGGTGAAGCGACAGAAAGAGAAAACTCGGTTTCAGAATCATCGGATTCTGAACTTAAACACAAATAGAATAGCTTTCGCTGGGTCGACATTTTAGGAGATTTAATTTTTGCAAACTACCATATCTTAAAATAAAAACTACACGTCAGATTTGATTACAATTTTGAAGGTAGTTCTAACTCGGTGTTACACCCATATAAGTTTAAACCTTCAGCACTCAATTGTTTGTCTTCCACATACACACAAACATACATTTATTTTCACCTTCACCAATGGTGGATTCTTCAGCTGAGAAGTATAATATTAATGGTATTTAGAATTCATTTTCCCAGGCAGAAGACCCGTTAATTATCATATGGATAACCAGATGCGTTATTGTTATCTAAGTTCACTGTATGTCACCATAGCAACCCAGAAAATAAATACTAGTTTCGGGGTCAAGTTTTTTCAGTCGCGCATTGCAAGTCGTTCATAGCACATCGCAAGTCAACTTCAGACCTCGTTAACATCCGCACGTTTGCAGGCTCACCCGGGAGCAACCACCTGCTCCAGTGGTCATTGGACCTCCGGATCTCCTCAGCCGTCTACTTCTCCCCAGGTAACTGCGCATTATTTAAATACCATTTATTGTTATCCTTCTCAGCATTATCCAGCCCGTTTCAATATTCCCGTCAATTAAGCTCGGGCTCAAAGTGGAAACCTCCAACCTATATTTTTAAAAGTATTCATCAGATTGTTAACAAATTTGGATGGTTTGTAAAATGTAGCCCACATGGACCCACATTCATTTCCCGTCTGCTTATAAAATCTTATTACATTGATACATTATTCATGTAAAAAATCAAGGCAACTTTGACAGATTTTAAAAAAGGGGGGAAAAATAAAATAAATTAGACAATTAATAGGTTTCAAAAGCAAAACAGGTTTCAAAAGGGGGGAAAAAATAAAATAAATAAGACAATTAATGGGTTTCATGTATTAACATATACATGAAAGGACGCGAGGATCTAAGGCCACTAATTGGCAGACTATTTTATTTGTTTTCTTTTCTTTAATTAAAATATCAATATATATTAATTATTATCTTTTCCTTCTAGTCATGAATTTAATGTACATATTATGTTTTATTTCATTTTATATTTGGAGGTGGCGGTCTACTGTTCACGGAAATACTAGCTTTATAAAATAATGTACACATTTTTAATAAATAAATACACTCGAGAATTTATCATCCTTTGGAAGAAATTCAATGTTAAATTATAATTATAGAAGGGAGACAGAAAAGATAAAAAAGTGCACTCCACCGCGGGGATTTGAACAATGCTCTACCAATTCTAATTTAATTTAAAATTTCTTCCTAAAGGATGCAAATATCTCGCAAATATGTAGTATAAAAATTATGTTTATGACTTGAAGAAGATAAAATATTACGATTATCATAGTATATTATAGATAAAATATTATGATTATCCCTTAGATGTGCGTTATTATTTACTCAGTACCTAATATACCATAATGTTATCTAAATACCGCACAAAATCTCCGTCAAAACTACTAATGAATCATAAAATAATCAATAAAAAAAAGTAAATGAATTATTTGAATAAATAATAATCAAATTTATTATTAATTATAATTTTATTATTAATTAAATTATAAGTATTATACAGAAGGAACAAAGTGAAGGGAATCTTTTTGACTGAATTTGGCTATTATCCATTTATCATTAATTAAAGCTTAGTTGAAAATTCATATGTTGTTAAATTATTTTGATATAGATGGGACTTTTTGATTTTCATTTTAAACATCAGAATAACCAGCGACGAATTCTACACAGGAAACTTTTAAATAATTAAATGATAATCATTAATTAAGGTTAACAAAAACAGGACGTCTAGACACACACTTGTCATACTCACGCACACTAGTCAATAATAACTTTTTTCTTTAAAAATAAAAAAACCTCAAACTAGACAAATGATGTCTAAGCTTCGTTTAAGAAGGAGGGAAGTGGGATTTACGAGGATATTATTATATTGACAACGTAAATAGAGCTGAACTACGAGAGAGCAAAGAGTAAGAGGTACCTGGTGAATGAAGACGACAGAGGGAGTGTCACACACTTGTAACTATATTAATATATAGATATAGGAATAGGAAACTGTGTCTAGATGAATCAAGAGAATAAACCTATCTAATGTCTAAAAATAAACACTGAGTTAGGAACGAGAAACTCTGTTATCTTCTACATACTAAGTAACTCTGTGTCCACCTCCAACCACTTCCACACAGCTTCCTTCTCTTCGAGCACAGCTTTTAAATAAAACAACTGTATCCACTTCCAACCACATCTAGCAATGATCAGAAATATAAAGCCAAAGCGAAATCGAGAAATGAAATTAAGCTTTATATTTGGGTGCGCCACCCCCAAAACACTGAAAAAAAATTAAATTAAAGATGTTTTTTCATGTGGACTTTTAGAATGTATAAGAGTGAAGGAGATTGGTTAGAATAAAAGTCCGTGGTGTGTGTGGTTTACTTATTTGTTTCATACAAAGCTTTCGCTCAAGGAGCCTGATCAATGATCTACAATGATAAGACTGAAAATGATAGAATTGAAAATTATAAGATATAATAAAATAGTACTAAAAGTCTTACCAAATAAGATATACAGTAATTTTGACTCGTTTTAACAACTCGTTTTAAAACGTTATTACATTTTTTTATAAAGAATTTTTTATAGTTGACATAATCAACAAATTTGAATCATTTATTTTTTATTAGTATTAGATATAATATTTGTATAAATACTGCTTAATTTATTGGTGTCCTGTTTCAAGTTTATGTTGTTTATACTTGATTTTAGGTATAACATTTCCAGTGTAAGTGGTTTTTGGTGGTGTTTTTCAGTGTTTAAAATATTACATTTAACTGTGTCAAATGTGTGATTAGTGTTGTGTGCGTGTTCTGATATAGCTGTGTTAGTGTTGTCGTTTGAGATGTCTTTGATATATTGATGAAATCTGTAACCACACACACCACGGACTTTTATTCCAACCAATCTCCTTCACTCTTAAAAATTAAATTATTTCTCGAAAACGGTTTTGACGATTTTGATTTAAATGATTACATATTTAGTCCATTTAAGTAGGAAACCATGTGTCATTTTCCCCGGGGAAATTAGATATTAACGCGAACGATGTAAGACCGGGTTCGATTCCCCGCCGGAAAGAAGTAATTTTTATGGTAAATTTTGATAAAAAGTTATAATTATAATTAAATGCAACCACGAACTCTCAAAACAACTAATAAATAAAAAACTCTTGATCAAGTAAATATGTACGTAAATAAAGATACGTTAAAAATTAGTATGACTTGCATCAGACATATATATTTTTTTTTTTTATTCAATGGAAATGAACAAGTGGAAAAGTGGATAGTGTAGAAGGTGCATGTTTATAGTTTAGTATTGGCATTAACATTAGGAGAAGTAACACGGGGTGGAGAGGAGATGGAGAGGAGGTGGAGAGGGGGAAGCTGTGCACAACTAGTCGCGACCTTGTCGTGGAAAACTCACACTTTCACAATGCACTTTGAAATAAGCTGCATGTTATCATCTCACACTCGTACACGTTTCCACCAGTCGTAATGTGACCAACTAAATGAGTATCGACACACAAACAAAAACTATTATAAATGCAGCTCTCCGGCTATTAAAACACATCCCAGGCCGAGTTGACATGACACAGTAAAATCTATTCACCACAACAATAAATACACAATTATATTCTAAACAAATATACACTCACATAAATTATCCACTCAAACTAAAATTTACTCATATAAAAAATGGTCACTTACAATATATGTGTAGAATAATTAACAAATAACACACGCATGAGTGTAAAATAAAGTCCGAAATTAAAAGTTTAGACCTGTTTCGATTCCCAGTGTGATCGCATTTATTTTTATTCAATATTAAACCTGTGCAGAAATTTATAAAATAAATTAAAATTTAAGTTCAAATTTCTTTAAGGTCTTATGACTATTTGTGAAGATAAAGCTTTTAATAAAAACAAGTTGGTGCGCATGCAAGCAATTGGCGCAGAAGATTGAAATTAATATGAGACCAACAATGGGCTAATTATAATTACCAACTTTCATTTAAATCGGAAAAGAAGATTTGATAGGTCTAACAGTTAAAATGACGGATAGACAAAGCACCAAAAATGTTCCCTGATCTGAAATAGATTTCTGTCCTAGAATTTTGAATTTGGAGACATAAAGAGAATGACCACAATGCTTCCGTTACCTTCGGTAAGCACGGAAGGTAACTTCAGAATGACAACTATGATTCCGTTACCTCCGGTAAGCACAGAAAAGAAACTTCAGAATAACAGCAATGATTCCGTTACCTTCGGCAAGCACAGAAAAGAAACTTCAGAATGACTGACAACAATAATTTCGTTACCTTCGGTAAGCACGGAAGGTAACTTCAGAATGACCATAATGCTTCCGTAACCTTCAGTAAGCACGGAAGCAAAAAATAATAATGACAGTAGACGCGGGAACGAAACATTGAACACAATATTGACCCCCGAAAAAACCCAGCGCAGTACTGAATATAAAACTACAGCTCTGACTATGGAGATTCAGTGGAATACTCAATATAAAACAGCAGCTTCGTCCAACGATAACAGCGGAGTACTCAATACAGATCAACAGCTTCAACCAACGATAACAGCGGAGTACTCAATATAAAACAACAGCACTGACTAAGGAGTTACAGTGGAGTACTCAATATAAAACAACTGCTCTAACCAACGAGGGCTCAGTATAAAAGAACGAATGAAACAAATTAAAACACCTCCTTTGTAATTAGCATTAACTTTTACCTTTGGTATTTTTTGTTGCATAAACATGTTATTATAATTATTGCCCTATACAAGTTATTTGTAGAAAACTACAAGCAAAAGCTAATAAAATTGAATGTTTTATGAGGTAACTGCCTCGGAATGCAATTACTTGATAATTAGTTAACTATCACAAAACCTTTCAGTTAATTATGTATCCGATTAAAAAACTATAAAATTAAAAAAAAAAAAATCTTATGTTATAGTGATAAAATGCGCTATCCTTTATTCTTATTTAAATGTGACTGAGCGCTAACCTCCATCCTTATTTAACTCTACCTCAGCATATCCTCTATTATTATTTAACTATAACAGAGCGCTGTCCTTTACTGAGAACTATCCTCTATTCTTATATAAATTCATAATCGGGGTAATCTGCACATTACTGCAATAGTTTTGTATAGTAAAGAATTCAATCAGTTACCAAATGTAAGTTGTATGAAAGGAGGGGTTAGTTGTGAACTAAAATTTCATAGTTATTTGACCGTTACAGTAGATACCTCAGCAGCTCTAGTTCCTAATACGTTCTGTATTGTAAAGCACCATTTTTTTTGTTTGTCTTATTTTTATGTGATAGTCTTTCCAGAGATTGATTTTATTTTTTCGGTGTCTCTTTAGGTTTCGTAGGCAAAACCGAGGACCCTTAAAATTTCATGCGTTCGTCCGAATGTCTATCTGGTCTGTCGTTAGCGCACTTGCGAAAATACTGAAAGCAGAAATTTGAATCTTTGCCGTTATTTTATGTGTAACAAATTAAACACATTAAGGTATGTTAAGATCAAGTACAACGATTTTGCAAAAATACCAGGCCTTCATGTTTACATTTTGCTTCCGAGCTTACCGAAGATAACGGAAGCTACATGATCGTTCCTAATAAGAATGTTTAGGTCTCCAATTTCAAAAATTCTAATATTGAAATCCGTTTCAGACATCAGGGAACATTTTTGGTTCCGTGTCTGTCTGTCAGTGGGTTTTACAGACAGACAGATATCTTAAAAACTATTCGTCCGATTATATTTGAATTTTTATTTTATTCCGAATGAAATTTGGATGGTAAAAAAAAAAAATAAATAATAAATATATTTTTTATTGTTTGAGACATTTCAGTATACAATAGTCAAATCTAATTTTGTACATCAAAAAAATAAATAAATAAATAAAAATAACAATAAGATATTACACGAATATCACAGTCAACAGTTAATAACTAATAATTACAAACAAAAACACAAAAACAACTAATTAACAATAACTATTTAAATTTAAAAATTCATTAATACTATAACATGGATTCTCTAATAAAAATTCTTTAATTCGTAAACAATAGTTAACTAATGGTAACTTTCTAGTGTAGCTGCTTAACTTATTGTAAAACTTAAAACCTAAATTTCTGTGTCCTGTGCATGACTTATTTAATCTACAACTGGTAAGTACCAAGTTATCTTTATTTCTTGTATCATAAGTATGAATATTTTTATATGTAATAAAACTATTTAAATTCACTTTCACATATCTTAAACATTGATATATAAATAAATTATACATAGTTAATATTCTTAATTTAATAAAAAGTGGTTTGCAGTGCTCTGTGTTTTTTGCTCCTGCCAATATTCTTATTACTTTTTTCTGTTTCAGAAATATCTCTGTCGATTCAGCATGGCCCCATAGAATAAGTCCATAACTAATATGGCTCTCAAATATAGCGTGATACGCCGATTTAAGGGAATCATCGTCCAGATAGTTTTTCAGTTTCCTGAACAGAAAGACTTTAGTAGAAAGTTTCTTCTCTAGCTCTGTAATATGCTTCTTCCAGTTAAGTTTACTATCTAAATTAATTCCTAGGAATTTAATACTATTATTTATGTTTTCATCTTCCTCAGATCTTTTTAATGTAAAATTTATTATCTGAGTTTTATCTGTATTTAGACAGAAACCGTTCATTTCAAACCATGACTGAGCTAAGGCTAGCTCCTCTGTTAGCTTAATTTTATTTTCTTGATTACTTTTACTTTTAGTCATTAGATTTGAGTCGTCGCAATACATAATAGCTTTATTAACTCTATTATCTTTTTCTTTCTGTTCTAGGTAACCTGGGAAGTCGTTAATAGCAATTAAAAAAAGGGTCGGTCCTAAATTTGAGCCCTGAGGCACTCCTAACCTGACTGGTAGCATCTGCGATCTTTCATCTTCACTGCCTACGTATTGAAGTCTATTTTCAAGATAGCTTTTGAGCATTTGTAAAGCAGCAGCTTTAATATTATATTGCTCGAGTTTAAGAAGTAGAAGTGAGTGAGGTACGAGATCAAAAGCTTTGCTCAGGTCACAGCAGGCTAATAATGTTTCTGTTTTATCCTCGAAACCATCAACTATGAACTCGACAGCAGACTGAACAGCATCAACTGTACTTTTACCTTCTCTGTAACCATATTGTGACTCAGTAAATAAATTATTCTTTTCAAAATAAGCTTTAATGTCTCTATTTATTACTACTTCTAATATTTTAGAAATCACAGGTATGATTGCTACCGGACGGTAGTTGTCGAGTGTGTCACTGTCACCTTTCTTAAACACAGGTACTATCCTTGTAATCTTGAAAGCGTCTGGAAAAATTCCTTCTCTTAAGCAGCGATTGACTAAAAAAGTCAGTGGCTCACTAATGAAATCAAAAATACTTTTTAAAAACTTATTAGAGAAACCATAGTAATCTCTACTTGCAGAGTTAGAAAGATTTGCTACTATTTTCCTAATATCTTGACTTGTCACTCCTTCCTTTCCAAAAGTACATAATTGTATTTCTGGATCGGGTAAGTTATTTTTTGCTGCATCAATGGCATTGTCTTTATTCGTATTGATATTATTCGACAATTGTTCAATAGACTCCAAAAAATACTGATTCACCTCCTCGGGACTGAAATTATTAAGCTTATTTTTTTTTGAATGCCGAAACGAAATAATAATATTCCAGGACTCCTTAGTCTTATTACTCGATAATGCCATTTTTTCACCGAAGAAGTCTTTTTTTGCCTTTGTAATAGCTGCTCTGTACTTAATTTTTTGTATTTTATAAGCCTTTTCAAAAGGTTCTCCAAAACCTTGCCAAAGATCGAACAACTTTAGCAGTCTATCCCTCATTTCCAATAGACCAGGAGAGTACCACGGGTGACGCTTACAATCATTAGTTTTACAAGGTTTTTTCTTCATAGGAAAACTAAAATCCAAAATATCATTAAGGGTGTTCATAAAGTTGGTAACTTGCTCATTTATACTTCCTCTCAAGAAAAATGATTCCCAATTTATAGCTGTAAGATGTTGTAGAAATAACTGCGTGCCCTCTTCTGTAATCGGTCTGGAGTAATGATACCTACGCTCTGTTTTTGCTTTTCCATTATTAATTTCTATCTTAAAATCCTTGTGATCAGCAAGACTACCGGCTATCTGGTACGCTATATTATCGTCATTACTAAAGATATTGTCCAGACAATTTTCTCCACGAGTGGGAACAGATACTAGTTGGCGCATATTGTATTCTCTGAAGAGATTAACTAACTTATTAACTTCATCTGCATCGGTGTTAAAGTGATAGTTAAAATCACCGACTACGTTAACATTCTTCTTACCGACACAGGCTTTCTCCAATGCTTTAGCCATGTTATCATAAAATTTAACTTTACAGCCTCTATTAGATCTGTAAGTAACAATAATTACTGTATCTGTTTCTTTAACTTCAATGCCGGCCAGTTCGCAATCCATTTCAATTGATTCTATGATTAAAGCTTTAGACTCTAGATTGTCCCTGGTAAACACAGCTGTACCTCCATGCTGATATTCAGTCCTACAGAACCAAGACTTCAGAGTAAAATTAGCAATAATTAAAACTTTAAGTTCTTCTTCGGTCATCCAATGTTCAACCACCAAAAGAACATCAATTTTCTCTCTTTCCAAAATGACTTCTATCTCATCTGTTTTGTTGTTCAAACACTGCGCGTTAACATAATAAAGTCTTAGACTCTCTGCCTGCTTCCTCACTGAAGTCCGTTTTCCTTTCTCTTCATTAGCATTTTCTTTAATGGTACCACCATTAGCACTCATGTTTTGAAAGTTCCTGGCCTCGCCTTCTTTAAAAAATATATTCTTACAAGAACATTTTCCGGCCACACGTCTTCCTTCTGTCTTCCTGGACTGATAACAGTGATAACAGATTGATTAAGTTCGTGCTCCAATTTTTAAGCTATTTTCATATTGTTTGAGACAATGGATAAGTGTAAAAAGTGTTTGGTTTGTGAACTAGACCTTAATAACAAAACTGGTTGTGTTACCTGTGATTTCTGTGAAGGAAAAATCCACGAAAAATGTTCGGGACTCTCTTGCACTGAACTCAAAAGTGTAGCACTTAAAGGTAAACGATCTTTGCGTTTCTTTTGTCCCAACTGTCCTTTCATAAATTTTACGACTATAATTAGCCATCTAATTGATATTAAAATGGAACTTAAGGATTTTAAGGCATCCCGCACAACATGTGTTTCTGACGAAAATAACGCAGGAAATGGCACTGTTTTTAACATTAAAAACACGGAATACGGCACTAAATCTGTTGGAAATGACAATAATGGTTATAAACTATTAGATGATGACGAAAAGACTACAGAGATTTTTGAAAAAGACAGTGGAAATGTAAATGACATTCCGGCATTGACACCTGTTGTTGATATGACTGATAACCTGGAGGTTATAACCTCCAACTCTAAGGATGAAGCAAAAAATTTACCTGGAAATCAAGGGCCTAATTCCTTTTCAGTTAATGATGAGTCAGATAACAAAAATGATTCTTGGAAAGTTGTTGAATCAAAAAATAAAAGGAAAGAAGGTAAAACTCCTAAACCAGAAGTTAAATCCAATAATCGAAATTCTGACCAACAATCAGAAAGAAAAAATATTATGAAAGTTATTGGAAGCAATAAATCGAATAATGCAGAATTTTCTTTTAAGGGAATACCCAAAAAGTCTTTTTTGTATGTCGGTAGAGTTGCAAAGGGCACAGATATAAACCTAATAACAAGTCATTTAAATAAACTTTTTCCAAATAATGAATTTGATGTAGAAGATATCTCTAATGAGAAGAGTTTAAGTTGTAGTTACAAACTGACTGTTGATGCAGATATCAAAGATCTTCTATTGAAGGAAGACGTGTGGCCGGAAAATGTTCTTGTAAGAATATATTTTTTAAAGAAGGCGAGGCCAGGAACTTTCAAAACAAGGTAGGTCGTAATTAGCCCATTGTTGGTCCCATATAAGTTTCAGCCTTATGCGCCCATTTGTTTCTCTTCCAAATGCACACAAACATACATTTATTTACATCTATATCTTCAAAAGTATACTTATCTGATTTTTATGAAATTTGGAAGGTTCGTCGAAAGTAGCCTGCAGATAGCCTCAGATTAATTTCAATCGTCTGCGCACTTTACATTTTGGTACATTTGATACTTTAATAAATGTATATAATCGAAACTATATTGACAGATTTAAAGAACTGCGGAAAAAAAATAAACTGGATAATAATAGGTTTTAAAAGCTTTTAATAATTAAATTTGACAATAATTTCAAGATAAAAAGAACTTTTTATATACTACGTTTTTAAATTTTCTGTTGAATCGTATGTAATGTTGATAATATAATTTTTATTGTTATATAATATATAATGTTAGTGAAAAAAAAAAAAAGTTCCGAACTTATTTACTTCAGATAAATGACAACCATCTAGAGAGCTGATCTTAAACCTATAAAAGGACAAATCTTTGTATAACGGATCTCCCCAACACCAAATCTAAAGCGTGCTATCGATATATTTGAAATAATATAAATAATATAATCGATATTTCCTGTTGTGCTGTCATTCAATGTTTATCTATCACAAATTTGATACCCGTCAAAATGAAGATTGCGTAAATATTGGACATGGCAAAAAAAAAATAACTAGCGGATTTTTTCCGAATTAACTTTCCGTACAGCTATATTTGCTGAAAACCAATTAAATTCTGCTGAAAGATAGTTAAAAGTATTAAAATAATGCATTGTCATCGTGTTTTGAGCTATGCTAAAAGTTTCAAATGTCTAGCTATTCGGGAAGTTAGTTAGAAATCGATTACCAGATTTGTACCGGACAAACAAACAAACAAACAAGAAAGCAAGCTAATAAAAACGTAGTAAAATAGGACGCGAGGAAGCTGTGTGCCACACTAATTGGCAGAGAATTTTTTTTTAAACATCTGAACTACACATTTTCCCTATGAAAAAGTGGCAATGCACAAAGCATTCAGTGTACTTTTAAGTGGAGCAATTGTATTAAAAGTTATATAATTATAATAAGCACAAAACTTTTTTAAATTTTTTTTCCCACAATTTGTTTTTAGTAATGTATATTTTTTTTTCTTTTATGAAATAATAAAAGTAGAATGAAACAAACTTTTTGGTTAGACTATCAACTTAAAATTGTTTCTTAAAGAGAATAAAAAACAACAATAAAACCTAAAGTTAGAGAACACAATATACACGGCATTTGCGGCCCTGGCTACTTTCTTCAAACCTCTTACACATTTGCCCCATTTATACTATTTATCACTCTAGACACTAGTAGCTAATAAACTGAGGATTCAAATTAAACCATTTCCCCAAGTAAAAGCCGATAGGCGATTTAATAAATAAATAAGTATGATACTATTTTACAAGGAGAGATGGTTTCCTTTCAATTTCATCATCAACGCTTTTATCAGCCCGAATTAATTTCAACTATTTCATCCTTTGTAAGTGTAAAAGTTTCGAAAGAAAATAATTAAACGGAAAGCAATAAACGATATCCAAGTGAGCGCGGGTGAGATAGAACAAGGGAAGAAATGACGAAGCAGGCAGCATTACTAGAAACTAGAACCCAAAATGTTTCCAGTGCAATAATTCCATACAAATAATTAGATATTAATTGCGCCGGCTTAAATCCAGGTAAATTATCTATCTCATTGAAGCAGCAAATCCGATATAAATGAAATAACTTAAGCATATTAATTTAATTGTATGCTCTCAGTTGGTAACTAGAGGTGGGTATCATATATTAAAGAAATCGGCCAATTAGTGTGGCACATAGATTTCTTGCGTCCTGTACTTTAATGACGCTATACTTTTACAACCATTATATTATCTATTCCCCCATCCATCTTATTTTTTTAATT